>APFE031376171.1:0-371843 GCA_000404065.3 Pinus taeda
ATTTCAATACAACTTAAAGAGAGCAAAAATGAACAATTTAGATGAGGAAACCTTGAAAGCCTTTCTATTGAAAGCCATCAGAGATGAATTGATAGATATTTTAAACATGACGGGGAAGGGAGACATTTCTCAACTTCCACTACATGACATAGAAGAACTATGTGTCCATCTCTCAAGGGGAAAATCTAAAACTGGAAAAGGGCCTAGAGATCCTTCTCTTATTAGAGCAAACAAATCTACAACTGGATCAGTAAGTAGGGTAGAGATTGGAAATATGCTTGATGATTTCAAAACTGACATTTTAGGGAGCCTTAATGAACAGTTAGACACCCTCAAAATACAAAACAAGTAGAAAACAAAAGCTGATGCCTTAGCCATCTTTTGCCCAAAATGTAGCAAGAAACATGCTCTATGGGAATGTCCTTTGGATGCAAAATTTGTAGAAACATGTATGATTTGCTCAGAAAGTCATGAGACCAAGGATTGTCCTTCAATCCCAGGACTCAAAGCTGTCTTTCAGGAGGACCCAAATTCGGTAGAATCTCTTTGTTTTGTTTCAAGAAGACCTTGGAAAGGGCAACAAAATCAAGGATTTAACAATCCTAAGAATTTTCAGCCCCCACCAAATTGGAATTCTTGGCAACAACCTTGGCCCCAACCTCAAAATCAGTATCAATCTCAATCATGGGCACAAAGGGTACAAAATCCTTATGGGAGATTTACTCAATATTATCAATATCCTCCATCTTATCAAGGCTCTCCTCTTGCACAAAATAAACAACAAAATCCGCAACTTCCAAATCAAATCCCACAACTTTCATTACCATTTCCAAAACAACAACCTCCTCAACAAAATCAAAATTCTCAACTCTCACTTCAATTTCAACAGAAGCCAAATCAACTACCAGCCCAACCATTACCGAATCCTAACAACAAAAACCCTCAGAATGCTTACATAGTAGAAGGACAACAATTTCCTACCTACATGATTGTTCCCCTAGATCTTAATGATGTTCAACTTAGATCTAGTAGGATTTTAGAAAGGGAAAAACCTTCTATAGATGCTCAAGAGCAAGGTGTTTCTGAGGAGGATTCTCTGAAAGTCAATAAAAGTTTTGAAGAAGCATCCCTTCAAAACCCAACCATTCAAAAAGAAAAACAAAAAGAGTCAACCCCCACAACTCCTATAGTTGAGCAACCTGTATCTACATCCACACCTCCTTTCCCTAAAATATTAAAAAATGACAAGGGGGTGGAAAAACAAATCTTGTTGCCTGACTGTGATTTCCTAGATGAATTAAAGAATGTCTGTATCAAGATTCCATTGCTACAAGTCATTAGGGAGATTCATATTCTAGCAAAAACAATAAAAGAGTTGATTATCAAAAGACTAGGTAGGAAACCAAGAGACACAAAAAGAATCCACCTGGTAGGAAAAATAGCAGATATCATGATGGGAAAGATTACCATGCAGAAATATGTGGATCCAGGTAGTCCAATTGTCAAGACACACATAAATTGGATAGAAATTCCAAATACATTGATTGACTTGGGGGTTGCTATAAACGTTATGAGTAGACAGACTATGGAACAACTTAAACTTCCTAATCTTCTTTTTACACCTACCTTACTGCAACTTGCAGATAGATCAGTAATCAAACCAGATGGTGTACTAGAAGATATTTTGGTCTCCTTAAATTCTTGGGAATATCCAGTAGATTTCATGATTTTGACTCCCAAGAGTAATCTAGGAGGGCACCTACTCATCTTAGGAAGATCGTGGCAAGCCACAACTGATGCTTTCATTAGTTGTAGATATGGGGACATGTACATTTCTGATGGTACTTCAACAAATAAATTCACTTTGTATCCCCCAACAAAAGCAATTAAAGAAGTAGGATACAATGAATGGGTTGATGATGAAGATACTATACAACCTGTCTTTACTCTCTCTGAAGTTAGTGAAGATAGTCAAATCTTGAATGCATTAGAAAATTTTGAAACATCTTCAGAATATGGTCATACACAATTTTAGTTAGATTCTGATATTGAATATTTGTCATCAAGGCAAATGTCTCTCTACTCTATGGAAGAGTTTGGCAGTTCTACAGTTGAAAATTTTCCAGGTAAAACATTGAATATTAACAAAAAATTGGAAAAGTTACAACAGGAAGAGCTAACCAAAATCTTGCAAAAGCATTCTGCTGCATTTGCATGGGAGTATATTGATATGAAAGGTATTGACCCTAATACTTGCATCCATCATATCTATATTGAGGAAAACAATAGACCAATCAGACAACCTCAGAGAAGGATGAATCCAAATCTTAGGGAGATTGTGAAAGAAGAGCTCCAAAAACTACTCAATGTGAACTTCATTTACCCAATTTTAGATAGCCGATGGGTTTCTCCCTTGGTGATAGTACCAAAAAACAATGGTAAATGGAGCGTGTGCATTGATTATAGAGAATTGAATAAGGCAACTTTAAAGGATCACTTTCCTTTGCCCTTTTATCGATCAACTATTCGATACATTAGCAGGCAAAAAGTACTTTTCATTTCTGGATGGTTTTAGTGGTTATAATCAAATTAAGGTAGCACCTAAAGATCAGGATAAGACCACATTTACTTGTCCATGGGGAAATTTTTCCTACTGAGTGCTTCCTTTTGGATTATGCAATGCACCCGCAACATTCCAAAGAGCAGTACTAGGAATTTTTTTTTCTGACCTAATCCATGAATGTGTAGAGGTATATATGGATGATTTTACAGTCTATGGTAATACATTTGAAGAAGCCTTAGAAAATTTGGAAAAAGTCCTTATAAGATGTAAAGAAACAAACCTTTCATTAAGCCATGAAAAATGCTTTATGATGTTTACTGAAGGCATTGTTTTGGGACATCATATTTCAGGGGATGGGATTAAAGTCGATAAATCAAAAGTTGAAATCATCTCCAAGTTACCTATTCCAAATTGTTAAAAATATGTTAGAAGTTTTCTAGGATTTACTAGTTATTATATAATATTTATAGAAAACTTTACCAAAATAACATCTTCACTCTTCAAATTTCTTACAAAAGACTGTGAATTCAAATGGAGTCCTGATTGCCAATCAACATTTGAAGCTTTGAAAACAAGAATATCTTAAGCGCCCATTTTGAGAGGACCAAATTGGAAACTTCCTTTCCATATTTCTACAGATGCTTCAGATACATCTCTAGGAGCTGCGTTGGGACAAAAATATTTGGTTCCTAATGCCATTTATTATTCTAGTAAAAATTTGACTCCCCCTGAGTTGAATTATACTGTGACTGAAAAAGAGTTCTTAGCTATTGTTCAGGCAATTAATAACTTCAGACACTATATAACAGGCTATGAAACTTTTATTCATACTGATAATTCTACAATTAGATATCTAATGAATAAACCTGTTACTAATGGCAGAGTTACAAGGTGGCTCCTAATTTTGCAGAAATTCAATATTACTGTGTTAGATAGACCAAGGAAACAAAACACAGTAGCTGATTTCTTGTCTAGGATCCAGAATATGAAAGAACATTCTCCTATAGAGGATAAGTTTCCTGATGAATACTTATTTGCAGTAACTACTAAGACTCCTTAGTTTGTAGATATGGCTAACTATTTGGTTACAGGGAAACTACCTCCACATTTATTTCCTAGTGAAAGAAGAAAGATTATTCAGGAAAGTTCAAGATATTCATGGATTTCTAACGAATTGTTTAAAACAGGGCCAGACTTTGTGATCAGAAGATGTGTCAGGGAAGATGAAATGAATGATATTCTCAAAGCATATCATGATGAACCGTGCGGTGGACACTTTGCTGACAAGAGGACCGCCTATAAAATCCTTTCTTTAGGATATTATTGGCCGTCCCTCTTCAAAGGTGCAAAACAATATGTCAAAAGGTGTGACAGCTGCCAAAGGGTAGGGAAACCTACCCCCCTCAAATGAGATGCCATTACAACCTCAGGTACTCATTGAACCCTTTGAAAAATGGGCTTTAGATTTTATTGGACCTATTAATCCTCCATTTAATAGAAAAAGTATATATTGGTATGTACTAATTATGTCACTAAATGGGTAGAAGCCAAAGCATTATTTTCTACTACTGAAAATTCAGTTACTCGCTTTGGTGTTCCAAGAGAAATTGTGACAGATCGGGGAGGTCAATTCACATCCAGACTGATGGAGAAGTTGATGGAAGAGTACCAGGTCAAGCACAGAAACTCCACTCCTTACCATCTGCAAGCAAATGTTCAAGTGGAATCCACAAACAAAGTAATTGAAGGCATGATTACCAATATTGTTCATCTACACAGAAGAGATCAGGCAGAAAGGCTTCCTGAAGCCTTATGGGCCTACAGAACCACATGGAGGAACACAACAGGACATTATCCTTATGAACTTGTTAATGGGAAAGAAGTTCTGCTCCCCATTGAGTTCCAAGTTAAGACCTTCAAGATGGCAATTCAATTGGGAATGGATCTATCAGAAGCCCAAAAGCATAGAATGGAGTAGTTGAATGAGCTAGATGAGATCAGACAAGCATCAATTTTAAAAATTGATCTAGTTCAACATCAAAGAGCTAAGTGGCATGACAAATACATTAGGGACAAAAAGTTTCAAGAAGGAGATTGGACATTGTTATTTGATTCGAAGTTCAAAGATTTTCAAGGTAAATTTCAAACTCATTGGCTTGGGCCATATGAGATTGAAATTTTTTTTAGCAATGGAGAAGTAAGAATTAAAAAAATTGATGAGTATCAAACTCCTCTCATTGTGAATGGTCACAAATTGAAGATCTATCATAAGCCACTGTCAAAGGAGGAGTTTATCAAAATCTTTCAAGATAATTTTGCAATGAGGCTGGTGAAGAAGAATCCTTCTTCTCCACTAGCCTAGTCTTTGTTCTTTTCATCATCATCTAAAAAAAAAAAGGTATAAGCCTAAAAACCAATCATTGATTGGCAGTCTTATGTAGAAAATACAGGGCAAAAATCAGAAGCTTTTGACACCCTATATATTCCAAAAAAAATCTCTCTCATTTCACTTATAGTTGTTTCATTTCATGTCATTCCATTTCATTCCACCTTGCCACCACATTCCACCAATAAAATTTCCTTCAGTTTATCTTCATGTTCACCATTCCATATCTCATTCATTTCCATCCATCTCCATTCACTTCGCCAAGTCATGTGTTATTCACTATGTCAATTTCAAAAGCCGAATCCAGATTCTGCAACTAAATACTGATTCCGCAGCTGATTATTGATTCCATAGCTAATCCTCTATTACTCTATAGTGATAGTCAAGTGATTAGCCAAATAATGATGAAAGTCAATTGCAGGTATGGAAGAGGAAAATATTTTGAAGATGTCAACACCTAAAATAACCTACAAGAGGCAGCCAATAAAAGGTTAGTGAATAGAAGTGGTAATATTCTAAGGTATAAGAAAAATCATTTTCAAATAGCACTTTAAACACATAATATGTATAGTTCGTAAAATCGCAAACTTCATAATGTGTAATGATTGATTTGATAGCCGCCTTAACGCCTCCATGACCTCTACATAACTCCACTATGACCTCTACATCAACTTCCAATGGCCTCATAATCCTCTTCCGAATTTAACTTGTACTTAGCTGTACATCTGTATTACACCTGTTGAACCAACTAATCATGAAGACGTAAGCCAATTGACCACGACTCTCCTCCTCTAACGCTCCACTCCGCAGCCATTTTATGAATTCACCAACGTCCACTCTGCAACCTTTTATTTCAATTTCTGTTTAGTTTCGCCAGTCTCACTCTGTCACCATACTTCTACATCGAGTTCACGTTTGCCAGTTCAGGGTTTGTTTACATAGGCCTCTGCTCCGTGAACCTATTCTCATTGCATGCTCTGTATTCTTTCACCACTGCTTTCTCCGCAGCCCTTTTTTTCCATTATTTTCTCATATCATTGTTTTGCCTCCGTGAAATCATCACTAACAGAGGTATTTTCGAAGCAAGGAGGAGGAATGGGCCTTTTGGTAAGAACAGAGCCAGATGGAGCCAAATTTATGGAGGGTTATCCACAACTGAAAAACACGTTAAGAAAAGCAAGGTGGCAGCAGTTTATTAAGAAATTTAGGGTTCATAATAAAGAAGTCACAAAGACGTTTGCAAGGTCCTTCGACGCTATGGAAGTCGAGATTGGGGATATCAAATTCCTAGTAACAGAGGCATCCATTGCAACAGCAACAGAACTACCACAGGAAGGAGAACGATGGTTCAAAAATAAGGACTTTAATGAAAAGGCCTGGAGGATCATTTTGCATAACCCAGGTATGGATATATCCATTTTTAAACAAGGCATTCCTATTTCAGCCCTAAAAGAAAAATGGACCAGTCTATTATTGATAATTCAAAAATTCATTACATGTGAAAGAAGGTATGGGTCTATGTACATGTACCACATAAGGTTATTAATGAATTTTCTGGAGAGTCAAACCATCAATCTCCCTTATTTCTTCTTGAGTAGCTTGAAAAATATGTCTACCACTATTCAAAAGAATCTGATGATGTAGAGCCTCATCTTTATCATCACGACCTTGTTAAAATTCTGGTTGAAAATCAATTGAAAGAGAAAGGGGATACATGGGAACAATTCCTAATTAGGAATTTCTTTCAAGACCCACCTAAAATACTTGAGGGTAGCTCAACAAGAAAAAGTAGGAGAAGAAGAACAAATGTAAATATTCAAGATACTCCTACTAGCATAACCAAGGAAACCAGTAAAGAAGAAATGTTGTCTGAAACTTTGACTGAGATTAGAAAACAAGTAAAACAAAAAGGGAAGAGAAATGTTGAAGATATTTATCAGACCCCAGAACCATCAGAAGAAGAAGAACAGGTACTTTCTGAGAGGCTAATTCACCTTAAAGAATAGTCAGCTAAGGCAAAGAAAAAGGAAAGGAGAAATAGAGTATACAAAAGGGAGATACCAGCTCATAAAGTTTAAGAAGGAGCTCAAGACTTAAAGGCAAATTGAAGAAAATGCAAATAAAAGGAGCCCAATTCATCGACCTAGGAGGGGAAACACCATAACAGTCACTAGAAATCACTCCTCCTGACTATAGTCCACAACATTCTCCTTCTCCTCAACTACATTTTGAAATCAGTGCAAGGAAGACCACCCCAGAAATTGATCAAACTTAGCAACAAATGTATGATTTTATTGAATCATTGGAAAAGACTACAACAGAACAGGGCACTTCATCTAGTCAGCCTGGTACAGCTTAGGATATTTTGATCTAATCATTAAAACAAGAGGTTTATGAACTAGAAGTCCTGAACAAACATATAAAAAGGGAAAATGAGACATTGAAAGAGCAAAACAAATTGGACAAAATCACCCATGACAACACCATGTTGCATTTAGGATTGTGGCACAAGAAAAATACGAAATTGAAGAGAAAGAACAGGAAGTTGAGCAGAGCCCTTATCAATCTCAAATATAGGTGCCTTATGATGAAGCCTAGGATGACAGTGACACCAAGGAAGAAGAAGAAAAGGTTAGATGTATTAGCAGAAGTCTCAGAGCAGATGAATTGAAGGAAGGATAGTCACATTTTTTATTGCATGAGGACATGCAACATCTTCATAGTGGGGGTATGTTGAGCCCCAGAACTACCTCTCTTCTACATACTTTTCTAAACCTTTTCTCTTCCATAGCAAACTCGTAATTCCGCAATTGTTTTTATTGTTCTGTAGGTTACAAGTGCCAGCAGGAGAAACGAGGCACATGGGCAGTTCAGAAATCATCCATACATGGACAAGGTCCTATCTATTTAGCCACGTTCATGAAGAAAGGAATCGGTCAAAGGATGGTCAACATAAGAGTCCTACATCAATTAGACTCTATTCCAGAACGTGAAAAAGTTTGAAATCGTTCCTAGGTTCATGGATCCACTTTTTCCATATGTAGGCCGTCTCCATGATGCAATCTAACACCCATCTTTCGTAGATTTAATGTTTATGGCAACCAAAAGGCTAAACTGCCAGATTATGTCTTGTTCACGTGTCCTCTGCTGAAGATTTATCTCCAAAAGACAGTTATATATTTCTCCTATAAGTATAAATGTTTGCAACGCAAGTGGTTAGTCTTGATGTTGTTGTTTTAGCATTAGCTTTTCTATTGTAACAAGAATACATATTCTCTATTTTGCAATACAAAAACTTTGTTTTCTTATGACTTTTAAAGCGTGATTTCGAGGTGATAGCGTATTAAGCCAAGGCTGTGCAGAGGGCCCTTGCTGGCTAAGGTTTTGCTTTTCGTTTTTGTATAGTTTTTCATGCATGTTTTCTTTTATTTCCACTGTATATTTCTCATGATTTGTTTATGGTATTAATCATTTTATTCTTGTACATGTTTTTGCAGCATTGTTGCAGCATTTTTATATTTTTCACTAACATTGATCAGTGCATTTCAGGATAGGTTATGCTCAAGCTCTTTAATACAGTTTTTGCATTAAGTAGTGATATGAGACTTTCTTCCTCTATTGTGCTTTAGTTTTTAATTCCAGTTGTCATGCTTGAGATTTGTTTACTGCTTTTAGCTAGTTTAGACATCAATATCTTCATGCTACATGACGTTATCTCTGGTGCCTTTAGATTAACCCCCTTTAGAAGTTAATTGGCGAGCTGTCGGATTGTAGGTAAAGTAATTTGATTTTGCTTTCATTAATTTGCAAGTAGCTAGTTTAGATATCAGTTCTTTATGCTACATGATGTTATCTCTGGTGCCTTTAGCTTACCCCCCTTTTAGAAGTTAATTGTCGAGCTATCGGATTGTAGGTGAAGTAATTTGAATTTGCTTCATTAATTTGCAAGTAGCTAGTTTAGATATTAGCTCTTTATACTACATGGCGTTATCTCTGGTGCCTTTAGCTTAACCCCCTTTTAGAAGTTAATTGGCGAGCTATCGGATTGTAGGTGAAGTAATTGATTTTTCTTTCATTAATTTGCAAGTAGATAGTTTAAATTTCATTCTTTCATGCCATATGATGTTATTTCCAGTGTCTTTAGCTTAACCCCATTTTAGAAGTTAATTGACGAAATATCAGAATTATGGGTGAAATCAGTGACTAGTTTCCATCTTCTTTATTTTTGGTTTTGAGTGCAATAGTTTAGATTTTATTTCTGTAATTAGATGGACAGCAGAGATAGTAACCTCATGTTTACTACTTCATCTTTTGCTTTATTTAAGTAGCTGCATGTTTACACTTTTTCTCAGAGTTCTGATTTTATAAATAACATGTTTTGACATCTTTGAAGTGCTAAGTTTGGAAATTACCATAAGAGGCATAAACCTTGTCTTAAATTCTACATCCATACTTGACCTTTAAAAGTATTCGTAATACCTTAGAATAGGATTTCCATTTGCATTAGACACTTTAGGAGACCAACAAGAACAAACCCCCCAAAAAAGATAAAAACTGAAAACAATAAAGTAAGAAAGAGGTTGTCTTGCACATACAGTGCGCCACACTTCATCAGTTTATGGCTGCCGGATTGATAATTAATGCAACAATTTAGGACACACTAAATTGAATAAACACAACATTCAATCCAATATTAACTAGTTTGTTTATAACTTGGACAATAAGTTGTGATATTCGTTGTCGTCCTTGCCTTACCATGTTGGTTTCCTTGCATTAGCATGTTTCTCATTTGTTGTTGTCCTTGGAGTATTGTGTTTAATGGGATACCAGGATCTTGTTCTCCTTGACCCCTTCTTTCTTCCATAATTATTGTGGGTAATTCTTTTCTTTCTTATTGTAATTGCTGGAAGCATTCAAGGTTAATGTAGTCACAAGCTAGAAGGATGCTCAACTCTGATACCACTAATGGCCTAAGGGAATTTTTTTTGCCCCAAATATTTCTTTTTAGACTAGGGTTTCAAATGGAAGAACAACATAATTCATTCATTCATACAAAAGTGGATAATTCCTAAATGTAATCTATGAATAATTCAATGGTAAGAGTAGATGTACATGAATGATTTAAGGATTAACAACAACAATACAATTCTCCTCAAGTCCATATTAAGTAGGAAAGAATTCCCAATAAACAATATATGTACACAACCAATGTTCCAACAATTGAATATTGTTTTCAATGAAACCAATTACAATATAATTAAGTTCTATTCTCTTGCACAAAATCCTATATTAATTCAAGAACCTGGGAGAATGGCTATGAAAGGGCTCGAATAGCTTCCTGAGGGTACCAAAAACTGAGAAATATAATCTCAAAAATCCATTGAATAGTTTGTTGTAGGTTCCATGTCAGGGATGTGCAATAGGTAAATACTTCAGTTAGGATTTATGTTGTCCTTTTTTTATGTTTCATAGTTCAAAGAGGATCGAATATTAGTTGTCTATTGCTTGAATAGTTTGGTCCTTCAACTCGTGATTAATTGAGCTTGTGTAGGATTCCTATGGCCAGACTACAATGAGTCTGCGACTCCTAGAACTAGTCTGCGACTCTTGTGGTGTACAAATGTTTGGGACTTGCGGATGTTTACGACTGCCTTAGAAGACATCCATTCGTCCAACAATGATCATATTAACTTAATTAGAGATGATATCGAGTTGTTGAACCATACAATGATGCTTGATGCTAAATTCCATGACCTTCCCAGACAAATGCTGACAAAGAATGAATGAAGGATGCTGACTAACTTGGGTAGAATGTTTTTCCACTAAAATTAATAGATAGAAGGGGTCTTAAAACCCTTAGAGCCACTTTTAAAGAAACAAATGTATTTGATCCAAATTTTTATTGCTAATTTGATTCGAACCTCTATTTATAGTTTCCTTCATGGGCTCCCAAATGTGAGGGATTGTGAATGCAGCCCCAACATTGGAAAATTTAGGTTTTAGAACTTTATTAAGACTATAAACTATGGGGTTGGATAAGATATTTCGTCCTCCCTTAGCTAATCAATTGGGAGAGGAAATTACACCATGTCTCATTATCCTTTGCCCCCTCTTTCTTTTAAAACTTTAACATGAGACAAAAGTCTAATCTTCAACAGTTAAGATCTAACCATGGAATCAATGACTCTTTTTTAATTAAATCATTAAGTGACCCACTACATTCACTTTAATTAAAAAATGTTCACTTTATTAATTAATCAATAAAGTGAAGCTCTGCAAAAAACATAGAATCCATCTAATGATGATTCCATAAGTAGACACACTCATGGAAATACTTGTCTGAGCTACAAGATTGTCTCAAAACCATACATACTTGCCCTTCACCAAGGGCTTGGTGAAAATTTTTGCCAACTGATCCTTGTTAGGAATATATTGGAGCTTGACCACTCCCTTCAACACCCTGTCTTTGATGAAGTGGTGGTATTTGATCTCAATTTTCTTTGTTTTTTCGTGAAACACTGTATTCTCCAAGAGTTTGATACAAGAATCTTTGGTTATCGTAGTGAATCATTGTTGAATCAATCTTCTTACCAAATAATCATGTGAATAGCTTACAAACTGAAATGGCTTCACAACTAGCTATATTGGTTGCCTTGTACTCTGCCTCTATAAAATCAATGCTATTAAGGTTTGCATCTTGCTAAACTAGGAAATGACGACTGATTGCAAATTGAAGCAAAACTTAGAGGTGCTCTTTTGATATGTATCATTGCTTGTCTTTTATGAACCTAAGTACCCATGCAACCTCACACCATCTCCACCAAGGTATTGTAATCCATATCTTATCGTGCCTTGCAGAGCATGTGCTTTGCTGCAACCCAATGAACCTTCCTCGATTCCACCATGAATTGGATCAAGGTGTTAATAACAAATCTAATCTCTGGTCAAGTGTTTACTAGATATATAAATGAGCCAATCAACTTCTTATATTGTGTGGAGTCTTCCAACTCTGAATTTAAATAATTGATCTTCTTGAAATTGGTCACCATAAGAGTGGCCATTGGTATCTACTCCTCCATCCTAAAGAGATCTCTAGAGAATTATTCCCATGTGTGAGAAATATCTCACTTAATCGCTACCAAACCTCAATTTGCAAGAAAGTAATGCATTGACCCAATATCCTTCATCTCAAATTCTAACACTAGATCTTACTTGTAACCTACAATTAGTCTATTTGCACCTATCATAATGACATATTCCACATATAACACCAAAATTAGGGGCTTAGATCCAACCAACAAGAATTAGAAGTTGGCATTTGACTCACTCTTGGTGAAGCCTATGCCCTGCTGAGAATTTTCAATCCTAGCATACCAAGCCTTGGGCTCCTATTTGAGTCCATACAGGGCTTTCTTAAGCATGCATACAAGCATCTCTCTATCATGGACCTCAAACCCCTATGGCCACTCAATGTAGACTTAGTCACATCCATCTAGTAGATGCTCCATGATCAATTCCATATTAGAAGCTATCAAAATAACTACTTGAATAGAGGTGTATCTGGATATGGGAGAAAAAGTATCATTGCAGTCTACTTCCTCTTTTTTAAATAACCCATGAGCAACAAAGCTATCTTTTTATTTCTCAACATTGCCATCTACTATATACTTTCCCTTGTAAAACCACCTGGAAGTCACAATTGACTTCCCATTTGGTCTCGAAAAAATATTCCAGACATCATTCTTCATGATGTAGTTGTTCTACTCCACCATTACATCTCTCCACACCTGCTAATTGGTTGATTCATTGAAGCCTATGGATGCCTAGCTTTCTCTCCTTGAAAGTGGTCTTGTGATGGTTAACATTCTTTCTAGCACCTCGTAAGTTCTGTTCTGCCCACCTTGTCTCCTGACTGATGTCAAAGGAGTTCACTGCTCTTCCTACATTGAAGGCTGGCTATTTCTGCTACTGGAAGTATCTGGTCTAAAATCCTTTGGTTCCTCCTCCAGTTTCCCCTTTGAAACTATTGGTAGTTCTTGAGATTTCTTAGATTCCAAGTTCTCATCAAACTTGACATATCAGCTCACAGCTCTCTTTTGTTCATATGTTAAGAAGACTTTATAAGTCATTGAATTCTTGTTTTATCCCACCAAGATGTCCCTCTCACCTGAAGGCTGCAACTTTTCCCTCTTTTCCATAGGTATGTGGACATAGAATGGACAATCGAATGGCTTGATATGTCCTATCTCAACCTTATTTCCTATGAAATCTCCCTTTAGTGTCTTATCCTCCAGAATTCGGTGTGGACTCTTGTTTTGCAGATACATGTTTGTTTTGCATGCCTTAACATACTAAAACATCGAGAGACTTTTATCATAGACCATGGACTTCATCGCACAGATGATAGACCAATTATTCCTCTTTGCAACCCCATTTTTTTGCAATTTTGTTGTACCAGATACATAAACCCCAAATATTTGACATATCCATGATCTGGAGTCCCTTCTTGTTGTTTTCAAATAACAAACATTTTCAATTTTTGGATTATTGAGACCATTTCTTGTATCGTAAGTCACCAAAGTAAGAGGGCTTGTTAGTTTAAGAGTTTTAACATATCACACTTTCCTAGCCTAGCACATCGCATTGGATTAGCATGGCGCCATGCTACTCCTTAATGCAACACAACATAAACTAGCTTCTTAGCATGCAAACCTAGACCTTCATGTGATTCCTATCACGAGGCAACGTTTCATGCACTCTAAATCCCTTCACACGTGAAAACAACTATATATGGGTTACCCCCAAGCCATTTTCACCATGCACTTTGTTGCTAGAGCTCCTTCCATTAGTGCATTGCATTGTTGTAGTGTTGCTCCTTACCTGCTAAGTTGTGCACTATCGTAAGGGACATAATGACTGCATTACATGTCGGGTAAGGATTTGTGCCACACCTTTGTCATTATTTGTTTTTTTACATTTCTTAGCGTAAATTTTTAGCTCTTCGACCCTTTGCTTTACTCAACATGTATATAAATCCATCTACACATTTAAACCCTTTCTTCTCGCTCATTTTCTCAATTTTCGCATTCTCCCTCACCCTCTAAACCCTCATTTCTCCCACACCCAACCTATTTTTCATTTTTTCCTGTTTCCTGTGTGATGCAGGAAAGTGTTCCCTCTGTAGACAAAGGCAAACCCTCTAGCCCTAGAGTGGGTCTAGTCACAAACAAGGACAGATCAACAATAGCTTTCCTTAAACAGTTAAAGTTGGAGGCCTACCTCAACCATTGGTCGATGGAGTTCTGTTGCACTACTCTAGCTTCCGCTTCCTTCTCCTCAATGAGTAAACAACCTGAAACAAAGCAAAGGAAATACAACAAAGCACGTAACCGGAAACAACAATGAACTATTTACTCACAAAGTCAAGAAGTCATGAGCTATCAAGTACATTACATACAAGACATAGGAAAACATCATTGATTGCATTAATAATGAAATAAGAGTTAGCTTACAACCAAATTCTTGATGTCAGAAGCCTTCTCATAAGGGTTTAGCTAACATGTTCTTCAAGCATTCACTCTTTGGAGATGGATTTCCCAACATACAAGAGCTCTCTCACTCATAAGCTTTACACAATATTAAGGGCACTTCACAACCTTCCACAAGGTATCAACAATCCCAAACTTACCACACTCACACCAGCTATCTAGCAAACTCACAAAACACTAACAACATTTCTCAACTAGCCAACTATCAGAAACTAGCAATGCATAGCAATGGTGAGAGTTTAAATAGGAGGAATCTCCATGAAAGGTGGAAGAGTGAGCTTATCCCAAAGGAAGATAGCACAATTGACAGAACTGCCACACTAGGGAGGGAAGGGCAACATAAACAATGCCAACAACGAGGTCTGGAGTTATCTGGAAGGTAGAATGTTGGAACAAATTCACCCAACCTGGATCATCGCAGGCACATAACTGGGGTTCAGTGCTAACATCGCTAGTGATCATACAGCTAGTCAGATCATCGCTAAAGGAAACACATAGCCCCCGTTGGTGCTTAAAATCGGGCCATCGTGGGAATCAGATGTACTTCCACACTGGTAGCATGAATGGACTATTCATGAGTTCCTTTTACCGCGTTTATAAAGTCCATAGTCATGATGAGGTAGATAACTCAGGAAAAGTGGGTCAATTGGCAGCATAGGAGAGCATTTGTCTGTCATAAGCATGTTTGACTTGGACACATGAGACAGTGAGAAGACCAGGAGTGAAAGTGGTGATAAATTACTATGTAACAGATGCCCCCTAAAGTATGAAGCCTGAGAGAGTGGGAGGGGTGAAATGCTTTACGAAAGTGACTGAGCTGGAATACCATCAGGAAGGACCTGTACGCAAGTTGAACTGATATCTCTGAAGTACATGTAGTCTAGGCATGGGCGCAACCATCCAAAAGGCATACGAAATAGGTTTGTGGTATGGACATAGCCATCCAGCTAATGAGACCATGATAATGATAAAGGTATGGTCGTAGCCATCCATCAAGACTCAGGCATGGTCGCAGCCATCCATCAATGAGTCATGTAACCAGAAACCAATCCACGTAGCCCGAACATATGTAATCTGAGTTTGGGGTCTTGAACCCATCCGATCACAGTACAAATTATAACATGCGAGTAGATGTGCTGAGGTCGAGCATGATATAAAGTCGCTTGATTACCAGTCAATGATGGAAACCGTTAACAAGCGCGAGAGAAACCACCTATAATGCCAATGGTTCTCAAGGTACTAGCTAGCACAATCCACAGTGTGAAAAAGGAGCTGAAATCGAACACTCGTGGAATCACCCAATCGACGACCAACGATGAAATTCGACCATCGGGTGGGAAGAACTTGCCATTGAGGCATGCAAGATCTAAGGTACCAAAGGGGATCTCTAGATCAATCTTCCTGGATGATGAGCTGATGTCGACAGGAGACGACCCGTCGCAGGAGGGACATAATGTTTCCCCCATCAATGACATGAGATATGGAACAAGTGGTAGATGGCGAAATAGAGTATCAGAGAAGGAGACAGAGGTGTAAACTACAGAAGGATTATACTCTTGAACATGTCGGCGACACGACTCCAGAGGGTAGCAGCATTCAGGTACCAGGGGATCAGAGGCTTGATGACAACGGCATGAATCAGATGGAATGAAGCTAAATGACAACCCAACTTGTAGAAGGCGAAATGACGATGTATGGATATCCCAACCCAACAAGAAGTAAAAGTGTCAATGTTCAAGAGTGATTTGCTGCCATAGACAATCAATGATAAACCTGCTGTTGAATCCAACCTAGTAATATTTTAACGAGCCCAAGGGAGGAGAAGCTCGAGTCTCATCATGATGACGAGTCTAATGTCGTCAGGGTTTAACGAGTTTGACATAGGCAAAACTTAGAGTCTTTTTCATGTTTAGAGAGTTTGAAAAAGACACGGAAAAGAAAACTCCAGGGGGGTCCTTTTTTGTAGATTTGTGTCTCTCGAGCCCAAAAAAGTATAAAACGATACTCAAAAGAACCGCCCGACCATTACGATCGAGGAGTTCTTTTCATGATTAGTGACTTCGACTTGAAAAAGTAGAAAAGCGACCGAAATCACGTCGGTTCATAACCAATAACGATCTTGAAACGACAAAGGCCCAGCAATCATTTCGTTTTTAGACGTTCAGAAAAGAGCTTAAAGGCGACCGCCTCTTATTTACTTTTGATGAGTTAAGAGTAACAACTCGGCGATCTTTTCATTTTTCAAGTCGTAAAAGAGCTTAAAGACAACTTCATGGATAAAGTGTACACGAAACTCCACTATCTGTAGCTCTGCACAAAACACGTCACACGTAAACCCATTCGATATAAAATGATCAATATACGTAAAAACATAGTTGAAAAAACAAATTTTAACTTAACCATGTAATAAAAAATGAGAAAAAACCCACATTTATAAAATATAATTTTTTAATTTCCAAAAATTACTATAAAAGGGGTTAATCCATCCATTTTTACCATTGTTACTGTTCATTCCATTGTGGAGCATTTTGGACCACCAAAGTTGGAAAGCTAATTTCGACCCCGTTCATCCATCGTTCACCTCGAAACTCCGTCCAGGTAGGTAGAATTTGTCCCGCACTTTGATTCAATACCTTTTTCATGCATTTTGACTGCTAAATGTGTTAGTTAAGGCAGATTTTTAGACCAGGTTCCGCCGCTTGGTCATCGCGGGTATACCCCTCGGGTCTGCGATGACCAAAAAAATTCACACATAGTGCTCTCCGATCATCATGTAAAAGTGATTTACTTCCGCAATGATCACGGAAAAATAGAACTAGTGACCTCACGTAATCGCGTCTGTTTTAAAAACAGACGCAATGATGACGCAAAATTATATTTTTATGCAAATTACGCATTGAATTTTGAAAAAGAAGTGCTAATTCATTTTTTTTCATCATGCAGGCTGTAATGGCGTTTTTCTGGCAAGAACGAATGCATGATGACAATGATATTCAAGCTTTTGCCAATGTGGGGTGCTAAAATGCATTACGAGCATGCGGATTGCTCAAATTCTTCCTTACTCCGCACCTTCGGTCACAGCCTGATTTATTGGAGCTACTGATCCGGGCCTAGAATCCCACAAATGGGAAATTCATCATCCAAGGCTGGGATATCGAGTTTGATGCTATAGACATATATTTTTTGACTGGGTTGTCCCGTCGTGGCGAGAGGCCCATTCTAGAGGGGCAGCGCCCCAGGGGTGATTCTCTAGAGATGTTGATGGCTCAAGTGTGCGCACGAGCATGCAAAACGAAAAGCAGGAAAGTGGCAATCCCGACAGTGGAGGACGTAGTCCTTCATGCTATGTTATTCATGGTGACATAGGTAGCAGGCTCCCAAGCCCAGCACAAGGCTTCGAAGACCCAGCTCCAGCTGGGTCTCGAATGTCTCAATCCAACCATGTTTAACTGGGCAGACACAGTGACGGTGAATATGAAGAGACAACTTACCAACTGCCGATGAGGAGAGACGAAGTAGTTTGGTTATGGGTCCATCTTAGTCCCGCTCATGCTGGAGAAGTTTCCAGCATTTCAGTTACAAGACATGGATTTGGATTTGCCCAGACCATGTGAGACTAGGGCTACACGGTGGGCACATGTCATGCCACGAGGAGGTGGTGGACGACCAGTGTCGTGGGGGACACTGTTTTGAGAGTGGTTGGAGCACTAAGTGATCTTCGTCAAAGATTGGCCATATGCTAGCATGGACTTCCGCAGAGATCCTAACATGCAGTTGCCCGCTGAAGAGCAGTGGGATGATGGTGGTAAGAAACTTGATCACATTATTTTTGCATTTTATTTTTTATGATGTTTTTAGATTTTTTCATGTATATGTCCTAATAACGAATGCTACGGAATTGTAGATGTGGGATCAGTGAGACCTGTTGGGTTGGCTCCAGAGACACAGAGGGATCCACAGGGCATCGGAGCACTGGCCTTGGCTCCCTCGAAGGATGACGAGATGGAGACAGTGGCCTGAAACCTTGAGGGTCTGATGGCGGGGATCCCTAATTACATGGGGGTTGAGGAGGTCCCTGCAGCGTTGCATATCCACACAGTAGGAGTGAAACCCAGGGTGCACCGCTTGTTGAGGCGGGTGGCACGAGCGGTGGTGTGCTATAGGGAGCATAACTCACCGTAGTAGACGCCTAGGTTTATTTCTTGCTGATGATTTTTTGAGAGACATGTGTCTCGGATGTATGGAGGACACAGACTCTATTGGGACACATACACTTATTTTTTGAGCACCTCTGTGCGCCACACGATATATATATATATATATTCCTATGGTACTTTGTTGTGTTTTACATGCTTCTTATATGTTGTTTTGATTACATGTTACGTAAATTTCTGTCTAATACATGGTTTGCGAATGCATCAATTAATGTGTTTAACCTTCGTGGAATGTGTTGATATGTGATGAAATCAAAATTCCTTTCTAACAATTTAACACGTAAATACAACCTTAAAATCCGATGGGTCTCTGACAGAATATCGCCCATTGAGCTGGTGGACGACAAGCTGAGAATCCAGGTTCACAACCAATGTATGAATAATGAGATTGATCGACTCAGCCAGTAACTCAATAACAACACTATACTCAGCGACATTGTTCGTGGTACAACCTAGACAAACACCTTGAAGGTCTACTAGTTCACCATGAGGATCGTAGATCAACCATGCCGCATAAGACAGATTGCGGGTACTGCAGCAAGCACCATCAACAAAACCAACGTAAGGTGCATCAGACATTTGCACAAGAAGCAAAAACACACAATAAGTGGCAATCATGCTGACACACCAAGCCAAAACATGAAAACATGCACACACACAACACACCTGCTAAAAACACACATATGTACAAATCAGAGTTCATGGAATTCACGCACAATATTTTTTCAAGTAAAGCCCATTTCGGGGCTTATCCAGATGATTCCCTTCACAATCAATTAGCTCATAGGCCCCTTTCTACAAAACTCACTTTACAATATAAGGCCCGTGCCACATGGGCTCAAATTTTCCTGCCCCTAGCTTATCATTTGCTTGATTGTGGAGCTGGACTAAATCTCCCTCAAAAAAAGAACAAGGATGAACAATATGATCGAAGTGAGTTTTCACTCTCTTCTTTTGTGCTTCAATAGCTAGAGATGCCAGTCGACGAGTCTCGTCTAGCCGTTTCAGGTAAAGAAGGCGTTCTTCTACTGGAGTAGTGTCGGGGAGTAATTCGACGGCTAATTTTAAAGAAAGGATCTCGCACTCGATGGGAAGGGTAGCCTCCAGTCCATAAACCAGTTGGAACGGAGTGAAACTGGTGGCATCCTTCATAGAAGTTTTGTAGGCCCATAAGGCAGAGAACAACATCAAGTGCCAGTTAGACTTGTGCATGGCAATGGTGCGTTGAAGCATCGTAACTAGAACCTTATTGACGGCTTCTACTTGGCCATTGGCTTGAGGACAGTATGGAGTCAAACTATCATGCCGCAAGCCTAGACGGGTTGTTAGCTCAGTCATCATATGATTACGGAAATGCTTATCATGATCAGTGACGATAGCCTGAGGGATTCCTAACCATGAGATAACATGATTGAACAAAAATTGCGCCGCTGTGTGACCGTCTTCAAATAGTGTGGGCACCGACTCGGCCCATTTTGTGAAATAATCAATGGCAACGATGATATACCCATGCCCCCCGGCCAAGCGAGGGTTATAGGTCATATAATCAATGCCCCATTTTTCAAAAGGACCGACGATAACAACAGGGTGCAATAGAGCGGGAGGCGCACGCATCTTCCGCTGGTAGATTTGGCACTCGTGACAGGAGCGGACGGTAAGAATGCAGTCCTTAAAGATGGAGGGACAAAAATAACCGGCACAGAGGATCTTTTGAGTAGTAGCATATTTGGACATGTGACCACCACAGGTGCCAAAATGGCAGTCATTTAAAACTCGCTCAGCTTCCTCGAATGTTAAACATCGGCAGAGAACGGAGTCGGCACCAAGACGATATAGGGTGTCCCCAATAATACGATAGGGCTGAGACTGATGGCGAATCCATTGCCGAGCATCCTTAGACACATCGGGACGAAAAAATGATGTCTACATATAGATAATGATATCCCTGTGTCAGGGATCGAGCGTGCTGATTAAGAACAGGGTTTCATTCAGAATATGGTCCTCTAACCAAGAGGGCGCGGTAAGAGATGGCAAAGAGCAAAGCAACTCAGCAAACACAAGGGATTTCTTAGACTTGGCAGTGGTGAATTCCAAGTCAAACTCTTGGAGGATAAAAATCCACTTTGAGTACTTGCTCCCCAGCAACTGACGTGACAGGATGTACTTCATCGAGTTGCAATTAGAAACCACTATCGTAGTGCGCAATAAGATATAATGGCGGAAACGTTGGATGGCACAAACGATGGCCAACGCCAACTTCTCGACGTAAGCGTATCGAGATTCCATATCTAATAGATTGCAACTAAGATAATAAATGAAATTCTCAGTGTCATCGTCATCATCTTGAACGAGAACCATGCCAATAGTGGTATCGGCAGCAGCCAGATACAAAGTGTAGTCACGATGATAATTAGGAGGACGCAACAATGGAGCGGAAACAAGGAGAACCTTGAAGCACTCGAAGGACTCTTGAGCAGTGGCATCCCAAAGAAAAAGGGTGTCCCGCTTTAATAACCGCGTGAAACCTTTGGCAACTTCGGTATAGTTCGGAATGAAGCGTCGTAAAAAATTCGCTTTGCTCTGCAAACTCTACAATTGTTGCAAAGAAGTAGGGGGAGGAAGATTCAGAATGGCCTTGAATTTAAGGGGATCCAAACGGATGCCCTCTCAGGAGACGATGAACCTGATAAGTCTGCCGGACTCGACGCAGAAGACACACTTATGTGGATTGAGCCCGATGCGGTAGTGTCAACAGCTGAGAAAGATTTCACGAAGGTGAGTGGGATGGTCCTGTCATTTAGCTGAATGAGCTAGTAGATCGTCCAAGTAAGGTTGCACAATGTGTCGAATATCATGGAATGCATAAGACATCGCATGTGAAAGGTAGCACTGGCATTTTTCAAACCGAAAGGGAGCTTTTTATAGGTGAAAGTGCCCCACGGACAGATAAAGGCGGTCTTGTGCTGATCAGTAGGCACAATATTAATCTGGTTATAACCAGAAAAACCATCCATGAATGAGTACATTTCACTTCCGGCACACTCATCAATGAGCTGGTCAATGAAGGGTGTGGGGTAGTTATCTTTGGGACAAACTCGATTAATATCACGGTAATCAACACAAACCCTAATGGGGCCCTGTTTTTTAGTCACAGGGACGATATTGGAGACCCAATCTATGATTGGGATGGGGTAGATGAAACTAGCCTTAAGAAGCTTTTCAACTTCCGCTTTGATAGTCACAGCCTTTCGGGGGTGCACGGGGCGTAAACGTTGTCGAACAGGCTTAACACCCAGATACGTAGGTATCTCATGCACCACGATACTAGGATCGTTTCCAGGCATTTCTTCATAAGACCAAGCAAACACAGCATGGAATTCGTGAAAAAGATCAGTATAAAGCTGAATCTCCTCAGGAGTACAAGTTACTCCAACATAGATGTGCTCGACAATCCTTGGTTTAACAGAGATGTCAATCGGTTGGGTTTGCCTGATGTTTCCCATGTTCCCTTCAGAGGACACTTGATAAACTTGAATGGGTGTCTGAAGGGGTTGTGAGGGGAGACAAGGAGAAAACCACTCAAGACAGGTAAGCATTTCCCGGTGGGCAGGGAGAAATGAGGAATGATGGTGGTGATCAGACCAAGGGGGTTCCTCGAGAGACATGGTCTCGATAATGGCTTCATCAAAAGGAAATATTTCCTTTAAAGGGTCTGAAGAAGTGTGGTTTCCAAGCCAAGGGGAATGAGCGTACGAGTCGAGAGCTCTGCTCGAAGGAGTAGATTTAGGAGGGGGAGCCAATGCAGAAACAATCTCAACGTATTTAAGCTCGGCAGGACTCAACGGTATCTCATCGCCCCAAGATCTTATCTGATCAGTGGGGGGAAGAACCCACGGATCAGAGCAAACGGAAATCATATTAATAGGAGCGACGTTCGGAGGTGGGAGTGAAAAGACAACCATAAGGGCAGGATCTTTAAAGAGTCTAGCTCCCACACTCTCCCATGGAATGGAGGTATGCTCCACAAAAGGCACGTTGCCTTTGGAAGAGGAGGCGAAGAAACACAATTGGTCTACTATGATGATCTTCCCCTGACGAGGGAAATGAACGACATGAAATAGAGATGAAGCCACGGCTCGCATGGCATATGTCCAGCTTCGGCCCAAAAGGAGGTTGTAAGTTAGATTGGCATCAATGACTTCAACTTCCACTTCAACCATCTTTCCTTCCAAAGTAATAGGAAAACATTGGAGTATACCGTAAGGGTGATATTCTCTCCCATCAAAGGCTTCCAAAGTCGTAGGAGACTGGCTCAGAGTCGGAGAACCAATAGCCTTCCAACAAGCAACAGACATTATGCAAGTTGAAGCGCCTTTATTAATGACGGTACGATGAATCATTTTAGAGTTGATGATGACCTGGACAAGGAAGGCAATTTGGTGAGGCAGTCTTGGTATATGGCTGTCGAGGTCAAAAGAAATCAAATCTGAGTCGGCCGGGTCGATGTCACCGATAGTCGACAGCAAGGACTCCTCTGGGAGGGGCAGCTCTGGAGAACTTCTAGAGCGGACATAGTTGGTGGAGCCTGGGTAAGTCCTCAACGATGCTTTAGTGCTGAGAAGCACAAGAATTAGGGTTGTAAGAATATTTCCGGTGTACACCTTTCGAGGGGGGTCAGACGGGCGTCTCAGTGCTAGGTCTCTCAATATGCAGCAGACCAGAATTGGACGGAGGAGCGCTAAAGGGAACCTCAGGCTCTTTTCCGGCAGGCAACGGATATTCTTTTGCTCGAGTACTAACATGAACGGAGATTGTCCCAGCCATAAAAACTTGAGAACCAAAAGGAGAAGAGGATTGGGATGGATCAACCACCATTTGTGTTTGCTGTGAGGGAAAAGGTTCTTTGAGCACCACAGGAGTCCCAGGAGCACCTTTCAACAAATGACTAACTTCAGACCGCCTCGGGCAGTCTTTGGTATAGTGATCCTCATCACAGATAGGGGAAAGATACTTGGGATTACGTTTGGTTCCCTCCTCGGGTGGAGGTTTAGCAGAATCCTGCTTTGGTTGATCATCTTTATTCTTTCCTTTTCCCTTCTTTTCTCCTCTCAAGGCTTTGTCCGTCATGGTGGACTGGACAGCGTTAACCTCAGAAGTATTACCAGAATTGGATACATCTTGAGAAATATTTTCATTCGAAGCATTCGACTTTTTCTTCCCAGGGTTCATGGAAGATTTCTTAGAGGGAAGATTGACATAACCAATGATACCGTCAACAGATGGTGTTGGTGGGGCTTTGGAAGTTCTGGGCCTCGGGGCATCAGGAAAATAATCATATAGTGTACCGAACTAGGAATAAACCAAGTCAAGGTACTGAGCATGCGCAATAGCCTACTCTTCAGTTACACATGGCCCCATAGCAATGTCCCATGCTATCGGACCGACGAATGAGGTCGTGAACCAGTCAGTCAGGAGCTGATCAGGAATCCAAAACTTAATCAAATGGCGACACCGTCTCCATTCATGGATATGATCAGAGATGTCCATAGCCATTGTTTGTTTAAGGGATGTCAGGAGATGTGTGCCCATTTCATAACGAATCGAAAATTGAAAATGAGTTGAAAATGCCATAGCCAAAGAGTTAAAATCCTAAAAAGATCCACGAGCTAACTCAATATACCACTTAGCAGCAGAGCTAGTGAGGGTCCTTTGAAAAAGGTGGAGCCGGATTGAATCATCAAGCCACGAATTTGATGAACACCATAGATGATAAGTCATAATGTGGGCTTGGGGGTCTTCTCCAACTTTACCATCGAATTTGGGACAATCACCGAGAATCTTAGTTGGAACCGGTGGCCAATACGGATTATGAAGGATAGGATCATTGGTCAAGTTGGACACATCCGGTAACTCCAACGTTGCTAAAAAGGGTAACTCAGGATTAAAGGACATCTGAGGCTGCGGGTAGGAGGTAGCACTAGAGTTCCAACCAGCTGCTTGTTGCCCCCACTGAGTTTTTCCAGACGGTTTTGGCCTAGGAGGGTTCTGTCCATAGGGATTTTGTCCATAGGGGTTATAGCTATAACTAGATGGCTGACCTTGGATTTTCCCCCCAGCATTCCATTCATTACCAACTTGGCCTGCAGGAGCAACATACAGTTGCTAGTAATTCTGATAAGGACTCACCTATAGTTCTTGATAATTTTGGTATGGGGAAAATTGAGTTTTCCCTTGGGATTGCTGGAAACCATAAGGCGGATGGGCTCCAAACTGAGCCTGGGGGCTAGGCTGTGTTTGATAAGCAGGTTGAAGTTGAGATCCAACTTGCATTTGAAGACCGGATTGGGTCTGGAGCCCGGATTGGGGCTGAAATCCAGGTGGAGCTTGAGAAGCAACAATCATTTGAGTGCCCAGTTGAGTAGGCCGAGAAAGATGTCCTTGAGAGAATTGAGGCTGAGCCACCTGGCTAGAAGGTTGACCTAGTTGAGATTGAGATTGACCCATTTGCCCAGAAGGTTGAGCCTGTTGGGTATTGGGTTGTCCTTACACAACTGAGGGTTGTCCTAATGGACCGGATGGCTGAGCAGATTGGACAGTTGGTTGACTTGATTGGATTTGAGGCTGGCCAACTTGTCTAGAGGGTTGACCAAACTGGACAGCGGGTTGGCCTTGCTGTACGTAAGGCTGACCGACCTGCCCAGAAGAGTAGCTCTGTTGGACACCAGGTTGACCTTGTTGCATGTAAGGTTGTCCTAGATTACCAGAAGGTTGCCCAAGATAAGTAAAAGATGAACCACCAGAAGCCAAAGGTTGTCCCTGGAAGGGTTGTCCTTGTCGGCCTCCAGGTTGCCCTGGATAAGGTTGTCCATAATACTGCTGCCCATAGGAGGGCTGCGTGTAAGACGGCTGACCTTGATAAGGTGGTTCTTGAAAATTCGCAAGGGGTACTTGGCCACCACCATAACTAGTGGTACCCCAAGCAACAGATAACGGGACCATGACCTCAACCGCAAGCTAAGATGGCAAAGGTCCAAGGTGATAAAAGTGAGCTCTTTGAGAATCATAATAATGAAACGAACCTTGCATGCCCTGATTCTGAAGAGCATGCAAATATTGATCGTATGCCCCCCTGCTGGAATGGAACCAGAAGAAGGTGGGGCATTAAGTGTAGGATTGACAACTCTAGATGTAGATATCGATGGGCCACTATTCGTCGATCCAGGGGAAGGTCTAGCAATAGTGGTCAGAACTGAGGACGCAGTGACGACACCAACAACAGGGGCTGAAGAAGCCACACAGACAGTTGGAATAGTCGAGACTGAGGTGACAAACACATTGTGAATTTGAGGAATAAAAGACTCTGAAGTTGGAGTGATGGTATGAGACCACATAGAACTCGTAAGTGAGGTCCTAGAACCCATAACATCCCTCAAAGCCCTATAGCATAAGGGCAGCGTGACACCGAGAGGGGTGACACTGAAGGGTGGAGTTTCTGTTGGGATAAGAATTTTACTACTCATCACAACGGACCCTTCACTCGTGATGGGGGATATGTCATCCATGTCAAAAGAAGACATTGGGGCTGAAACAATAGGTGGAGTACCGAGAATATCTTCTTTGAAAGGCTCCCAAATGGGGTTCCAATGAATATCGTAAGACTCGTTTTCTGCAGCGCAAGAGTTAATCAGTTGGATACTCGGAATAACAAGGAGAGTATCACTACCAACCAGTATCTCAAAAGCAATAGAAGAGGGAGACCCTTGGTCATTTGGAATGGGAGACGGGATCGGTGATTCCGCTAGGATGATTCGATTCAAAAACCCTAGGAAGACTAACGAGAAAGAACCCTACTCAAGCTAACGCAAACAAGATCTAACAAGGTAAATGTGAACGTGGCCAAATAAATTTTAAAACACAAGAACACAACTTGAGCTTTTCATCTTTAAAGAGTCGAGAAAAGGACCAAAAGATGACTCTAGTCGCCTTCGAATGTTTAATGAGCCTGAAGTGAAAAGTGCTCAAATGAACCTTTCTTTTAGGGAATCCGAAAAGGAGCGAAAGTGACTACTCTGGAGAAATAGGCAAAAGGTTTTATTACCAGACAATCCATAAAACTGCATATACACCTTGGCAGTCATATGAAAACCAAGGAATTTCCGTATGGCAATCAATCTTCCTGAATGCTGTGTTCGGTGCGTTACAGTTTGTAAGGTAACAAACACAGCTTCCTATGGATAAAGGATGATAAACATAGTGGGGTCTCCCAACATATACTTGACGGTACATGGGAGCACAATTCCGTACTAGACCACTATTGAGTCACAAAAGGACGAATCATCCAACCTTGAGTGGAAACAAAAGCGACTAGGTTTAACGACGCCGGAGCACATCTCTAGCCTAGACCTCTAAATAGTGTGTGTTATGTTCTGATGCATTGTTATATTTATTCAGTTCATTGTAGAGTTGATCTTGGATTATGTTTCAGTTTTCAGGCCTTGCCGTGTGTATATAATAAATCCTAGAATGCAGCTAGGATGAATGAAAAATCTTTTTTCTTCAATGAACACCTACCTACGGGAGGGTAGAGAGATCATTCCCAAACCAAGAAAACCAAGACAACAAAGGCAGTCACTCAATGCATACAGACATCAATCCCTAAAGTGCACGTATACTACTAATGAGAGATCTTATCATTCACTTTCCAATATGCAAACTTGAAATGCAAATTCACTTTCACTTTCGTACACTAAATGAATGCAATCTTTTTGATTTTGATGTCTTTAAATCTAGAAGAAACAAATAAGCAACAAGCAAGTGTGGAAAATCCCGGTTGATCCAAAAAATTGTAATCTATGTTCGGTAGCGAAAAGAAATCGAATCAATGCCAAAGATTGGTTCAATAACATTCACTAAACAATCAATCAAAAACAGGCTAAGGGGAAGGCTCAATCAAACCAACAAGAAGTTGCAAACGAAAACTCGAGCAAACAAGCAACCAAGCCAACAGATTCAAGGAACTTGAAATAATGATCTAGGTCACATAAGCAAAAAAACAAGAATCATTCAACAAAGCTCACAAGAGAGTGCCTTAACCATGAACAGTGAAAACAAGTCATCCAGCAAGTGAGAAAAACAAGGGACTAGTAGGACTAATGGACTCAGGAGGCAGAATTGAGAAAATCAATTCTACAGCAATCAGCGCGAGTAATACACAAGCAACAAGCGCTGATAAAGCAGCCGCAGCAACAAAGCAATGTCAACGTGGAAATACATGACTTTTCTGCGATGGTCCAATTTCAGAACTGTCATGACTGTGAGATGTAATTACGCGATGCACAGGATATTACAAAAGGGTGAGCGCGATGACAGTGCGACTGTTAAAATTAAATCTGCGATGATGTTCAAAACAATGACAGACAAACCAAAACTCCTAAATCAAAAACAGTCAATCTTTCAATCAAACAGGGGTATTTCCCAGATCAACCCAGGAAACTCATAGAGGACTGATAACTAATCCCCAAAACTTCAAAAGATACCAAATCAAAAAATCAAGACAAGAGCAAACAAGAAAAAAATAAAGGCCAAAACTCCCCAGTGGAGTCGCCAATTTGTGATGCAAGAAAGTGTTCTCTCTGTGGACAGAGGCAACCCCTCTAGCCCTAGTGTGGGTCTAGTCACAAACAAGGATAGATCAACAATAGCTTTCCTTAAACAGTTAAAGTTGGAGGCCTACCTCAACCAGTGGTCGATGGAGTTTTGTTGCGCTGCTCCAGCTTTTGCTTCCTTCTCCTCAATGAGTGATCAACCTGAAACAAAGCAAAGGAAATACAACAAAGCACGTAACCGGAAACAACAATGAACTATTTACTCACAAAGTCAAGAAGTCATGAGCTATCAAGTACATTACATACAATACATAGGAAAACATCATTGATTGCATTAATAATGAAATAAGAGTCAGCTTACAACCAAAGTCTTGACGTCACAAGCCTTCTCAGAAGGGCCCAGCCAGCATGTTCTTCAAGCATTCACTCTTTGGAGATGGATCTCCCAACATACAAGAGCTCTCTCACTCATAAGCTTTACACAAGATTAAGGGCACTTCACAACCTTCCACAAGCTATCAACAATCCCACACTTACCACACTCACACTAGCTATCTAGCAAACTCACAAAACACTAACAACATTGCTCAACTAGCCAACTATCAGAAACTAGCAATGCATAACAATGGTGAGAGTTTAAATAGGAGAAGGAGTCTCCATGAAAGGTGGAAGAGTGAGCTTATCCCAAAGGAAGGTAGTACAATTGACGGAACTACCACACCAGGGAGGGAAGGACGACATAAACATTGCCAACAACTAGGTCTGGAGTCATCTGGAAGGCCGACTATTGGAACAAATTCACCCAATCTGGATCATCGCGGGCACATAACTAGGGTTCAGCGCTGACATCACTAGTGATCAGTACAGCTAGTCAGATCATTGCTGAAGGAAACACATAGCCCCGTGCTGGTGCTTAAAATCGGGCCATCACAGGAATCATATGTACTTCCACACTGGCAATTAGCGAATGGACTGTTCATGAGCGCCTTTCAGCGCGTTTATAAAGCCCACAGTCGTGATGAGGCAGATAACTTAGGAAAAGTGGGTCAATTGGCAGCATAGGAGAGCATTTGTCTGTCATAAGCATGTTTGACTTGGACACATGACACAATGAGAAGACCGAGAGTGAAAACGGTGACAAATTATTGTGTAACACCTCAATCCCATAGCAACATAAGATATTGTGTCTCCTTGTGCTAAGGCAGGCCCCTTCCCTTAGGTCATGCGCTATAGGGCTACGCCAATTTGTAGTATTGTCACTATCCACCTTTCCCCTTGCACAATGATGCAAAATTTCTCTATAGTCTACCCCTCTATCCACCATAATGCCCTGAATAAGATGCGTAGCTACTATTGTTAAGAGATTTGTTGCTATACTCTAGAGTTTATCTTCAATACAGTGGCATGAAAAATATGTGTAACCTAACATTCTTCGTAGCGCGACAACATGGTCCTTCTTCCCAACTCTACTTCTATCTCTTGTGCCACTATGATTTTCCTTAGCGTAATGACACATTCTTTCTCCATTGGCAATGACCTCCCCTTGCACAATGTTGATCATTAGCTTAACACTACTATCATCTGTTTCAACACTATAACCTTACTCCTCGTGAAATGTCTACTACTTGAAGACTGCAAGCCTTCCGTGAGCAACATCACATTGACCTATTATACGCATAGCTTCCCCTTTGCATTGAGAACTATAATTTCCCTTGTGTTGTGCACCATAATTTCTCTTTGCTTTCCTAAGATATTATCAGCATGAATATATTTGAAATGTTAGGAAGAATAGATTAGGAGTGACTTGTAACAGACCTGGTGAAAATTCCATGTAAAAATATATAAATACCATAGATGATGGGACACGTATTCCAAGCTGAATGGTGGGAAGGACATCCTAGTGTGTTTTCATTTGGATGTTTATGGCTAAGGAAAGTGGCAAAGGCAATGGCTAAGGCATTAAAAGGAAAAAATATATTTTGGCACATTTATTTATGAAAATAATGGAAATTAGGAGAAAAGGAAGGTGAAAGGTCATAGGTTGCATGTGAGGAGGAAATTGAAGGAAAATAATGGAAAATGAAGAAAATAGAGGCCTCATTAATAAAAAGGTTTCTGAGGATCAGTTGGCAAGCTTCTTCCTTTCAGTATGAACCTTTTGTCAGTTTAACTTTAGAGCTATCTCATTATTCTCTCTCTCTCATACTCTTGGACACTTAGAGTTTTCTTGGAGCACTTTGGCATTGGAGCAAGAAAGGCAAAGAAGGAAAGAGGAAGCAAAGATCAAGAGGGAAATGTAGGATCAAAAAACTAAAACAAGGTTCATTGCAGGAATCAACTTGCATGTGTATTTTTCCTTGCTATCATGCATGGGATTGCATGTGTTTCTTTTCTACCATGGGCTGGGTTTTGCCAGGTAACAATATTGTCAGCCTAGCCTTGCCATTTCTTGATAGCTTTGATGAAATGGGTTCTCTCATGTGGTTTGTGTGGGATAGCTGGATTGGATTCAAAGTTGATTAGGGTGGATCTCCGAATTGACAAACACATGGTGGTAGTGGTCCCTGAACCAGACTGAGGATGCACAAAGCCACTGTCCTAGTAACCCCTGAACCAAACTCTAGGTTGCGGTAAAGCCAAGTTGTGTTCCTCGGTGGGCCTATTAATCATTTTCGGTGAATGGAGGGATATACGGTAAAGCCAAGAGGTGGATTTCTTCTCCATTGGGCCTAGTGATTATGGGATGAAATGCATGGTAAATTTTGGAGAGTATGTCTTGGTGTAGGGCCTAGTGATCATTGGATTGGACTGCAGATGCACTGTAAAGCCCGAGAGACTAAGAGGCACTCAAATTCCTCATGGTGTAGGTGGAGAACTTCGGTGGCATACACATTAATTGGTGTTTTTTGGTGTGTTATATGAGTCCCATATTCATGCTTGGAATATGCCACGAGGGTGATTGGCTGAAGAGAGACTTGGCTCAGCCAATCTATGGTTGGGTGGAACATGGTAGTCCCATCACCAGTTGGTCCATTGCATCTATTAATCAGAAATTAATTCCCTTGATTTTCATGTGCAAATGTGCAAATGTACTGATGTATATATGGATTTTGATGGCTGATATGTCCATTGTATTTATGTTCCTATTATGTTGGTTATATGTATATTTTGTGATAGTAGCTATGTATGGCTCTCAGCATGTTTTTACTTGTATATGAATGGATAATGTATCTATGATCTAATAAATGATAAGGCAGAAAATGACATGAGGAAACAATGGTTCATGGTGATTCTCAGATAAGTATGAGATCCCTACACTTAATTCTATTGTTTACACTTATAGGTTACATGTTGATGATATCTTTGACGAAATGCCTGTCATGGCTAGTAGGGATTTGGTTATGGTCTTATTCATATTATTGCTTTTGCATCCTTGTTTCTTTGTATTCTTACCAATTTTAAGTGATCATTCCATTCTGGGTAGTTCCCCAGGCTCTAGGCCGAAAAAGGTGGCTCAAATTCCAGAATGCTAGAAAAATAGAGCATTAGTTAGAGACTAACTCGCCTGGGCAGGTTCTGGGGAGCACTATAACATGCCTTTCCAGTGTATGGGGAGCATTAGTCTAGAGATTAATTCACTTGAGCAGTGTTTGGGGAGCATTATAACGCGCCTTGCCAGTGTCTGGGGAGTGATAGTCTAGAGACTAACTCACTTGGGCAGTGTCTGGGGAGCGTTACCCTCCCTTAAGTTTCCCAAACAATAGTAGGACCCAAGGATGAGCTGTTTGAGTGGATGACTTGTCTCCTGAAGGTTATGTGGATGATGTTGGATGACTATGTGTGATTTTTTGTCAATTCCACTTCCTTAAGGTCACCTAAGAGGTCAAATCTAATCATAGTGGCATATCGTCTCATGTTTACGCCGATTGGCATGGTTTCTTGGGTAGATGTGGGAGGAGGGTGTTACAGAGTGGTATCAGAGCAGGGTTCAACTCTAGGACTGGATGGGTTAAATGTGTTAGTCATGCATGCATGTCAGTTGCATGTGTGCCTTTTATACTTGCATTTCATGTGCTTGTCGCATTAACTTGATGATTGATTATGGTTGTTGTATGGTTGTTATGGAAAATTTTATGTTGATCTCATGAAATGTATTGGTCATGAGTATGGGATTGGTTGTGTATGGATTATATGTCACTTACATGTTGAATTCATGTCACCTACTTACATCCTTGTATGTTAAGTACAATTCTTGAATATTTTGGATTACATGTATCAGTCTTGTAGGTTGATTACAAGAATTGATCACTTATGTTCGACTACAAGTGTTTATGCATAGGTGTAGTTGATTTTTCATTGCTTATTCATATTGTTGGTTGCATGTGGCAATGTGTACAATGGAGTAATGGTTGTTTTCATGCATGAGGTCATGGTTTCTGTAGTTGATATGGTCATGCATTGATGACTAGACTCTAGCTAGAATGGAGTATACATGGCTTGTACTCATGTGTTATATGTATATATGTAGTTATTATGCGTGTATGGTCTTAGTTATAGTTATGCATGAATAGTAGGTCAAACATGCCTTGTGAAGTCATTGTATGCAATTGAGGTCATCATGGTGCTATTGGTATGTTATGATGCTAATGTGCTGAATGAGGTAAAGCAAGAGATGCAGATCATCATAATGAGGTTGCAACATTAGTCTTTGGGATAAGAGAAAATCGTCATACAGTTATTGTATGTTTGGCATGCAAGTATGTTAGTTAATGGATTTTTATATGCATTAGGGTTATATACATTAGGTTTATGTACATGTATTTTGATGTTATGGTTACATACATGATAGATGATAGTTGATTAGTATAGTTATATGCACGTGTGTTAGATAGTCATGAATGATAGTAACATGTGACCATATGAATTTCTTATTGTTGTTATATGCTATTAACTTGATGATTAGGGTTATTTCATTGAGATATTGATGTTGTAATTTGGATTAGTCATATGCATGATGGTTATGCTCATTGCATTAAAGATCTTGATGTTATATGAATTGTGTTAAACTGGATTGACCTATGCATATGGTTATGGTTGCATTATTCAGGTATGAGCCGACACATTTGTGATATGGTGTTGTACTAATCTAGATTGATCATACATATGTGATTGTAATGACAAATGCTTATGAGCTTATGACATGAACATATTAGTTAATTACTGTTAGGGATATCATGATTTATGTTTGAGTTGATATGTTGTGGATTTTTATCGTGCTAACCTAGCTTTATTGTGTAGACAAGACAGCCTCCCTTGATATACATTAAGGTATGAACTTGCTTATGCCATTTACCTTGTGCTTGACTACCTAATTATGACATCTATTTGGTTTTTAAGTGTTTGGTGTCTAGTTGATTTATTTAACATGGTATGTTTTCAAGTTGTTTAAATGTTTGATGAATTGCATAATATGAGTATTTGTTCCAATGATTTTGTTCTAAGATGATTGTACTAACATATATGTGTTGAGACAGTTGATATGTATTTGAATGTAGTTGAGAGTTGTAGAATATGTCTAATGATATGAGTTGACCATGGATTATGACATGGTTGTTTGTAAAGGTCGATTTCAAATTGATAGATATGATTGTCTTGATAATGTGGTTGACATGTGTGAGCAGTTGTAGGAAACATGCTTGGTATTAGCATGACAAGATAATAGTTGATGTGATTACATAACTAGCAGTGGAGTGATGTGACAGTACATAGTAAGCCTTCATTGCAACAACGTAAAAAGGGTAAAAGAAAAGAATTGGACATGAAGTCCTTTGGCTATGTTTGGAAACCCTAATTCCAAAAAAATGAGTGCTTTGTATACAGGGAGTCTTCTTAACCTTGATTTTGTTTGATATTATGTGGATATGTGCTATATTTATGAAAATGTACTTGATAGGTATATTAGCTAGTCTTTAGTTACAAGTGGATCTATCAAAGGATTGGATTCCCTTGAGAGATGACATGGATGTGTTCAGTTGCAAGGCAACGTGCTTGGCACAACAAGATGAGGTAACTAATGTATTGTTATGTTTATTTATGCACTAACAGTTGTGTGTTAATGAGTGCATGATGCAGAGAGATGCATGGCAAGAGAGATTTCCATGAAATCTTGAAGAAGACTCAGGTTGAGATTTCCTTGGGAACCATGGGGATTGAGTCATGGTGTTTGTTTTTAGTATTGTGATTTTGGTCTTTTGATATTTACTTGCGCTTGTTTTGCAGTTTTGTTACGTCTACTGCATGATCATGCCACTTTGTTGCAGAGTTGTGTTTTTATTGGTTTTCATGGTTTTCTTCTTGTTTGTTTCTTGTCTTTCCTTTTATGTTTTGAGTCTTGGGAATTGGTTGGGAAAGAGGAAATTTGATGGAAATCGAGAGAGATGTGGTACCCAACCGATGATATAAGACCCAGATGAAACCTTGTGCATGAGTAATCACAATGAAAGGTAAGACTATGATAGTCAATTGGATTGGCTAGGTCCGTTGTGGTAAATGGACAATAGCAGTGCATACATGAGAAAGGTAACCATAAAAGGTAAAGTAAATGGATCTGAGGTGTCAGATGCTTTGGCTATGTTGGGAACTATTTCTCTCAATGCCTGTGCATAAATAAGGAAGTTCTCTTAACCTAGACCTTATGTTATCTGGTTATGTTATGATCATGATTATGTGATGTTTATATACATATACAAAATATGCATGTATGAATATCATTGTCTGACAAGACCATGATTGTTTTATTCTAATGATTATATATGCATCTATGTATGTATTGGTGTCATTATTTGACAAGTTTGTCAGGGATCATTATATGGATGAATGATTGCTTATGCAGGTGAATGGAATGAAGAGGTTTCTGGTCTTACGAGGAATCAATTGGGAAGAGTGGTCATGATAAATATATGAGGTCAGTATTATGTGAATATGAAGCTATATTGTACACTTTTATTATGCCTGTGCTTATGTTATGGACATGTTATACCAAGGGATACATCAACAAAGTTCAAAAGTGTGGTCTGCGGCATGCTAGGATAAGCATGGATCTGACATGGGAAGCAAGGTTTCTTGGTAAGGACAATGTGGTTTTGGTTGTGTGGTACTACTGTTGTGCATATATTGTATATGTTGTACTTGTTGAATCTATGATGTGTGCACATGAGGTGTTGTGTATATATAGTGTGTGTACATGTTGTTTATGTAATGTTATGTACAAGATGGTACATATAATGTTGTATGAATGTTGCATATTCAATACTGGGTATAGATGGTGTTGTGCACATCTTGGATATGCAGTGTTGTGTACAAATGATGCAATGTACGTGTTGGATATGCAGTGCTATGTACAAGTGGTGTTGCATGCATGTGGTGCATTGGTACTATGTACATATGGTGTGGTGTGCATGGTGGTGTTATGTATATGTTGTACAAGTGGTGCTATGTGCATGTGGCGATGTGTACATGTGGTGTCATGTACATGTTATGTGTGTGGTACTGTGTACATGTGGTATTGTGTACGCATTGTACAGTGTTGAATGTACATGTGGCATTTTGTACACGTTTTGTAGATGGTATCGTGTACATGTGATGTTGTGCACATGTTGTGCAGGTGGTGTGGTGTATCGATGGTACTGTGTACATGTTGTACATATGGTACTGGTGCACGTGTGGTATTGTGTGCATGTCATACATGTTGTGTTGAGGGCATGTGGTATTATGTATGCGCATCATGTAGTCATGATATTGCAACATGTGTAATCTTTATGTGGTACTATGTGTAAGTACATGTATTGGGTGGTATTTCACATCGGGTATAGATGGATGCATTGTATTATATACATTGGGTGTAGGTGTATGTTGTATGTCAGGTGTAGATGCATGTATTGCATGGTGTGGTATGTCGTGTGGTTGTATGTGTGTGATGCACACTATGTTTTTATGCACATGGTGTAGGACAAGTTATTGGGTATTTGTCGGGTGTAACAACCGATTTGAAGTGTGTATGGAATAAAGACAAAGGCAGAAGTAAGGATCGATTAAAGGATAAGTATCGGTATATTATTTCAGTTTTATTATCCATGTGATTTATGGTTATGGTATATGATGATTATATGTGCTTTATGATTTTGATCTATGATGATTACACGTGATCTATGATTTTGGTTTATGATGGTTATATGTGATTTATGTTTTTAATGGTTATGTTTTGAGCTAACCTGCTGTGATATATTTATATATGTTGATTTAGTCAAATATGTTAGTTTGACTTGTTGTGACAAGAAGCAAACATGATTGCAAATGTACCTTATTGATGAGCTACCAATGAGGTATGATGTGAGTTTATTTCAGTTTATTTCAGTTTATTTCAAATCTAATGGAAGTTATGTGCTTGGTACAGGAATACAGGAAATGCTCGGTTGGGTGATTGAAATCGACTACAAGAATTGGCAACAACAACAAAAGAAAGTGGAACATGAAGTAGCATGTTGGTAGAGTACTTCAGGAGCAGGGCCATTGTGGGACACTGGTACCCAATAGTGTCCATTGATTGCCATGAGCATGCAATGACCGATATGATGGTTTTGAGGCAGGAATATGCCTTGTTTTTTGTATCTTTCGATGCGAGGAAGCCTTACTAAGGGATGGACTACCCGAGATGAGGGTGCCAACAAAAATTTGAAGGTGAGTGGCTGCATGGAAGGGGTGACCAGATTCACAAGGGACTGTGTAGCAAAGAAGGGCAGGTCACGGATGGATTTGTTTTTGTCATTAGCATTTCCAAATGGAATCAAATGCACATTAGGAGTGTGCCCTAGAACAATGAGCTAGTAATTGTTCTAGTCCTGAGTTATAAACTACAGACAGAGTCTAAAGCTAGCCAGGAAGCCTTCGAAAAGCTTTTGTTCTACAATTGCTAAGTAGATAAACGATGCTTTAGTCAATCTCTGGTATAGTTTGTAAACATGGCCAATCTGTTACGCTCTTTCTCCTCTATTGATCACAAAGTAATAACTGGAGTTTCTGCTCGCTCTCTTGAATCTGATATAGACACTACTAAAAATCATGAAGCTATTGAAAATCCTGAGAGTTGGAATCCTCCTACTCTCCATGCTACTAATGTCTATAAAATGCCTCTGTCCTTTGTTTTTAAATGCAAATCTTTTCTAAAAGAGGTAGAAGTTACTATAAAGATTTCTGGTCCCGCGGTTCAAATAATCGCTCTGAATTTATTCTCTGATGATAATATCAAGAAATTTAGACAATATGTTAAGGATCAGAAATATTCTTATCTTCATTTTAGTGGTATAAGAATTGGTCTTGCTCCTCTATTCCGACATGGATTAAATACCCCCTGCATCGCTGAACTCTTTGATACCCGTCATCAAACTTATGACAATGCACGAATAGGAACTATTATGGGTAATATTTCTACTGGATGTCAATACGATACAATATTTTCTTATTATTCAATCAGTTTGAATGATGTCCATCTCAAATATTGTTGGAAACTCTTAGTGGGATTTCAAGGTCTTAACATGATCGAAGATAGTGAGTATCTTTCTAAACTAGTTCAAGCTTCTTTTCAGCTAACCAACACGACTCATCCTAAACTTAAACAACCTGTTTTAAAAGATTATGTCACTGTTGGTCTATCCAATGCCCAAGTTGAAGGTGTCTTATATGATTCGACTGAATTGCCAAGAAATTGATATTTTCAATACAAGTCACTTACAGATGACAGAAAGCCTGAGTCTAAGCTTAAACGAGTCTCTATTGATAATGGTCAAGTAAATCTTATTCCTGCAAAACGCCATATTCCTCGACCTAATGTCAGGCCTTGTCGATATGTAATTCCTATACCTCCAACTGAAGCATCGTCTTCCAGAAGCGTTGAGTTACCTCCACTCGAAGAAGTTAGTCTTTCTGAACCACAATTGTCCTTGACTGATTTGTATATACCCGAATCAAAACCTTTTTTAGCTGTAAATAAAATGCATCGTATTTCTCATACTCAATATCCCCTGGTTGAAGAATGGCAATATGCAAACTGTCATTTTGTAAAAGGTGGGAAATGGCCCCCTAAGACAAAGTTTTGCACAACCTCTTCTACATCCAAACAACCATCAACATGAGTTGATTGTGCTCCTCGCATAGAACATAATGCACAAAACACCACTGATTTAGATCAGACTTACCAAATCAGTAATTACCTTACAACATGGTGTGCACATGCAAAAGAAGTTCTAGATGATCTAGGATCCCAGAGTGAATTAATTTTGGCTAATCTTAAGCTTCTACATGATGAAAAACAAGAAGAAAAGCACAGAAGAGAAGCCAAAGAAAGAAAGAAAAAAGAAAAGAAAAGGAGAGAATCCAAGGCACCCAAATTCTCTATATCTATGGATACACCTAACTATTGGGATATAGATGAAAAACAAGAAGGAAGTGAAGCTGAGTCCATCACTCAAGCTGAACATAGAATAGAGTCAGTAAAATCAATAAATTTTCAGAAACCAAAAAGTGCAATAGCCACTTTAGAAAATGCTGCCTCTAAATTTCCCTCCCTCATTTTGCCATCTCTCCAAAAATCCAATGTACTTTGTGAAGTCCACAAATACCCAAGGGTTGAAGAAGATTTGTTTGCAGCTAATTCCACTGGATATGTTCTCGACTTAGACAAATCTACAAATCTAGCCAAATCTATTTGAATTTGGATTGGTGCCCTCTATCAAATGCAAGTTGTCTCCAGATTAGATAATATTTCTATTTTTTCCTTAGAAGAGAAACGAATGGCCGGAATTGTCCATCACTGGTGGATGGGACCATAAGAAGAAGAAATAATGAATGTAGCTGCTGCAGGATTAGCTACATTAGAATTTCTACTCAAGACTCAATTTGTTCTTGAACCAGCTGATGAAAGGAAACAAATTATAACATATCTAATAAGAATGGAATTAAAAAATTTGAAGTTTCTAGAACAATTTGGTAATGATTATATGGCTAAGATCTATAAAGATTTCCTTCTTGTCAAAGTTGCCTATAAATTTAGGTGACATGATAATGAAAGATCTAGAAATTCAAGGAAAAAATATTGATCAAACTTATTGGATAGATCTCTTATTCAGGTGTTAGGAAAAGGTTAAATATCTTTGTTAGCGGAAGAAAGCTTAAGACTTTTCTCCTGGTCTTGATGTTTTTCATTCTATATTACCATGGACACCATTTAAAAAGAGAAGATCTAAAAGATATGGTAAGTTGAGACCCAAGAGAGTAGCCAACCCCAGAAGACCATTCTGAAATTTCAAATATTTGAAAAAACGCAGGCAACCAAAAAGAGACAATGCATGTTTTATATGCAAGCAAGAAGGTCATTTTGCCCGAAAATGTCCAAAAAGCTCTTTGAACAAATTGAAAGCATGTATAGAAATTGATGATTTTGTAGATAACTGGTCCATTGTTGATTCTCAAAATGAAGTATCAGATGTATATATCTTAATTGATGCTTCCCTGTCCGATACTAAGTCAGTCCCAGATACTTGTCAGAAAATGAATATTTGCTATGATTGTTCTGAATCAGAAAATGAACCTGAATTGTACTTTAACGATGAATATAGCTCAGATGAATATACAGATGAGACATCTGAATATTTTTCAGATGATATTGTCTCTGCTCTAAACTTTGTTTCTACAGAACAAGGTATTAAGAATTCAATATCCGTTTTAAATTCTCTACCTCCATAGTCCACGTTGAGTTCTTTTTGCCCATATCCAAAGACAATTTCTCCCTCATCCTCATCTCTGCCTATTTCCACATCTGTTAATACCGACGAAAGTTCATTTCTCAAAAAGATTGTTAAGACTAACAATCTTCTCTATATTCCTGTTGAAGTTCTCGTCAAAGGAGATTGGATTGTTGTGGATGCTTTGATCGACACTGGCGGCTCCAACAATCTAGCCCGCCCCTCATTATTTAAAGGTTTATGGAATCCTTTACAAAATATTTTAATTTCTAAGACCATTGGTGGCTCCGTCAATCTCACCCATTACGTTGATAATGTTTCTTTGAAAGTTGGGGGGAGTATTGTAAAATTTTCTGCAATTCAACATTATGATGCCTTTGTAAGTTTGTTTCTTGGAATTCCATTTATTAATTTTGTATTTCCCATTACAATCAGCGAAGATAAAATTATCTTCAATATAAAAAACAAGGCAATTTTGGTTCCAAGATTGACCCTGGCTAATTCCGAAGCTAGAAGGGAAAATAGTCAAAAGAAGGCAGGGATCAAAAAACCCCAAAATGAGTCCCATGATTGGCAAGAGCTATTGCAAATTTATGAGAAAAGGAGTTAGTCAAAACAAAAAGCAAATAGAAATCCTAATTGGTCTCCTGAACAAATGACTATTTTTGATGAATTGTTGAAATGTTGTTATGAGAATCCTCAAGCATTCTGGAGTGTAGAGAGTCCCCAGCAAGACATAATCACTCTCCATGATAACGGGGTTAAAGGAAAACTAATACCCTGCACTCTAAACAATGAAAAGGAAATAAGAAAGTAGATTGAAGAACTACTGCAACTTCATTTGATTGAACCAAGTTCTTCACATTATTCCTGTTCTGCTTTCCTGGTGAGAAACCACTCTGAAATAGTCAGAGGAAAAGATAGAATGGTTATTAATTACAAGCCTTTGAATGCAATCACAAAGAGCTTTAATTATCCTTTGCCACGCTAGGAAACAATAATGCAGAAAATCCATAACAACAATATCTTCAGTAAGTTCGACATGAAATCTGGTTATTACCAGATACAAATCAAAGAAGATCGCCACAAAACCACTTTCACATGTCCCGCAGGTTTTTACCAATGGAGAGTAGTTCTGTTTGGTCTGAAGAATGCTCCAGCATTCTTTCAAAGAAGAATGGATCATATCTTTGGTAAATATGATTTTATTGTTGTATATATTGATGATATTTTGATTCACAGTCAAGATCTTGAATCACATCTGAAGCATTTACAGACATTCTTTGAAGAAGCAAAACAACATGGTATTGTTTTGTCCGAAAAGAAAATGCTTCTGTTTCAAGACAATATTGAATTTTTAGGTATTCATGGTATAGATGGAAAAATTCAGATGCAGCCCCATGTATTGACCAAGTTATCTGAATTTCCTGATCAGCTGCAAGATGTAAAAATGATTCAGCGATTTCTAGGAATTTTAAATTATGTACATAAATATATTCCTAGACTATCAGAAAAAACTGCTCCAATTTGCAAACATTTGCATTCTGGATGGTCACCCAAAGCTACGAAAGCAGTTCAATTGTTAAAAGCTGAATGTCAAAATCTCCCTGAGCTTAAACCTCCAGGTAATGGATTCTTGATCCTTGAAACTGATGCCTCTGATAATTTTTGGGCAGCAGTCCTTTTTGAAAGAAAGGGAGAAAAAGAAGAAACTTTATGTGCATATGCATCTGGAGAATTTTAATTCACCAGAAAAATTATTTTCCAGCAGAAAAAGAAACTCTTGCCATTTTCAATGGCATACACAAATTTGAGTTATATTTAGCCCCTGCCAAGTTTCAGATAAGAACATATTTGATGAATTTCAAATATTTCTTATCACCAAAAAATTTCAAAACAACTCGCAAGAGGACGACTCTTGGAATGGAAAATTTGGTTTCAGATGTATGATTTTGATGTTGAATGGGTTCCAGGTAACTCCAATTATTTGGCCGATTCTCTTACCAGAGAAATGAACAAAGTCCATGTTCACAGGCAAAGAACCGATCTTTTTAATCTTCCTGGTAAGACTCCTGCAGATGATAATTTTGAAACCTTTGTTAAAAGATTTCAGATTCTTGAATTAGTACTTGGTGATCTGGTTGATGAAATTAAAAAGGTTATTGGACTGAGACTTAGAAGAAATCAGTGGATACAGAGATGTCAGGCATGGCAGTCCAAAAATGTTGGTGTTTTGTTGGGTCTAGATGAAGAGTTAGTAAAGGTATATCCTCTACCTAATATGAAAGTGAAATTTTATTTTAAAACTCTTGATGATTACTAGACCAAAGAATACATTGAAGCCATGATCAAGGTTTTGCAAACTATGAATTATTACCAGATAATTGGAGGAATAGATTTCTCTTTTGATGTCTACACCTCTGCCAAAATGTTAGATTTTGATGAAATTAATATGACTGAAAAGGTTGGAAGATTTTTGAAATCTTTGAGAATTCCTGGTCTCTTTGAAGAACTTAATGTTGCATTTCTTCAAAGAAATGATGAAAATTTTGTAGGTACAGATTCATTTCCCCAAGATGAACTTTTTGAACCATTTGGAGATTAGGAAATAAAAGATGGACGTTGCCAAAAGAAGCCACATACCAGAGCTTCTCAATGTGTTGAAAGGACATTACAATATCTTAGAACATTCTCTACACCTTGGGATTATCAAAGTTTAGAATTCTGAAATCCTATTGTCCCAAATCCTTTTGCACAGTTATATGGACCAGACAGAGTTGCTGCATCAGTGATAGCCAACAATCAAGAAGAAATCAAGAAAATCACTCTTTGGCTAAAGGAATTCCATAGTCTTAGGCTACCCGAAAAATTGTCCATGATTCGAACATTAGAGAGACTTCAAGGAAGATTTGGAGTAATTAAATTGCTGATTAATTAAAAGGCATTAATTACTATTAGTTTCATGGCCGGAAACTGGAGTGATGATGTGGTATGTTTGATAAATTTATTACTGTCAACCAAGGTTTGCTCTTATATGATTTTTGAATTAGGATGGCAACAACAAGAAAATATCAATCATAATTGCAAGATGTGGATCCAATGCTCTATAGAATGCTCTATTAGCATGTTTCAAATCTTCAAGTGGGAATTATTAGATGGAGTTGAATTGTCAGTCCTAACAATGCTTGAGTTCCGTAAAAGCAAGAAAGGTTCCTTTCTTGACATAGAGATTGATCCAATGGTGATCCAGGTGGATGTTGGTGGCCACCCACCTGTCCCATTTGGACCCCCACAACTGTCTATTTTAGTTTTTCAGTTTCCTTAATTATAGCACAGTTTACTATTTTTAGTAGTTTTTTGGGTCCTAAACTTCCGGAGCCGTTTTAAGGCCCTAAACGACGTTTTTTGGGAAATCTGCCGCAGTGGTTTTTCTGTCGAAAAATCGTCTTTTTTGTCGTAGTCCTCGGAGAGATCTTTCTAATGGGCTATCATGCACGTCAAATGGAGATAATATGACCAATTCGCGACCCCAGGAAGTTGGATGTCCAACTCACCCCAAACAAGGCCCACAATTTGGTGTTTCATCTTATAGGGTTAGGTTTCGGGATGTGAAGGGTTTTCCATTGTTTCTCAACGATAAATAGGACTTCAAGCCTCATTGTAAGACAGTTCAGAGACATGTAGCGACCACATCTCTTCTTAGAGATAAGCTACCATCGCCCTAGCTGGTTTATTTCCATTTCTGGTTGTAAGCATATTTCAATATTTTCCATTAATGAAATGAAGTATTATTTCCGTTGCATCTTTGTGTATATGTTTATCTCTGTATTTTGTTGCGTTCCTGTTTAAATCCGGATCAGTGGTATCAGAGCGGTCTGTTTTTTCTTTGTTTTTCTTTGCATGTCCCCAACGAGGTTGGGATATAAGGAGTTAAGGCTTGAACTGGTCAAACCTTTGCAAGACCAGCCTCGCAAATCCCGACGACCTCCCATGGCAAATGAGAAGAAAGACGAGGGGATAGGAGATCCTATCAAAATCTTGCTTGAAGAAACACTCGAGTGGAAAAGGAATGCGATGATGGATAACTTTGCGCAGATCCTTCAGCAGCTACCCAGAGGCGACGCATCGGCTTCGAACAGCTACTCCGGAAACATCACACCATTTAAGGTACAAGTTGATTTTGAAATCCCCATATTCGAGGGTCAAATAGACGCAGATGTCGTAGATAAATAGTTAAATCTGCTAGATGGGTATTTTTTTGTTCATGAATTTTCAAGTCGGGTAAAGATTGTTTTCGCTCTTCTCAAAGCAGCCCCCCACGTCAAGGACTGGTGGGAAACCTACTGCGAGCAGAAGGATGAAAGTACGGGCTTACTATTTTCAATCGCATCCACTTGGAATAAATTTTGGGATGCTATCAAGGAGCAGTACTACCCTGTCAAAAGCTATGAGGACAAATACATCAAATGGACCACACTATGGCAGGGACGAGACCAAGATGTGCCAGAGTTCACAAACATTTTACATACCCTTCGCACACATTTGGGTATCAAAGATTCTGAGCTGCATCTGGTACTCAAATACCGTGGCTGCCTACACAGATACATCCAGGAAGAGATGGACATCTTGAACATCTCCTCACTCGGCACAGCATACTAATACGCTATCAAAATCGAGCAAAAGTTCAAACAGAAGAAGCGAGACTTTGGATCTGCAAATCCAAAGCCCAAAGGACAAAGCCAAGGCGGGGTGACCCAAGACAACCCGTCGAAGCCGCAAGAAAAGAACAACACTACGAAGCCAAAGAAGGACACAAGAAAGTGGTGTGAGTTCCACAAGAGTCCCACTCATAACACAAGTGAGTGTCGGACCAAGCAGTCGTTGGTGCCGAATTGAAGGCTACCAAATAAGATGCATGTTCTAACCCTGAACCAGAACCTGACAAGGGGAATGGTAAAGGGAAGCAAATCATTGATGCGGATCCTAGCGCCACTGTTGCCACCGCCAAGATCCAGAAAAATGATCTCAAAAATCCAGAGGAAGGGGAGCGTATGTTCCACTCACAGATGTGGGTGAAGGGTTCACCGCTGCAATTCATTGTTGATAGTGGGAGCCAGAAGAACCTCATTTCAGCAGAGGTCGTGAAGCGGTTGGGCCTACCAACTACACCACACCGGCAACCATACAGTATTGGGCAGCTTCATGAAGGATGAGATCTCAAAGTTTGCCAGCAGTGTTGCCTTCCCTATAGCATCAAGCCCTTCACAGACGAGGTATTGTGTGATGTTACACCTGTGGATGTTTGTGATGTACTATTAGACCAACCATACTTGTGGAAGCGACATGTTGTGTATGAGTCGAGGCCTCGTGTTGTCATTATTTCTTTGGATAATTAATTATACAGGATACCATAGGTAGCCCCACCTACCGCCACCTCTTTGATCTCTGCTAAGAAAGGCAGCAAGCTCATCTCCCAGATTAGGAAATTTATTTCCTGTTTGGTTCGCTCCCAAAGTAAAGGGAAGATCGTTGCTACATCCATGACCCCCGCAAAAGGGTTCCTCCATGCAGCAGTAGCAGCAAAGGGATACAGTCATGACAAAACACAGGAACAACTTCTCCTCACCCACAGGGGTACCACACAAGTTTCAGGTGGGCGACAAAGTTTGGTTACATCTGCAGAGAGAACACCTTACTAGAACCCATCAGAAACTCAAACGACTTCGACATGGTCCTTACACTAGTACCAAGGCTACGGGAAACAATGCTTTGAAGCATAACATTCCTCCATTCCTTCACTTGCACAGAGTGTTCAAGGTGGACCGTCGTCAACCATGCTTTCCACCATTTCTGGACACATCAGAGATTGCAGAACAACTCACCAAAGACCCAGATCAGCAAAAGCTTCCTCATCTCAGGGAGGAACTCAATGCAATGGGAACCATTGCTTCCTAAGGGGGAGGAATGATCAAGGTGGATGTTGGTGGCCACCCACCTATCCCATTTGGACCCCCACAACTGTCTCTTTCAGTTTTTCAGTTTCCTTAATTATAGCACAGTTTACTATTTTTAGCAGTTTTTTCAGGTCCTAAACTTCCGGAGCTGTTTTGAGGCCCTAAACAACATTTTTTGGGAAATATACCGCTAGAAATTTTTCTACCAAAAAATCATCTTTTCCGTCGTAGTCCTTGGGGAGATCTTTCCAATGGGTTATCATGCATGTCAAACAGAGATAATATGACCAAGTTGCGACCCCAGGAAGTTGGCTGTCCAACTCACTCCAAACGGGGCCCACAATTTGGTGTTTCATCTTCTAGGGTTAGGTTTCGGGATGTGAAGGGTTTTCCATTGTTTCTCAACAATAAATAGGCCTTCGAGCCTCATTGTAAGACAGTTCAGAGGCATGTAGCGACCGCATCTCTTCTCAGAGATAAGCTACCATCGCCCTAGCTGGTTTATTTCCATTTCTGGTTGTAAGCATATTTCAGTATTTTCCATTAATGAAATGAAGTATTATTTCCGCTGCATCTTTGTGTATATGGTTATCTCTGTATTTTGTTGCGTTCTTATTTAAATCCGGATCAAATAGCTTATGTTAGTCGATGGACAAAGGCCGACAATGAATACATCTTCCCACAAAAAAAATCTCTATGTCACGAAAGATACGATAAAGTTTGATACAGGACAAACCTCACAGGCACCACTAAAAGAGGAATCTTCTGTCATCTCGACAAAAGAAAAAGTAGCCACATCAAAAGGAAAAGAGAAGGTATCTAAAGAAAAGGCAACCTTGTTCGTAGACCTGTACCAAGATGCTCAAGAGCAACAAGACCACACATGGGAGACAAAATATTTAGAATGGTTAAATAAATCTTGGAAAAAGCAAAAGCTTCCCTCTTCCTCATCGGAATCTGATCTTGATCTTGGATATGATAGTGATCGAAGTCCGAAAGGACCTTGGTAGTGCGTCTTTCTTTTTAATTATTGTACTCGAGAATATTGAGCAGACACCGTCAAGACTAAGTAACATCTGACAAGGACCCTCAATAATTCTCATATGTTTTTACTTATAAGTATGGGTCTTGTAGATAGAGTGGGCATCAGAGTGTGTGAGTGTGTGTGAGTGTTTGAAAGAGTGTTTGTATTTTGTGTTGTAAGAGACTAGAGACTGGAAAGCTCTATTCTCTGAGGCATAACTTGGTATGTAACATTTTTATTTGAAGTAATTCTAAAGCCTGTTGGGCCGCCTGTCTGAGGATAGTTTGTTCCAAGATCATCGTAAAGCAAGATTGTAAAGCGAGTTGAAGAAGCGAAGGAGTCGCGTGTCCTCGTATTTCTCGAGCTAGTGTGAGGAAATTCAACATACTCTTCAGAGGTTCAAGTAAGTTACTAAGTCCATCATCTTATTTGGCACGAGATTATAAAGCTGGACATTGGATGCAGATTTGACTTTGCAACAGATTCTAGATTTTCTAGAAAGGATGTGAATCCTGGTACTATTGTTAAGGGTGGGGGTGTGAACCTCTAGATCCCTTTGTTGATTGATATAGGCATCTTATCCTTTTATTTTCTTCTTTAGCAAATGTGTATATGTGTATATGTGGTTACTGTAAATACCGTAATGAGCTATGTTATAAATCTATAGTATGTGTTATGTTGTCATGATGTTTTGATTTTGAGTAGGTCTTTCATTGTAAATACTGCAACGAGTTGTGTTTTAAAGCTCCATGGGAAATATGTTTTGATTTCAGCAGTCATGTTGGTTATAGGTGTCATTGAACACGAAGGGTGGTGTTCCCCCAAGGGGATGGTTATGTAACAACCTTGGTGAAAATTCCATGTAAAATATATATAAATACCATGAATGATGGCACACCTTTTCCAAGCTGAATGGTGGGTAGGACATCCTGGTGTGTGTACATTTGGTTGTTTATGGCTAAGGAAAGTGGCAAAGGCAATGACTAAGCATTAAAGGCAAAAAATTATTTTGGCACATTTATTTATGAAAATAATGGAAATTAGGAGAAAAGGAAGGTGAAAGGTCACAGGTTGCATGCGAGGAGGAAATTGAGGAAAAATAATGGAAAATGAAGAAAAGAGAGTCTGCGTTAATAAAAAGGCTTCTGAGGATCAATTGGAAAGTTTCTTCCTTTCAGTGTGAGCCTTTTGTCATTTTAGCTTTGGATCTCTCTCATTATTCTCTCTCTCTCTCATGCTTTTGGACACTTAGAGTTTTCTTGGAGGACTTTGGCATTGGAGCAAGAATGGCAAAGAAGGAAAAAGGAAGCAAAGATCAAGTAGGGAAAGGCAGGATGAAGCAACTACAACAGGCTTCATTGCAGGTATCAATTTGCATGTGTATTTTTCCTTGCTAGATTTGGTATGCATGGGATTTCATGTGTTTCTTTTCTACCATGGCATGGGTTTTACTAGGTGTGATAATATTTTTATCCTAGCCTTGCCATTTCTTGATAACTTTGATGAGATGAGTTGTCTCATGCGGTTTGTGTGGGATGGCCGAATTGGATTCGAAATTGAGTGGGGTGGATCTTCGAATTGAAAAAAACATGGTGGTAGTGGCCCTGAATCACACTGAGGATGCATGAAGCCATTGGCCTACTAACCCCTGAACTAGACTATGGGTTGCGATAAACCCAGATTGTGTGCCTCAATGGGCCTAGGAATCCTTGTTGGTGAATGGCAGGATATACGGTAAAGCCAAGAGGTGGATTTCCTCTCTGTTAGGCCTAGTGATTCCAAGATGGAATGCGCGGTAAATCCTGGAGAATATGTCGCAGTGTAGGACCTAGTCATCCCTAGATCGGACTACAGATGCACGGTAAATCCTGAGAGACTAGGAGGCACTCAAATTCCTCACGCTGTAGGTGGAGAACTCCGGTGGCATCCACAATGATTGATGTTTTTTTATATGTTCTATGAGTCCCACATTCATGCTTGGAATATGGCACAGGGGTGATTGGTTGAAGAGAAACTTGGCTCAACCAATCTATGGTCGGGTGGAATGTGGTAGTCCCATCACCAATTGGTCCATTGCATCTATTAATGAGAAATTTATTCCCTTGATTTTCATGTGCAAATGTACTGATGTATATATGGATTTTGATGGTTGATATGTCCATTGAATTTCTATTCCTATTATGCTAGTTATTTGTATATTTTGTGACAACAACTATGTATGGATCTTAGCATGTTTTTACTTGTATCTGAATGGATAATGTATCTACGATATAATAAATGATAAGGTAGCAAATGACATGAGGAAACAATGGTTCATGGAGATTCTCAGATAAGTATGAGATCCTTTCACTTAATTCTATTGTTTAGACCTGCAGGTTACATGTTGATGATATGTTTGACGAAATTCCTGTCATAGCTAGTCCTAGTTATGGTCTTGTTCATCTTCTTGCTTTTTCATCCTTGTTTCCTTGTATTCTTACCAATTTTAAGTGGTCATTCCATTCTGGGCAATGTCCCAGCCTTTGGGCCAAAAAAGGTGGCTCAAATCTTGGAATTCTAGAAAAACAAAGCATTAGTTAGAGACTAACTCACTTGGGCAGTGTTTGGGGAGTGTTAGTCTAGAGACTGACTTTCCTGGGTAGTCTCCGGGGAGCATTACCCTGCCCTAATTTTCTCAAACTACAGTAGGACCCAGGGACAAGTTGTCTGAGTGGCTTATTTGTCTCCTGAAGGTTCTGTGGATGATGTTGGATGACTGTGTGTGATGTTTCATCGATTCCACTTCCTTAAGGTCACTTAGGAGGTCGAATATAATCATAGCAACCTCTCGTCTCATGTTTACCTTAGTTGGCATGGTTTCTTGGGTAGATGTGGGAGTAGGGTGTTACATGCCTCAACATTTCCTCATCAACTAAACAGATGACCCCATTCGAGAGAAGACTATGAAAGGAAATTTTTGAAGGTGTCAAAGAAGGGGTAGAATAAAGTACCATGATCTCATCACCAGTATACACAGATACAACATGCTACATTGATAAATCCATACAAATGACATGGTCTGGAATATATCAATTATTTTCCCACAAAGAGGTTCTTGAGGATGAAGAAGGTAGGGAAGTGTATCAAAATGTGAATAGATCTTGGTTGAACTAATGGCATTGAATTTAGTTGTATTCTCCTATGCAGAAACCATTGAATGTACAATACAATGCATTGACACAGAGGACATGACCATTCAAGACAACATTGGTATGTCCATAGGAGCATACATATACCCTACATTGTCAAATACTACAAATTATTGAACTATTAGGAGGAACTTACAACAAGGTGGTATGAAGGTTTTCATTTAGCAACTAAAGATATCATCAAGACCTAGTGGTAAGACCTGTTGATTTTTCCATGGCACTTAAGAATCATGTCTGAGTCTAAAATCACGATAAAAAACACACTCAATTACCACAACACAATCACTTCATGCCCTTTACAATCAACCCAGATACAAGACACAAATAGGGCTTTGTATCAATAACTATGATGACCAATCTTTCCTTGAACAAAGTACAATTGACTTGTTGATGTAGTGCTTCCATAACCCTTTCAGTCCACATACCTTGAACACATATGGAAGGACTTTACCTCCTCTTCTACTAATCACTTTAACTTATTCAACTTCAGAAAGCTTGCATCTTCAACTCAACAATACATCTTTATCAATCACTATTGGCTACTCTAAGATGACTAAACACAGGCTGCCTTCACACAATGTCTTTTTCCCACGACTAGTCTCTTTGTTGCTCCAAAGATGACTAGACTTTAGGCTTCAAGGCTGCCTTCTTATCACTAATTTCATCCATTGTAAATCACTAAAATAGAACTCAACAAGATGCCCTCTTATCACTCAACTTTCCCACCTACAACCCTCTAAACTAAGGCACAATAACCAACCCACTTGATTTTCCTCTTGACTGCTTCAAAATTTGATCCTTATGGCACTATACACTAACACCACTAAGGAAGACAAAATTAGGGCCCTCCAAACTATTGTTCAAACCTTCATGAACATACCTACCATCACAAAGCACTCTTCAATGTAAAAGAACCAATCACATACCTCAATATTGGGGACATCAAGATTTGAACATTTTGACTCTCTTTAGGGTTCATGTAACATTCCCTAGCTACGGTCCAATCATAGTCTTTAATCCCAACGTTAACCTCCTTCCAACCCCTAAATTCATTGAGTTGGTGCCTTACTCCAACAATGCACCAGTCTTCACAGCGCACCAAAATATACCTTTTTTAGGGGTTTCGACCCTCTAGTAAGGTATATAACTACAATAGAAAAATAATAGAAGGTTTAGCACATACCTTAGCCCGGGAAAATACCAAAATACATATACCAAAAATCTTCCCAACTCGACCGAACCAGATCAAAAGAGACAAGCCAAAACTCATCCTTCTTTTCAACTCTAGATCAGCTCCTTTGATTAATGCACTTATTATCTAAATAATTATTAGTTAATAGTTAACAATGATTAGTGTATTGAGGATGCATGTCTCAAAATACATGACCATTCATGAAAGGGCACCTACCTAGGTATATAAGTGGGCCCTCATTTGTAACCATAATATCATCTCACTTGTATTCAAATATTCATAGATATATTTATTATCCTATGATGGATACATTTATATTTCAAATCTTTTGAGTGTTCCACTGTGTATATGAACTTTGTTCATTACATTTGGTATCAAAGTTGTTTGGTCCTCTGACTGCTCAACCGTTGCACAGAGCTAGTTTGGTATGGCCTTTGGACATCAATTTTTGTCAACTTTGTTTGTTTGTTGTTTTCGTTTTTTTTCCTGGTGGTTCACGGACACCCGCAGTAACTAGGTGGCCGCTACATCCACAGAAATATCTGAGCTTGATCAAGGGTATCAAGTCCCGCAGCCAATAGCTAGGCCTAACCCCAAGCGCTTTGGGGAGAATTGACCCTGTGACCTCGCAAACGGCGAGGCACTTATTTGACCAATTGAGCTAACCCCTGGGGCTTTTTTTGTAAGCTTGGTAGGACTCTGATTCACCCTGTTACATGGGGAGGGTAGCACAATATTCAAACCCAAGATCTCTTATTATTTTCATCAACTTTCTTGTAGCCATGATCGAAACATTTTGCTACACATTTTTGGAGATTCTCCATTCTACCATTAGGCCATTACAAAAATATATTAAAAAACCATTATATATATATTAAATAGAAGTTATATACATATATATTAAATAGAAGTTATATACATATATATCAAAAAAATAAAAATTAAAAAATTAATCAAAGAAGAGACGCACATCTGCAAGCCGCCACAACAACCGTCCTCTTCCCTACGACTGACAAAGTTTCCATCCCTAATTTACAGTCGTCGTCCGAGCGTTTTCCTTACAACCGACGCCAACAGTTTCCACTCGAGACACCTGCAGCCATCACCATCTAGTTGGCAACCTCCACTTATTGCCACCCATGTTTGAAGTCCATTATGTCGCTATCATTTCTAGCACTGCATCCATCACCATCGCCGCCAACCAAATGTACTGTTACTGCCAACGCATTGTATATAATGGCGCCCTTTCCGCCTAACTATCACCGTAACCTTGGCACTAAAGGGATATGGCTGTATGAATCACTTGACCCATCAGTACGGTGTCATTACAGCCACCATTTGAATAATTAAAAAATATATCCATCCATGAAAGAGCATAATCCTTGAAACTTAGTGCTTAATCTAACTCACGTTGGACATATAGAATGGCAGTTCGTATATCGCACCCTATAGCATATTAAATGCCCCCCGACATGGGGGCGTCTTAAGCCGATATAACACGCCGCGCGTTTTTCTTCTCTCTCATCACCGCGCGGCGTGTTATATCGGCTTAAGATGCTCCCATGTCAGGGGGCATTTAATATGCTATAGGGTGCGATATAGGAACTGCCCATATAGAATCCTCTACTTTAGTTTCCAAGATCCAAGGGTCACATTGATCCACAACAACATTATTAATTGAAGTGGAAGGACAAATCTAGATTTTATTAAATGGTATACAAATCATAGAAATCGATTGAAAGACTTTCATTAAAATACAAAAGGAACAATTAAAAAAAAGGATTTTATACAAATATATTAAAAGAGGGTTCAAAGGGTATAAAAAAAAATATATATATACAAGTATAAAAGTAATTTATTTCCACATATATATTATATAGTTAAAAAAACAAGATATAGAAGGATGATATATTATTTAGTCACCATATATATAAAAGTTATAAAGGGGAGTTATTTAATTCCAAAGCCTCTTTAGTAAATAATAAGTTAATTAAACCAAATTAAACCACAAGGGTATTTAGATAAAAATTTGCAATCAAATTTCTAAAGGGAATTTTAAAAGAAAGATGAGTTTTGTAAACAAGTCAACATTTTGGACTAAATGCCTACTTTGTAAAAGAGAAATTGGATATCGATGGATTCATAAAAATTGTGAAATATGTTTTCTAACATGTGGGAAATTATTTAGTATGGAATAATGTCGAAGTAATGAGCAAATGCCAAAAATATATTCATAATATATTACACATGTCAAAAGAAAAGGATGAGGAAATTTTGTGTCTAAGTGACCATAGTCAAAAATTTCTTGCAAAGGTGAAAAAATCTGAAGATGAAAAAAAATTAGAAAAAGAAAAGGAATGTCTTGAGAAAAAATTCAACAAGAATCTATCAGAAAAGGAAGAAGAGAATTTTCACTTAAAATCCTTAATCAAAGGTTAATAGAACAAATTAGATATTTAAAAAATGAAAAGCATGAACGTCAAAACATTGAGAATAAGGCTAATGAATCAGAAATTGAAGAAATCTTATGTATCATAAATCATAATCAAAGTCTACTCACTCAAATTAAGAAACATAAAAACAATAAGAAATGTTTGAAAAACAAATTTGAAGAACGTATCGCAAAAGAAACATCAAAATCTTCAGACATAATAGTCCAAGTTGAATAAAAGGGAACAAATATAGATCTAGCGAATACCACAACTCAAGAATATAACAAGTTAGTTCAAGTAAAAACATATTTCGATGTTGCAGTTCAGGTAATGAAAAATCCAAATGAAGATTCTATAACCAACTCAACAACATTAGTATTTGAAGTAAATCAAGAAATTGCCACACACATGATAAGAGAAAATCAAACCACAAGAACTCAATTAGTCCACATATATGTATCACTCGGAATTGAAACAACGAAATTTTATTCCAAAGTCTACTTATGTCAATGCAATTCAGTCTTGTGATAAAAAGTCACAGGAAGAATCCAGTAATTAGAAGATTCCACTAAATATTAAATTAGGATTTTCAATTTCCTTCTCAATTCGACTATTTTGTTTATATCTCAAAGGATCCTATCATCTTGTATCAACGAAGATGAAAAAGCAAAGAATTTTGAAATATGTGAATAGATTACAAGACAGAAAATTAGATAACATGCCTTGTCAACCATAAGCTTTGAGGACAAAGCTATCTGAAGAGGGAGGCAATGTTATGTAAATAATTAATAATTAATAGTTAACAATGATTAGTGTACTGAGGAGGCATGTCTCAAAAGATATGACCGTTCATAAAAGGGCATTGCCTAGGTATATAAGTGGACCCTCATTTGTAACTACAATATCATCTCACTTGTATTCAAACATTTATGAATCGATTCTTCTATATTTCATATCTTTTTAGTTTTTTGTTACGTATAAGAACTTTGTTCATAAAATTGTTGTATATATGAATTGTGTTTATAAAAACACTTGGATGGATGATAATGAGCTCGTCCTTATCTTCTGTTTATAGTGTTCTTGGCGGGTTTCCCTTAGCCACCAAGGGTCATCACATAAATCCAAGCCGACCTAAACAATTTGTTTTAACACTAATAAAACGTAAGCCACAAAATTATGTTCATTCAACCAATGTCACATAATTGGAGTCTTTGTTACCCCTTATCCCTTCAAGGGTGTCCCACATGCTCTCAATGGTCAAACGATCAAAATATCCACTTGGTTTCTCGCCTGCAACTTTAGGTGCAAAACACATTTCTTGGGTACACTTGCCCACAAAGCCCATGTAGGTAAAAATTCTCCCAAACCAAATACCATAGGGTGTGGGATTACCTCCCAAGCTACAAAAACCAACACTTCCTCTTAGCAAGTGAGGTACTTCCACCACTTGAAAGTATCTCGTCATCATCGTTACTAACACTAGCCCAACTTCTGGTGCTCACCACTGCAACATACCTTGTATAATGAACCACACTCATCTCGATGTTGTCTCTACCACCAAAAGCTCCTTCCTTCTTCTTCCTTTCATGATAGGCCTTCATGCCATCCCATGATTTCTTCTTTCCAACCGTAGAATTCCTCTTACTCCCAACTGACCATGCATTCTTCTTGGGTGTTAGATTCTCCCTTTGAACATGCATACTTTCACTAGAACTTGACCCCCTTTGAATCTTAGGAACCTGCTTCTTCTCATAATCTATAAGCTTACACGTTAGTTGGTATAGTCCATGCTCCTTAACTCCAATGGAAAATTCAACATAGTTAGAGCCTTTGGGCATGAATCAATATTTCCCATCCTGGAAAATCATCTCAAACCCCTTCGCCTCGATCACTGAGATATACAACATGTTGTATTTGAGCTTGGGTACCCACAGTACATCTTAAACTTGCAACAACCAACTTGACTCCATCTTGAATGGAACAACACCTGATTCCCCGATATCTTTGACTATTATTTCCCACCGTCATGTGCAACTTCAAGTCCCATTCAGTTAGAAAACATCATGCAGACCTGTCATATGCTTCGACACATATTGTCCATGTACCATGCAATCTCATCGATGATACTCTCAGACAAATGAGAAACTAGAGAAAAATATTCATCCTCCAACCTTCTTGAGAGGTCTTCCAACTCAGAGAATGTAGAAGCACTAGCTATCTCCTTCCCTTCTTCTTCTCATTATCTCCCTTCTTCTTTTATGGCCACTTGATTGAATAATGACCATATTTGCCACAATTGTAACATTTCAACTTACTGAAGTCATTTTTTTCCTTGCCCTTCATCCTCCCTGCAAGAGCCACATTTTATTCAACAAAATTATTCTTATTATGAAGGTCCTTGTCTCACAGTTCCTCCTAGATGAAGTCAGCCCACAACCTATTCCAATCTAGTAGCTTCTCACAAGTAATAATCCCTTTGCTGAAGGGATTCCATTCCTCAATAAATCCTTTTAAAGCAATCCTCTCCAAATCGTAATCTAAAACATTTTCACTGATGGCATCAAGCTCACCTTGAACTTGGTAAAGTCTCATTAGATATGAGGCCACTCCTTCACCATCTTCCATATTGGTATTCTTCAACTTATCTCTCAATAGTAACAACTAGTTCTCTTTCTTATTCTACAACAGATCCTAAAGATATTTCCACATCTCATGGGTAGTGTTTCTTCTGGACATATGAGGTATCAAGTGATATTTGAAACCATCTAGGATGATCAAATTTTCCTTCATATCCAACTTCTCATACACTTCTGACTCCTTAGGGTCAGTGGGTTTCTTGATCTGCTTGTTAGCGAATTCCCAGTTCTTGTTCACCATTAAGACCAACTTGATCCTTTCCTTCCAAGGACTATATCTGGACAACCCATTCAAGCTATCCTTGTATCATAGACCAACAAATAACTTCTCCATTTCTATTAGTGTTTCAATAACAATGAAATTAACTCCAGCTTGAGTTTTACACTGTACACACTATGATCCATTGACCCTTCAAAGTAGCTCTAATATCATGTTGATTTTTCCACAACACTTAATAATTAGGTTTTAGTCTAAAATCATGATGAAAAATACACTAAAATTCCACAACACATGCACTTTACACAATGGAAAACATATAGCAGTGAATCAATCTCATGCACAAGATAATTTTTAACCCATAAATTGTTATATTACAAACCTTGATATAACAATCATAGGGCTCCCATACCATGGATCATAGCCCTTACAATCAGTGTGATACAAGACACAAGTAGGGCTTGGTATCAACAACTATGATGACCAATATTTCCTTGAAAAAATTACACTTGACTTACTTGTTGATGTAGTGCTTCCGCAACCCTTTCAATCCATGTATTTTGAACATATCAAGTAGGTACTTTGCCTCCTCTTCTGCTGACCACTACAACTTTTGCACCTTTAGAAATCTTGCATCTCCATCTCAAAAATACACCTCTACCAATCACTCTTGGCTTTGTTGGGTTGTGTTATATTCTTTCCACGACTAGCCCACGTAGTTAACCGGGGGGTTAGAGGGGCGGTGGAGCCCCCCCTTTGTTGCACCAATTGCGTAGTGGGGGGGTCACAAGGGGGCAAGTAGTCCCCTCTATAGGGTCCGAGGCAGCGCCCTGGGAAATATTTTTTTGGACCCTATAGTAGGTTGGGTGGACCTAGTTATGGTTTTGTGCATGGTTTTCGCACATGGTTTTGGACGCGATGGTTTTCAGTCCATGGTTTTGGACGCAATGGTTTTCGGTCTATGTTATTGGATGCTTCGGCATGTATAAATATGTATTGTAACATTGAAAGGAAAATAATGAAAAATCAAGCTGGTAGTCCTAGTTTTGGGATCCAGGGGGAAATCTTTGTGTATATGTTTTTTATGTGTTATGCTCTCGCATTGTTATTTTCTGTGTTTTAGAATTCGTATGCAAGTAATTTCTGTATGGGGTTGAAACTTACATTTGGTATCAGAATTGTTTTGGCTTCAAGGGGACACCTTTGTTATTGAGGGGTTTCACTCGAGCCTATGGTAGACCCTGTTCAATGGGAGATCTGTGGGATCGATTCTAGTGGTGAAAGAATATGACAAGTAGTGAAAGATAGAGATCAAGAAATTTAATGGTCAGAGTTTTGAGTTGTGGAAACTCAAGATGGAGGATTTGTTGGTGGATAAAGATCGGTGGATCGTGGTAGATCTAGGTACTAAACCAATGGGAGTGTCTGATGAAGAATAGAATAAGTTGGATCGGAAGGCAAAGAGAACAATATGATTGTGTGTCTCAGATTCAATATTATTGAATGTATCAGGGGAAGCTACAACTAAGGATTTGTGCGACAAGTTAGCTAATTTGTACTAATCTAAGTCTTTGGTGAATAAATTGTTCCTGCGGAAAAAGCTGTATAACCTGAGGATGAAAGATGGAGAGTCAGTGACATAGCATCTGAACACATTTAATATTGTGGTAAGTCAGTTATTATCAGTTGATATTAAAATTTCAGATGAAGATAAGTGCATCAGTTTGTTTTGTTCTCTACTAGATTCGTGGGATAGTCTGGTTATTGCAATAGGTAGCAATGCAATTGCCTTGTAGTTTGACGAAATAGTCTCATCCTTGCTGATGGAGGAGATGTGACGGAAAAATATGGAGATCCAGAATGGTGATGCCTTGTCTATACGAGGACATTCCCAAAACAGAAACAAAAATAAGTCATCGAGTGGGAGGCCTAAATCTAAAGGGAGATCTACATCTCCAGGAAAACCTGTAAAGGTGATTTGCTGGAAATGCGGAAAGGAAGGGCACTACAAAATGGACTATAAATCTAAATCTCCTGACCAAGGAAAGGGGTCTGATGATGCTCCTTCTGCAGAGGCGAAAACCACCTCAGATGAAGGTGGGCATGTGTACTTGGTTTCTTCAAGTACACATGTAGATCATGAGGCATGGTTGATTGATTCAGGTGCATCCTTTCACTTCACTCCCCATAGAGAGTGGTTCTGTGAGTATGAAAAATATGATGGTGGTGAAGTCTTCTCAGGGGATGACAGGAAGGCTAGAATCATTGGTTGCGGAAAAGTAAAGTTGAAGTTGCAAGGTGGAAGGGTTAGAACACTTTTGGGTGTTCTGCATATTCCTGCAGTGGCCAGAAATCTGATTTCCATAAGCAAGTTGGATGATGCAAGTGCAAAAACAGTGTTCCACAAGGATACCTACAAGATGGTTTGGGGAGCACTGGTATTGATGTGGGGTATTGGAACTCTATACAAGCTGCAAGGTAGTACTGTTGTTGATGGGTGCAACAATTATGTGGTTCCTGAAAGTGGAGAAGAAAATCTAGTGGTCTCTGGTGAGAAGACCATGTTGTGGCATCAAAGGCTTGGACATTATGGAGAGAAGGGCTTTCGAATACTTCATGGTAAAGGTATGGTAGAAGGTATGAGTAATACCTCTCTGGATTTTTAGTTTTGTTAAAATTGTGTATATGGGAATCAGAATTGGGTGAGTTTCCCCTTTGGCGGTAAGAGGGCGAAACAAATATTAGAGCTTGTGCATAGTGATGTGTTTAGACCTGTGAAGGTTCCATCACTAGGTCAGTCTGTGTACTATGTATCATTTATAGATGACTTCTCAAGGAATACATGGATATATTTCCTTAAGAAGAAATCTGAAATATTTGATAGGTTTAAAGAATTTAAGGCTCTGGTGGAAAACTAGATAGAGAAGAAGAGAAAGGTGTTGAGGTCAAATAACGGTGGAGAGTTTTGTAGCAAGGAATTTGAAGAATTCTATAAGAAGTGTGGTATAGCATGGTAGAAGACTACTCCATACACACCTGAGAAAAATGGAGTTGTAGAAAGAATGAACAAGATGTTGATGGAAAGGGCAAGAAGCATGCTCAGTGGTGCCGAGTTAGGACAGGAATTCTGGGCAGAGGCGGTGGAGACAACATGTTACCTGGTCAATAGATCACTTTCATCATCATTGGAGGATAAAACTCCACAAGAGGTATGGATGGGTAAGAAACCCTATCTTTCACATCTGAGGGTATTTGGATGTGATGCATATGTACATGTTCCAAAGGAGAAAAGAACCAAGTTGGATAGTAAATCTGAAAAGTGCATCTTTATTGGGTATAAGGATGGTTTAAAGGGTTATAAGCTTTCGAAACTAGTAACAAGGAAGGTTGTGTATAGCTGAGATGTTGTGTTTAGAGAGGTGAAAGATGTTATTAAACATGAATTCCAACCAAAAGAACCTGAGAAGATAGAGTTTGAGCTTAAGGAGGAAGAATCAATCTCTACAGTAGAGGAGGAATCAAAAGATGAAAAGCCACAAACTCTGGGTGTAAGAAGATCAGTTCAAGAAAGAAGGCAGCCAGAAAGGTATAGTCCATTTTCTCTTTGTTCAAATTTTTCTTTATCTATTACTGATGATGATCCCAGAACTGTGAAGGAAGCAGTAGATTCAGAGGATGGAAACTCTAGAAAGAGGCCATGGTTGATGAAATGACATCTTTGCACAAAAATGAGGCTTGGGATATGGTGGAGTTGCCAGATGTAAGGAAACCCATTAGCAACAAATGGGTGTTCAAGAAGAAGAAAAATGCAAAAGGAAATGTGGAGAAATATAAAGCTCGGTTGGTAGCAAAAGGTTATTCCCACGTGTTGGGAATTGATTTTGGTGATATTTTTTCTCCTAATGCCAAGGTAGCTTCTATTAGATTACTTTTATCTGTTGCTGTTGCTTTTGATTTTGAGGTAAAACAGATGGATGTGAAGACAACATTTCTTCATGAGGATCTGGAAGAAGATATCTACATGAAGCAACCTGAAGGCTTTGTGGTGAAGGGTAAGAAAGAACTGGTATTCTAGTTAAAGAAGTCTCTATATTGGTTAAAACAATCACCAAGGATGTGGTATCAGAAATTCGATACATTTATACGAGGACTTGACTTCACCAGAAGAAAAGAAGATCACTGTGTGTATTTTAAATTAATTGGTGACCGTGTTATTTATCTAGTCTTGTATGTGGATGATATGTTGCTGGTTGGAAATGACAAAAAAATTATCCAGGATTTGAAGACCCAATTGTCCTCCAAATTCGACATGAAAGATCTCGGTGCTATAAACTATATTTTGGGCATGGAAATTAAAAGAGATGGGGCAAAGAGGAAGCTTTGGTTAAATCAGAGGAAGTATGTCGAGGCAATATTGCAAAGGTTTAATATGCAGGATAGTAAACCGGTGAAGGTTCATATTCCTGTAGGTGTAAAGTTATCTGTTGAACAGTGTCCCAAGACACAAGAAGAGGAAGAGGACATGTCCCGTGTTCCATATGCAAGTGCATTTGGTAGCCTGATGTATGTGATGGTCTGTACTAGACCAGAAATTGCACATGCAATGGGAGTATTGAGCAAGTTTATGTCAAAACTAGGGAAGGAGCACTGGAAAACAGTGAAATGGGTTTTCAGGTATTTGTGTGGCACTAGTGATTATGTCTTATGCTACCAAGGAAGACCAGGATTGGATAGAGTGTTGGATATTCATGGCTTTGTTTATGAAAAATGCATTGGAGATCCGGATCAAAGAAGATATACAAGTGGGTATATGTTTAACCTATTTGGAGGTGCAGTTAGTTGGATGAGTAAGAAACAATTTGTAGTGGTACTATCAACTATAGAGGAAGAATACATGGCAGCTACTCATGCAAGCAAGGAAGAAGTTTGGTTGCAGAGATTGTGTTCAAGTATGGGTTTAGTGCAGGGAGCTATAAGGATAGATTGTGACAGCCAAAGTGCAATTTTCTTAGCAAAGAACCCTATTTACCATTCAAAGATAAAGTATATCAATGTTTAGTATCACTTTGTGAGGGATATGATAGAAGACAAAAAGGTGTTGCTGGTAAAGGTGGACACTTTGAAGAATACTGCAGATGCATTGAAAAAATCTGTGAGCTCTGATAAGTTCTCTTGGTGTAGAGAAACAAAGGGCGTTGTAGGGCTAGATAAATTACTAAGCTCTCCTGTGGCCCCCTGTGGAAAGAAAACAACAAGTGGGAGAATGTTGGGTTGTGTTATATTCTTTCCACGACTAACCCACGTAGTTAATTGGGGGGTGGAGCCCCCTCTTTGTTGTGTCGATTGCGTAGCGGGGGGGATTTGAGGGGGGTGGGTAGCCCCCCTCTACAGGGTCTAGGGCAGCACCCCGAGAAATTTTTTTTGGACCCTATATTAGGTTGGGCAGACCTACCTATCGTTTTGTGCATGGTTTTCACACATGGTTTTGGATGTGATGGTTTTCGGTCCATGTTTTTGGACGCAACGGTTTTCGGCCATGGTATTAGATGCTTCATCATGTATAAATATGTATTGTAATATTGAAAGGAAAATAATGAAAAATCTAGCTGGTAGTCCTGGTTTTGGGATCCAGCAGAACATCTCTGTGTATATGTGTTTTATGTGTTATGGTCTCACATTGTTTATTTTATGTGTTTTAGAGTTTGTATGCAAGTAATTTCTCTACGGGGTTAAAACCTACATTTTCTGTTCTCCAAGATTATTGAACATAGGCTGCCATCACATAATGTAGTTTGTTGCTGCAAAAGGTCACTATCATAAGGTATTCAACTTCTACCCACTACTAGTCTCTCTGTTGCTCCAAAGGTGACCAAACTTGGGGCTTCAAGGCTACCCTCTTTATCACTGATTTCACCCATTGTAAATCATTGAACTAGGACTCAACAAGATATCCTCTTATCACTGAGTTTTCCCACCTACAACCCACTGAACTAGGGCACAATAACCAACCCACTTGATTGTCCTATTGACTGCTTAGAGAGTCAATCCTTAGGGAACTATACACAACCATATTACTTCTCTTTAACACCATTAAGGAATACAAAACTAAGGCTCTCCAAAATTTTGTTAAAAACATTATGAATAGAGATACCATCACCAAGCATTCGCCAACATAAAATAAATCATATGCCCCAGTGCTCGGCACATCAAGGTCTGGATATTTAATCTTTCTTTAGGGCTTATGTAACATGCCCTAGCAACGGCCCAATCATAGTCCTTAATTCATGTGTTAACCTCCTTCCAGCCCTTGAACTCACTGCATTGGTTCCTTAAGGCATGAGGCCTTACTCCAGCTATGCACCAATCCTCATGGCTCACCAAAATGGACCTACTCTAGGGGTTTTGACCCTCCAATAAGGTTAAAAACTACAAAAACCAAATCATATAAGGTTTAGTGCATACCTTATCCTAGATGAATACCAAAACACATCTTCCAATAGTCTTCCCAAATTGGCCTAACCAGATCACAAGAGACTAACCAAAACTCATCCTTATCTTCAATTCTAGATTAACTCCTTAGGTCTGCGGCTTCCTCATATTGGTCTTTACTTTGATGGATTCACTTGGATGGATGATAATGAGCTCCTTCGTATATTCTTTTTATAATGTGCTTGGTGGGTTTTCATTAGCTACCAAAGGTCATCATATAACTCAAAGCCAACCTAAACAATTTGTTTAAACACTAATGAAACATAAGACAAAAAATTATTTTCATTCAACCAATGCCACATCATTGGAGGCTTTGTTGCCCCTTATCCCTTCAAGGGTTGCCCACACACTCTCAATGATCAAACTATCAAAATATTCGCTTGATTTCACGCCCAAAACTTTGGGTGCAAAACCCACTATTGTGGTACACTTGCCCACAAAGCCCATGTCGATCAAACTTCTCCCAAACCAAACACCGTAGGGTATGAGAGTACCTCCCAAGATGCACAAATCAACAAGACCCCCAACAAATTTTGGACCAAAAGTGATGGACTCTACCAAGCTATTGAGAAAAGCATACTAGTTGGTAGTGGTTTTGTGTCGTCAATTACATGGAAAGCTAGATGTCGGAACATTCGAAGAAACATGGGTACCATTGATTTAAAAATGCACTTAAGAAGGAATCATATTCAATTGAGAAAAAATATTGGCAGCTTCTATTTAGATATGGGTAAAACAAGGTCAAAATCCACTTGCAAGGAGACAACTTGAATTCTACATGGCGTCATACTTGCTAGATTTCATATGCTCAAGGTGTCAGTTTGAGATATTAGGATGGATATGGAACTTGTCCCCAGACATACCACTAGGAAATATCTACTGTAGAAACTTAAGGGATACCACGGAACTATACGACAATATCACTGAAGGTTTCATCTCATCCATCTATCACATTAATTTTGATACTCACTCACCCTATATGTTTGATTGAGCTAAAGAAGCATTGCATGATATAGCTGATTGGTTTATACCAATGGACACTACATACATCAGAGTATTCAGAGCTTGTAAGCCTCCACCCTAGCTTCCTATATTCATCACAGATAAAATAATAATGTGGGAAGTGGCATATCAAATAACAACATGGATTAGAGGTATTTTGGTATGTGCAAAGAAAGCACCATGGTTCACTTTCAAAATATATGTAGGAACATATTGTCTTTTGTAGTGAAGGCCTGTGATTTAGAGCGCTTTAGGTTTGGTGAGCTTAGCTTCCATGTATGATTCTAGAGGCATTGTTGCAACTCACTGTAAATAACTAAAGTAAAAGTGTCCAATACACACCTAGCCTTGACGATGAAGAAGAAAAGATCAAGAAATTTTACAATGCTAGAGTGGATGTGGATGCCCAAAGGAGATGGTAGTTCTCTTCCAAAAAATGGTGCCAAAAATATAAAAAGTGAATCATCAATGACAAATATACCCATGACAAGATAGCTACCCAAAAGAGAGAAAGGGATAAATAGACAACAAAGAAAGAGAGACAAAAAAACTGAACGCAGACTAGAAGGCCTAACGGGAAGTGGAGGGAAAGAAGAAATGAGAAGAGGAGGAAAAGGAAAAATAGAAAGAGGAAAGGAGGACACAAGAAGAGAATCAAAAAAATAAATAAGAGGAAGAAAGAAGAAAACATAAGGAGGAAATAAGAAACACTGGTACAAAATGGCTAATTAATTACTAAAAAAATGACTAAAATTTGCATATAAACAACCATTTTTCAGTCGATGACCAATAATAGCTAATTTATAGTATCCTATAACTCAACCAACTTTTAGTCATATTTAGCTTAGTCATTAGTTGGTTGTCTCAATTTTATCATTTAGTACTATATTTATTCATAAATTTTGTCATTAATTTAGTCATTAATTGCTACAATTAATGACCAAATACACAACAAAATATACTACAACATGATGACCTGAGAAAACAATTAATGACTAAAGAAATATGACCAAAATGTTGGTCGCATTATAAGATACTGTGAATTAGCCACTAATAGTCATATATATGCAAATTTTAGTCATCGTTGGAAACCAATTAATGACAAAAAAAAATGACTAAATTTTGGTCATGTTATAAGATATTGTAAATTAGTTGCTAATAGTCGTATATATGCAAAATTTAGTCATCATTTGTAATTTCAAATTTATCATCTACAATAGTCATTTATCTTTTTTTAGTAGTTCCATATTCATCATATAAACCACTGATTTAGTAGTTTATAGTCATTTCATTCTAATCTAGTCATCGTATATTCATTTTATTTGTGTTCATCATTAGTCAATATAAACTACTAATTTAGTAGTTTTAGATTGATTTTATATGTTCATTATTAATCAACATAAGTTATTTAGTATTATTTTGTGACTAAATTTTTTAAAAAATGTCATACAATGTGCATGTTCATCTAATATGGAAACACAAAATTACATATGTTAATTACAACACTAAATAATATCAAATACAACTATAAATAACTTCAAACACAAATTATATTATATGAAATTTCAAGTATTACAATATGAGTTTCCAACTTAATATTGGTTGGACTAGAATTTACAAATGAAATATTGTTTCATCACTTAAAAACACTATCATTGTTTTTCCAAGGCATTGCAAATGAATTCACCAACTCTAAAGGCTTGATCATCAGTCTATATGTGTGCATCTCATGCAAGATATTGGCTTTGAAGGTATCACTGGACTGGTTCTCTTCTTTCTCTCTTTTTGTATTTGTCGCTCCAGTGTTATTAGCCTCCTCTTTCTTCAATTCCTACTTTGATATCATGTGCAATAAGGGTCATACTCATGTTTTCTTCCATATTCGATAGCTCCAATGACTGCAATCAAACATAATAAATATTAACAAATCACATATCTCAATCACAACATCTATCATTACCAACTCTTACAAGGAAAAATCCCACATTAAATAAGTAATAGTTTTGAAGTCAAATATTGAATGTTACTAACCTGATAGCATCCAATTACCAAAAGTTACCGACTCTTACAAGGAAAAAAAACCCATATTAAATAAGTAATATTTTTGAAGTCAAATACCAAATGTGACTACTTGATAGCATCCAATTACTAAAACTTTTGGATACCTTAGATGAAAGCCACATGAATGGAATTTATTTCCACTCAACTCAATTCATGTACACATTTACCACCTTTTTTAGCATGAAAAAACACACCCGGACATAATCCTCACTTACAGCTACAAAATATTCTCCACTTGTATCTCAACAAATTGAGTGTACAGGCATTGTATGCCTTTGAAATAATAAATATATTAAATATACCAATCATTTCCAAGCATTTCTTTATCTAAATCTGATAAATGTTTACAGCCACTAAAGATATTTCTAGAATATATTTAAAAAAATAGAATATATGGGCATCACATGTAGAAACTGCAGATACCTTAAGTAAACCAATTTAATCAAAACTAAGAGAATCAACAAGCTTTGAAGCTTCATCCAATATTACTTAAAATTTTAGTGTAAATAACAAAAGAATGAATGTGAATGAAAGATAACACAAAACATACCTGTAAAGAATGCAAATTGTACCTCCACCTAGGAAAAGGAATTTCTCCCCTTCTTTCCTCAACCAATGTTGATTTTGTTTTCCATTATTGATCCATTCATTGACCCAACTATAATGCTAAGTGGTGAATGCACCCTCTAGATTCAATATACCTTTACACATATGCACACCATAAGTGTTTTGATACATCGCCCCCACACTAATTAGTTACTAAAAACATGGGAAAGATGATGCACTATCAAATCATGTTAGTCCTAATGTTATAGTAATGCATGAATCAATATTGTATGGTTGGAAAAAACAATTTGTATGATTTCAATAATTTTCTTACACCCAACTTCACTATGTACGCTGCAAAGTAAAGATTTGAATTTTCAAGTGCTCAATTGAACTAAGGCTGTAGTTTCAAGTGATAATATTCAACACTAAAATATGTGTATATGAAATTTGAAAAAGAAAATAAACACTAAAAGGCAGTAGAGATACACTCTTATAGCTACCTGCATTCAAATGGAATGTATGGAACCCAATTAGTTTTTGTTTCCTTCATTGGTACTATTGTCTCACCTTCCATTTGAACATACTTAATTCCACTTTTATCAGAGGGTGGAAATGGGGATGTAACCTATTCAGAGACATGTCATGCTTCTTTGAAAACAAATTCAAATTTTACACCCCCTTCCAATGTATCTAACCAAATGTACCCACTTTATTTTCTTCTTTCATATTCATTTACATCCTGAAAAATATCAGTTTCAAAAACCAAGACAACCCTAATATCTCTAGATCATAACACACATCCATATTTTCCACGAACCATAGGAATTAACACTCTCTTACAATTAGACCACTAGTTTTAATATATATTTTTTCTTCTTTCCATTCTTGATGCACATAGAGTGTTCTTCTATTAGTTGGTAAACAAGCATGTATATTCAAAGACTAACATTACCTAGTAAATTATTTTTCATTTCTAATGTTAGTATTCTTTTGACAAAAGGTAAAATGCATAGCTTGTTAGTCCTAGGGGCAAGGGCTACAACATGATACACTTTTTCATTAATTTGTGTTGTGCATACTAAACCAAATTGTTCATCCATATGCCACAAAGGGTGAAGATGTGGCTATGCTTCTCTATATGGAAAAACCCTATTGAAAATCACTTTAAACCTTTTTTTTTGTTTAGCTACAAGAAATTACAAGACATCCACTTCATGCAACTATTTATTTGAGAAACAATTGTGGTGAATTATCTCAATCACCTATGTTTGAATTGAAGGGTATATGCGTTAGAAACACAACAATACAATGTAAACTCAAGAAATATCTCTAAATTCTGTGTCATGAACACAATGTGTGTTATATTTTAATTTTTAGTATCTCACCACTAAAGAAGATGTCAGTGTTCCATCCTTTGGCTTCTCATCAATGTATCCTTCTAACAGTGACACCCTAGAAATCCAAATGGGCACCTACAATAGGGAAAATGCATGTATATATGCATGAGATTCTCTTAGTTTTAGGAACAATAACATATATCTTTAACCACCACTTTTGAAAGAAAAAAATTAACAACTATAAGGTCTTGATTGGACACTAAAAAATAATTGAAATGAACTTACCTTTTGACCACAATTAAAATATATCTATGATGAGGCAAAACCCTTGCAGAATCATCAATAATTACTAATCCATATTCCATTCCAAAAAGGCCATCTAGATCTTTAATTTTAGGTAGCCTAGCATCTCCATCTAGATTAGCCTCATCACCCTTCAAAATAACACATCATGCAAATAAAGTTCTTGTGGGATCAAGTGCATTTCCCATCTCTATGGCATAAACTTTATTGCCCATTGTCTAAGCATGTTGTTCATACAACATTCTTTCTTGGAACATAAATGATCAAAGAATGAATTAGATGAAATAAAGAATAAATCCATCTATTGGCATGCATAGAAGTTTCCAATTCCACATTGTAAATTGAATGATGCCTGTAAGAACTACAGTTTGAAAAGATATTAATAGTTGAATCCAAATTATAGTAACCTTGTCCAAAAAAATTCAGATGTTAGACCACAATTTAGCCCACATTCCCATATAAGGAAAGAAAAAAATCTAATGTTGATGTTTCTCTTGGTCTTGCTCCTCCTCCTTCCTTAGAATTTCCTCATGCACATGATCTATTTCAATAAATTGTTGCAAAAAAAAAATCACGAATTAGCAACATTTATATACTCATATTACCATGAATCAATTCATTTACTTCACATCCCTCTTTTCCTAGCAATCGCCAGAATTATAACAATATGGCTTACATTCAATGAAACCTTAGCTAAATTTAGAAGTGTCTAATCATGGCCCAAAACAAGGAAACATTTCTTGGCACTAAACATGTTATTTTTTTCATCAATTCTCCATGTTGTTCCTGGTAGATTGCAACTCATTTCTCTTCACTTAGCCCTTCCAAGAGATGATCCACATCAACCCAAGGATTCAAATGTTTTTGTGTGAAGTGGTATTTTCATCTGAAAAACTCTACGAGGGGTATAACCATGCTAGAATACTTTGTAAGTGTTATGTCCTTCGTAATATATTCTTTTCAAAATTTAGAAGATTCAATGAATTCCCTATCCATGTCAATGGGGTAAATTTCTCTAATTGATTGCTGAACAAACATCTGTGATGATAGAACTCATAATGTTTTCATGTTAGAATTTTTTAGCATTTCAAAAATTCTTGCAAGTTTTTCCATGAAATTGATCCAGGTGGATCTTGGTGGCCGCCTGCCAAGTCCACCTGGACCCCCACCATTGTTTCTCTTAGCATTTTCAGTTTCCTTAATTGTAGCACAACTTACTATTTTTAGCAATTTTTCGGGTCCTAAACTTCTGGAGCCGTTTTGAGGCCCTAAACGATGTTTTTTGGGAAATCTGGGGGCAACATGGGTCAATGATGTTGTCCTTCCCAAAGTGGTAGTTCTCGGATAGATCTTTCTAACAAGCTATTGTACGCGTCAAACGAAGATCGTAGGCCAAAGTTACGACCCGGTGAAGTTGATGTACCAATTTACCCAAACGGGGCCCGTAGTTTGGCATTTCATCTTCTAGGGTTAGGTTTTGGAATGTTAAGGGCTTTCCATTGTTTCTCAACAATAAATAGGCCTTCGAGCCTCATTGTAACACAGTTCAGATGCATGTAGCCACGACATCTCTTCTCAAAGATAAGCTACCATCGCCCTAGCTGGTTTATTTCCATTACTGTTTGTAAGCATATTTCAGTATTTTACATTAATGAAATGAAGTATTCCACTGCATATCTATGTTTATGGTTATCTCTGTAATTTTTTGGGTTCCTGTTTAAGTCCGAATCAGAAATATGTTCAATATTAGCCAAATATGGAACCTGTTACAAATTTGGACCCATTTTTGTAGTTGTTGGTCCTAACGCCATAAATATCTACCTTCTCGCTAGGACAAAATGTTTACCTCTCCCAATCAAGTTCACATTATCATTACCTGAATTCATGTGAATAATATGACAAGGATCATCAGGTTTCATCTAAGGCTTCCCAGAGTCTCCAACCTGCCCAACCAACAAATAAAATAAATGATGAATAATTCATCTGAAGGAATATTAGAAAAAAACAGAATATATAGTTAAACGATGCAACAAGTTACATTTGAAATGGATTACAATTGAAGTCACAGGTTTCTCTTCCAACAAAAAGAAACAATGATCCAACTTCCAAGTCATATATGCAAACACCACTAATTAATCCAATACAAATCACCAAAGTCGCATGCCTTGGGTCACTTACTTCAACCCACATATATAGAATGAAATGAAAACAAAATAAATATATTTTCCACTATTACATCTCTTAATAATCATTATACACAAGATACAACTCAATTAACTACGTTGAATCACCGACATGTCTTACTGTGGAATTTCCTTGAGTGTCAGGTTTGGAAGAAATTGTTAGTGCTTGCAATGTCTTTTTATGTTGTACATTTGAATTCTTTAGTGTGCTTGGGTCAAATGTTATATCTTTCCTAGATGTAGAAATAAATTCTCTACTAGGACCTTACTAAGGAGGATTTGTCTGTTGACATTGATAAGGATTTTGTGCAGGTTATGCTGACAAACTTCTATTGTTCTTTCTTAATGAGGTGTATAAGCATAGTTGGGTTTACCATTATATCAATAAATACAAAATGTCTATTTTATTTATCTTCTTCCTTCCTTGCATATAGATGTAATTCTTGGATTTAAATTGATACATGTATTATTTGGTTGAATTTGATTGGGTTCAAAAACAGGGTCCATTGAAGTACTTTCCTGATAGAATCATTTAGTTTTTTGTATTTTCTTTCTATTTTCAATAGTGACATTTTGTGTGTGTAGAAAAAATACTATTACTATAACCTCTCAAATTAGTGGACCTTGATTGGTCTCCATTGTTTTCTATTTCCATTTCCAATTTATGATCCCAGTTAGTAGGTGTTGGAATAATGGTATTTTGTTCAAGCTAGCTACCACATCTAGATGTCACAACTAAATGGGCCATGGATAGAAAAGTGTGTTCCTAGCTTGGTGTAAATAGAGTAGCCACACATCTGGGAGTTTCATACATCCTTCTTGAAGTGTTTGAGTAGTAACATGGCCAATGTATCACTTAGCAGGACCTACTAGTGAAGGATAAGGGACCACATATGGAGACCAACTTCGATAAAGAAGAGATCATCATGTAACCGCAGTAGGGAACTTCCATGCCGTGGGTCCAAATAATGGCACTGCCCGTCACCACTGATGAAGCCACCTTCATTGGAAATTATTTGAAACACATGTTGAAAAGGCTACTACCAAGTGAGAGCCCTCTCAAGAAGTTGCAGATGGTGAAGCCACTCTCCAACAAGACTTATTCTCTTTTAGTAAAGGATACTTTGCCACCACAATAAATAGAATAAAAAATTACAATCGTAGTGCCCATGGTGACACAAGTCCAGTGGTCTATCCATCTCCATGGAGACACCTTCCAGGCCCACCTGACAAAGTTGCCTGCTAAGACTTTATCCTCGATCGATGAAATATTGTGAGCGTTTGGATTTCTAGAAACCATAGGGGCACTTATTCCCCTCGTGCATATAGATGATGACCCTAGCAAAAAAATCTTGCGTACTATAATCGAGTATGAGGGATAACAATTTATAGGAACTTCAACATGTTAGGGGGAGTATTTCTCGCAGCATTATCAATTGTCACTCATAAGGATGGATGGGGACTCAACTGAAGAACAAGCATACGCACAAGAAACAGACCCTATACATGAGCAACAACAACTAGGATAAATGCAGTTGCGTGAGCTACACTTTTTAGGCCCCACTTCCACTCTGAAGTAGTTTTTAGTCATGGCACATATTAAGTTGTTGACCGGTGATCCAAAATACCTGCTAAGAATCCTATGGGTTCGCTAGAAACTGGATATCTTTCCATAACTTATTGAAGAAACATAGAAGTCATCTAATGGTATAGAAAATCACAATTAGAGTCTCCTTTGTGATCCGAGAAATCATTCACAAGTGGCATTCCACTAAACTAGAATGCCCCTAAAGGCATGCGGCAAGGACAATTCACCCAAAATGTTATGCCTTTCACTAACTTGATGTGTGTCATCAGAGTGAGCACAAAATAGGCTTCAGTGGGGATGGACCAGACAAAGCATTTCATCATAGAGCTACAACAAGTAAATAAAGATCTCAATATGCAGCTCACAGTGGTCACAACAAATCGAGATTCACAGTTTCATATGCGACATTAGGTGGAAGTAGAGTTGGAGGCAATAAGGGGATGATTAGAGTATATGTGGTCAGATTTGTGGGTAACCAATCTAGAATTTACACCTTATTTCTCCAAAATGGAACAAGTTGATACCCTCTACTACTCATGGGGCTCTATGAAGCAACATATTCAACAAACCATGCAAAGGATCACTCAATGCTTAGAGGAATGTGCCATGCTCTAGTAGCAGTTAGCACAAGTAGCCACAAATAGGATTAATATAATCCTATCATTATCCCTTTGGAAGTGTTATGTCTTGTGTAGTATCCTCTTTTTGAAATTTAGAAGATTCAATGAATTCTTGATCCATGTCAATGTGGTTGGTTTCTCTAATTGATTTCCCAACAAAAATCTATGATGATAGAAATTATAATGTTTTCACATCTGAATTTTTTTATCATTTCAACAATTCTTGTGAGCTTTTTCGTGAATAAGGAACCTGTTACAAATTTGGAAACAGATTTTTAGTTGTTGGTCCTAAAGCCATACATATCTTAGTCATAAAATGTTTACCATTCCCACTCAAGTTCACATTATCATTACCTGAATTCATGTGAAGAATATAACAAGGATCATGAGGTTTAATCTGAGGCTTCCCAGAGTCTCCAACCTTCCCAACCAACAAATAACATAAATGATGAATATTTCATCCAAGGGAATATTGGGAAAAAATCAAACTTATAGTTAAATGATGTAACAACTTGCATTTTAAATGTCTTAGAATTGAAGTCGTGGTTTCTCTTACAACATAGAGAAACAATGATCCAACTTCCAAGTCATATTTTCAAAGACCACCAATTAATCCAATACAAATCACCAAAGCCTTGGGTAACTTACTTCAACCCACATATATAGAATGAAATGAAAACAAAATAAAAGAAAAATATATTTTCAACTATTACATCTCTCAAATAGTCATTACGCACAAGATACAACTCAATTAACTTTGTTAAATCACCAACATGTCTTACTGTGGAAGTTCCTTGAGTGTTAAGTTTGGAAGAAATTAATAGTGCTTGTAATGTCTTTTTATCTTGTACATTTGAATTATTTAGTGTGTTTCGGTCAAATGTTATTTCTTTCCCAGATGTAGAAACAAATTCTCTAATAGGACCTTACTAGGGAGGATTTTTCTATTGACATTGATCAAGATTTTGTGCAGCCTGTGCTGACAACTTTCTATTGCTCTTGCTTAATGAGGTGTATAAGCCTATTTGGGTTTACCATTATATCAATAAATACAAAAGGCCTATTTTATTTATCTTCTCCCTTCCTCACCTATAGATGGAATCCTTGGATTTAAATTGATATATGTACTATTTGGTTGAATTTGATTGGCTTCAAAAACAAGGTCCACTGAAGTACTTTCCTGATAGAATCATTTTGTTTTTTATCTTTTGTTTCTACTTTCAATAGTGACATTTTGTGTGTGTGTAGCAAAAATACTATTGCTATAACTTCTCAAATTAGTGGACCTTAGTAAGGCTCGATTGTTGTCTATTTCCATTCCTGATTTCTGATCCCAGTTAGTAGGTACTAGAATAATGGTATTTTGTTCAAGCCATCCACCACATCTAGAAGTCACAACTAAAATTGCCATGGATAATAAAGTATGCTCCTAACTTGATGTAAATAGAGTAGTCACACAGCTGGGGGTTTCATACATCACTCCTGAAATGTTTGAGTAGCAACGTGGCCAATGTATCACCTAGAAGGACCTACTAGCGAAGGACAAGGGACCACAGATGGAGACTAGCTTCGATGAAGAAGAGGTCATCATGTAACCCCAGTTGGGGGTTTCAGGAATTTAGGAATTCATGTTAGCTGATGTAAATAGAGTAGTCACATAGATGGGGGTTTCATACATCACTCCTAAAATGTTTGAGTAGCAACGTGGCCAATGTATCACCTAGCAGGACCTACTAGCGAAGGACAAGGGATCACAGATGGAGACCAGCTTCAATGAAGAAGAGACCATCATGTAACCCTAGTTGGGGGTTTTAGGAATTCAAGAATTCATGTTAGCTAATGTAAATAGATTAGTCACACAGCTGGGGGTTTCATACATCATTCTTGAAATGTTTGAGTAGCAACGTGACCAATGTATCACCTAGCAGGACCTACTATCGAAGGACAAGCAGATGGAGACTAGCTTCAATGAAGAAGAGATCATCATGTAACCCCAACTGGGGGTTTTTGGAATTTAGGAATTCATGTTAGCTAATGTAAATAGAGTAGTCACATAGTTGGGGGTTTCATACATAACTCCTAAAATTTTTTAGTAGCAACGTGGCCAATGTATCACCCAGCAAGACCTACTAGCGAAGGACAAGGGACCATAGATGGAGACCAGCATCGATGAAGAAGAGATCATCATGTAACCCCAACTGGGGGTTTTAGGAAATCAGGAATTCATGTTAGCTGATGTCAATAGAGTAGTCAGATAGTTGGGGGTTTCATACATCATTTCTGAAATGTTTGAGTAGCAACGTGGCCAATGTATCACTTAGCAGGACCTACTAGTGAAGAACAAGGGACCACAGATGGAGACCAGCCTTGATGAAGAATAGATCATCATGTAACCCTAGCTGGGGGTTTCAAGAATTCAGGAATTCATGTTAGGCTTATGTAAATAGAGTAGTCACACAGCTGGGGGTTTCATACATCATTCCTGAAATGTTTGAGTTGCAATGTGGCCAATGTATCACCTAACAGCACCTACTAGTGAAGGAAAAGGGACCACAGATGGAGACCAACTTCGATGAAGAAGAGATCATCATATAACCCCAGTAGGGAACTTCCACAGCCCGGGTCCAAACAGCGGAGCTACCCATCACCCCTGATGAAGCCACCTTAATTGGAAAATATTTGAAACACATGTTCAAAAGGATATTGCTAGGTGAGAGCCCTCTCAAGAAGCTGTAGATGGTGAAGCTACTCTCCACCAAGACTTATAATCTTCCAGTAAATGATACTCTACCACCACAATAGACAGAATAAAAATTTCCAGTCGTAGTGCCCTTGGTGACACAAGTTCAACATTCTTTCCGCCTACATGGAGACACTTTCTAGACCCACCTGATAGAGCTTCCTACTAAGACTCTATCCTTGATTTGTGAAATACTGTGAGAATTTGTATTTATGGAAACCACAAGGGCACATATTCCCCTCGTGCATATAGAGGATGACCCTAGCAAACAAATCTTGCATACTATAATCGAGTAGGAGGGCCAATAGTTTATAGGAACTTCAACATGTTAGGGGGAGGAATTCTTGATCCATGCCAATGTTGCCAATTTCTCTAATTGATTTCCCAACAAACATCTATGATGATATAACTCATAATGTTTTCATGTTAGAATTTTTTAGCATTTCAACAATTCTTGCAAGATTTTCCATGAAATTTTGTTCAATACTAGGCGAATAAGGAAGCTCTTACAAATTTGGACCCAGATTTGTAGTTGTTGGTCCTAAATCCATATGTATCTCCCTTCTCACTAGGATAAAATGTTTGTTTGTCCCACTCAAGTTCACATTTTCATTACCTAAATTCATGTGAAGAATATGACAGGGATCATGAGGTTTCATCTGAGGCTTCCCAGGGTCTCCAACCTACCCAACCAACAAATAACATAAATGATAAATAATTAATCCAAGGGAATATTGGAAAAAAAATAGAATATATAGTTAAATGATGCAACAACTTACATTTGAAATGGATTAGAATTGAAGTCATGGCTTTCTCTTCCAACAGAGAGAAACAATGATCCAACTTCCAAGTAATATTTTCAAAGACCACCAATTAATCCAATACAAATCACTAAAGTCACATGCCTTGGGTCACTTACTTCAACCCACATATACATAATGAAATGAAAACAAAATAAAGTAAAAATATATTTTCAGTTGTTACATCTCTCAAATAGTCATTACACACAAGATACAACTCAATTAACTTTGTTGAATCACCAACATGTCTTATTGTGGAAGTTCCTTGAGTGTAAGGTTTGGAATAAATTGCTAGTGCTTGTAATGTATTTTTATGTTGTACATTTGAATTCTTTAGTGTGCTTCAGTCAAATGTTATTGCTTTCCGAGATGTAGAAACAAATTCTCTACTAGGACCTTAGTAGGGAGGATTTGTCTGTTGACATTGATCAGGATTTTTTGCAGCCTGTGTTGACAACCTTCTATTGTTCTTGCTTAATGAGGTGTATAAGCATAGTTTGGTTTGCCATAATTTATATCAATAAAACAAAAGGTATATTTTATTTCTCTTCTCTCTTCCTCACCTATAGATGGAATCCTTGGATTTAAAGTGATATCTGTACTATTTGGTTGAATTTTATTGGCTTCAAAAACAGGGTCCACAGAAGTACTTTCCTGATAGAATCATTTATTTTTTTGTCTTTTGTTTCTGTTTTCAATAGTGACATTTTTTTTGTGTGCCGCAAAAATACTATTATTATAACGTCTCAAATTAGTGGACCTTGATAGGGCTCCATTGTTGTCTATGCACTTCTGATTTCTAGTCCCAGTTAGTAGGTGTTGGAATAATGGTATTATGTTCAAGCCAACCACCACATATAGATGTGACAACTAAACAAGCCATGGATAAAAAAGTATGCTCCTAGCTTGGCATAAATAGAGTAGTCACAATTGGGGGTTTCATACATCCTTCCTGAACTGTTTGAGTAGCAACGTGGCCAATGTATCACCTAGCAAGACCTACTAGCGAAGGACAAGGGACCACAGATGGAGACTGGCTTCGATGAAGAAGAGGTCATCATGTACCCCAGTAGGTAATTTCCACATCGCGGGTCCAAATAGTGGAGTTGCCCATCACCCCTGATGAAGCCACCTTCATTGGCAAAGATTTGAAACACATGTCGGAAATGTTATTGCCAGGTGAGAACCCTCTCAAGAAGTTGTAGATGGTGAAACCAATGTCCAGGAAGACTTATCCTCTTCCAATAAAGGACACTCTTCCACCATAACAGATAGAATAAACAATTCCAGTTGCAGTTCCCTTGGGGACACAAGTCCAATGATCTTTCCACCTCCATGGAGACACATTCCAGGCCCACTTGACAGAGCTTCCTGTTAAGACTCTATCCTTAGTCGATGAAATAATGTGAGAATTTGGATTTCTGGAAACTACAGGGGCACATATTCCCCTTGTGTATATAGATGATGATCCCAACAAACAAATCTTGTGTACTATAATCGAGCAGGAGGGCCAACAATTTATACAAAATTCAACATGTTAGGGGGAGGATTTCTTGCAATGTCATCAATCATCACCCGCAAGGAAGGATGGGAACTTAACTAAAGAACAAGCATACACACAAGAAACAAACCTTGTACATGAGAAACAACATCTATGATAAATGCAGATGCGTGAGCTACACTTTTTAGGCCCTACTTCCCCTCTAAAATAGTTTTTAGCCATGGTACATATTCAGTTGCTGGCAGGTGATCCAAAATACCAGCTAAGAATCATATGGGTTTGATAGGAACTGGATATGTCTCCATACCTTATTGAAGAAACATAGAAGTCATCTAATAGTACATAAAATCCCAATTAGATTCTCCTTTGTAATTCGAGCAATCATTCACAAGTGGCATTCCACTAAACTAGAATTCCCTTGAAGGCATGCAATAAGGACAAATCACCCTAGATGTTATGCCTTCAGCTGACTTGATGTGTGTCATTAGAGTGAGCAACAAAGACGCTCTGGTGAGGATGGGCCAGACAAAGCAGTCCATCGTGGAGCTACAACAAGTAAACAAAGATCTCAATATGCATGTCACAGTGGTCATAACAGATCGATATTCACAATTTCAGATGTGAAAGTAGGTGGAAGTAGAGCTCGAGGCAGTCAAGGGATGATTAGAGCATATTTGGTTAGATTTGTGGGTAACCAATCGGAATTTACACCTTATTTCTCCCCTGTGGAACAATTCGATGCCCTCTACTACTCATGGGGCTATATGAAGCAACACATGAAAGAACGCACAGAGAAGGAGCAACATATGCAACAAACCATGCAAAGGATCACTCAATGCTTAGAGGAATGTGTCATGATCTAGTTGCAGTTAACACAAGTAGCCACAAGTAGGATTAATATAATCCTATAATTGTCCCGCTGTCATGTTATATAATTGGTCCACCATACCATTGTCTAAATCAGTGTACACATATTCAATGAATCTATATCCCTACGAGGGGTCCAAGGTTTGGACTACCTTCTTTTCAAGCTTCTTAAAAGAAATCCTCCACTATTTTAGATTCAAGATAGCATCATTTTCGAAATCCCAATCAATCCCTAGCAATATAGGATAGAGGTCTTTTTCATCCAGGATATCAATTACTTTGAAATCCACATAGGTCTTCACTTCCTCTAGATTCACTTCCATATGTTCTAGCTCACTAATCAGAAACTTCCTTGAGCATTTTTCTAAATGTAGTTGAATCAGTGAGTATAGGAGCTTCAGATGCCCTATGAATTCCCATGATTTTTGTTTTTTTTTTGTTTTTTTTATTTCTTTTTTTCATGTTCATATTTGATCCTATATATAGCATAGCCTATTCATTTTTGTATCCACCTATCAGAGCAATGTGGTAGAACACATTTCCAGATCTCTTCTTTTGTACCTAGCGCAAAGGTAATTCATCATCTTAAATGGATGGATTAAATATGTGCAAGCAGAGACTTTAACTTTTTTGTTGACTCTTAATCCTCCAATATTATGAGGAAGTTATTCAACCAACCTTGAACATCATCCTATGTGGGGTGCAAAGGGGTATTATGGAACCTACTCGGTAACCTTCCCATTGGTATTTGCAGCACTGGAAGAGTCCCAGTTCCCATCTCTCATGTCAAGATAGTGTCCTTGATCAAATTCATTCCATATTTGAATTATTCCTTTCTCCGAAATGCACCAAATGCGACAACATCCAACTGAGATTTTTGGATCTATTCAAGAACCATAGTGCCCACATATACAGCCATTTTAGCACACCCTCTAGCCACACTTTTGGTGAGGCCTTGTAGAGAAAAGTTGACTCTGCTACCATGTTGTGGCTGGACTCTATAAATAAATAAAGAAAAACTCTTGGATCCTTAATCAAGAGACCAAATTCACAAGGTACCCACTATAATTTGTTTTTTCTTTATCCCCATATGTTGTATTTCAAAAAGGTAGGTGCATTATAAAGTGCCTTAAAAATAGAGACACATATTATGTGCCTAAATATGATGTGACACTAAATCATTCCATGAATCCAAGTTGTATAATAGCCTTGCTATAGTGTGTTAACACCAAGAAAGAATGAAACTCAGAACCAACCAGCCTCATTTTAATAGCACGTTGAAAACTGAACAGATCCAGAAAAAAAAATCCAGAACCTATCCCAGGTCAATGAGTTGGTCTACCTCTAAGTCATATGCCATTTATGATGGGGTACTATAAAATGATGGGTTGCTTTCAATCTATTATATGAATTTTTTTTGTATAATTGTAGCTTGCTCTCTCTAATGAGGAATAGGACTAATCAATTTCCAAAACTCCACAATTTCACTATGGTCATCATTATGATTCCTAAGTTGTTTAGAATTATGGGAATCTTGCATAAGATCATCATCTAACTTGTGCTTCCTATCAAGAAATATTCCTACAACATTTTCCTTGTGATAAAATTAGAATCAGCAGGGCAAGGATTTCAACAACCTTTCACTTAGGATCTCTATTCTTTGGTTGGATTTTCCAAGAAGACACAATCATTAGATTTATTAACTTCCCTGTCTCAATTGCACCCTTAATACTATGGATAACTAGTACTTCTAGCTCCTCTAAACAATTGGTTTAAATATCTAACCCCACAACATTGGATTCCCTGTATGACTTTGGTTGCAGAATTCTGGAATCTACTGTTCATACATACATTGATCAAGCTAAATAAACAGACACAAAGTTCAGACATAAAAATATTTTGCACAACAAAACCATTGGCAAGGAGCATATATTTTCACTTAAGTTTGAGCTTTATTTAACTCTTATATCTTGCAATGGCTTCATATTATCTAATTTCATATGGTACATTAGGATCCTTCCTGATATAGAACAATTATAGCACCCAAAATTCCATAGTTTCAACCAGATATTGGAACAAGGACAAATTTAGAAGAAGAAAAAAATACGCCAAAAGAGTATTTTCTTTATAACATTCAATGACATGTCCAATTAAAATGGCTAATTCTTATATCTGGAACAATGCTTGCACCATACTCAGAACTGTCATTGCTGCTAATTGCAATTGGAGAGTCAGGTATACTAGATTTCTTGCTTTTGGTGGCTCCTGCTCGAACAATATTCTGAGATGAGTTTGACATGATGGCCATATGAGGCTAGAATCTACTTGGTGTAATTTTCCTTAAATCCTGAAAAAAACAGAGCATAAATTCCATTTTTTATCAATTTTTTTTATCAAAGCTTCTACATACAATAGATGTTCTCACATTTGCAACAAAAACATGTTCCGTCAGTACGAATTGTCAAATTTTGCAGGCCAAATTGCAAGGCACATTGCATTCATTTTAGGCAAAAGAATAATATCAAATTAAGGTCTATGCCGGGACAAATTATGCAGACAATGTTGTTGAGTCAATACTTACCATGTGTTTCAGAGCCATAGCAAAGGTTGGCTTTGAGAGTGTCCTCCCAAAGACAATGCTCATTTGAGATGACATTGAATTCACTGTCTCTTAAGGTTGCAAGGTGGAATTGACAGACATAGTTGATTTCTTTACTATACTTTGAGAGAGAGATCTCATTTCATCTATACCTTTCTCTACCATTTTGTTGCCAAGTGAAATGGGCATTGTCATGCTGTGAATGCCATTACCATGTATTTTGGTATTCTGCAAACTAGACACTTTGTTCACTGACCATGACTGTCTTCTCAGATTGCTTACAATAGGATCTTCAGTTGTACAACGCACAAAGTTGGGGACTACAAGTCTACACCTATTAGCTAAAGTTGTATTTTTTGGCATTGTGGTCCTTAAATTTGGAGGTGTTCCACCTAAAAAAGTAGGCATTAAAGAAGGCTTCAAAGGATTTGTTTTCACTTTGAGAGAAGTTCCTTGTGGCATTATGAAATTTCTAGATGACATGATGTTATCTTTGCTCATAGAAGAAGGCTCTAGCGAAGGAACTGAATTCTTCTGACTTAGTTTTGTCATGGAAGATTGAAATAATGGTTTTGATAACTACATGGATGACCTTGGTTAGGACTTTGATGCAAACAATATTGACTTTGGAGATGTGTTAGAAGACCTTGAAGAAGCTACAAAGTTTGGTGTTGTCACTGAAAGTTTCTATGTTTTTGGCTTTGATCCAAACACAATTGACCTTGACGAGGGGATTAAAGACCTTGAAGAAGCTTTAGATTTGGTTTTTCTCACTGAAGGTTTTCGTGTGGTTGGGTTTCTTAAACCATCATTACCATAGGATGCCTTTGGTTCATATATTCTTGACCTTGATGAGGGGATGGAATACCTTGAAGAGGCTACAAATTTTGGTGACGTCATTGTTGGTTTCTCTATTATTGAGTTTGTTAAACTTTTTATCTTAGAGGAGGGTATTATCCAACGTGAATTTGACACCGCCCTCACAATTTTCAATGAAGATTATATCTGAATGTTAGGGGGATGCACATTATATAAAGTCAATCTCAAGTACCAAAAGCTTCATGGGCATCCCAAAAACTGAAACAACCTATTATATGTTAAAATATTATTGTTTTTGTGTGCCTCATTATTGTTTCTCCAAATGTGAAGAGAGTGACAACAGAGGACATAATGAGCTACCATCATTCCCTCCACGGGTTTGTGATCATCAAGCACTGATTTTATTGTTGTCTCCCCATAAACGACATCACCCCTAGTAAATCGAATTCATGTGAGATGAGAATCTTCCATATGGACAAGAAGCCCAATTCTCTGGCTAAAATAGCCAAAGAGAACATGTCTGATAATCTCAGCAGGGCCATCACTTCTAGCCTTTAAGGTTGATGGATCTGCACAAATATTAAGAACAAAGCAGTCTTCCAGATTTATTTTCTTCTCTCCAATGCATCTATCATCAGAAAACATGGTTGCAGTGGTTCTTGGATCCAAGCCCTGAACCAAACACAAGATTTCAAGACTTGAAAACAACAGAATTTATTTATTCAAACTAGAAATGAAGAAGAAATATAACTTTTAAATTCAGAAAAATGTGGATTTTGTACCTTATCAAGAACTAAGTATGTATGTAGGCTTTGGAAATTGGTTAATTAAAAACCGATAAAATTGAACACTATGAAAACTGAAATTTGGCAATAGGTAGTGTGTAATTTCATTGAATCCTATCAAACATGTATTCCAAATATCCTAAACATATAGGAAATATTAAACACGTGATCCATCAGGTTCTACTTTGGCGAAGTTACATAAATAATCATTCCTATAAGAGACCAACAAGAAACACTGGTTTTAGCACCTATCTAAGAGTTGTCAAAAATTAAATAAATAGATCATAACCTAAAACTAAAAAAAGTGTTTCAAATATGGCCTGAGTGAAAAAACTAAATCTATTAAAATATGGAAAAATCTAAAATTACCAATCCCTTCAACTAGTAAAGAAAAACAAGAAGAAATCATCTAGAGGACCACACATAACAATAAAATAGAGAAAAAGAATAGTATCTCAGCAACTATAATTGCAAGGCATAAATTAATATCATATATTCCAATTGTAGCACTAAAAGAAAATTCAAAATAACATAAAAACAGAGACAACACTGTATTACACAAGTAAACATTGTTAATGGAAATATGTAGCACGGATTGGCAAAATCATGTCTTTATTAGTGAAATTCATCAAACCATTGAACAATTTGATGTTGACAATATTTAAATAAGTTAAAGGAAACCCTTGACCTATATTGTACAGTTTCTGGTGGTAATCAATATGTAGAAACCTTCACTTGGTTTTAATTGGGTAGAGGATGAATGACTTACAATGATATTGTATGTCTTCTCGTTTTAGAGATCAACTTTTCAAGAAGGCTTCAAGTATCCACATTTCAAGAATCACTGGAGTTAGTTGATAAAGGATATAGGAAAAAAAACTAGCTGTGTAATCAATGGCTTTCTTGGGAGTTAGATTGACATTAGCCAAGGCTGTGTTGGAAGAAAGTCCAATCTATTGGCATATTATGGCCTACATCCCTAAGGGTTATTGAAATAATTAGAAGGAAATTCTTTAAAGTTTTTATGGATAGGTAAGAGGAAGAAAGAGGGCATTCCACTTGTTAGATGCTAGTCCTTGTCTAAACCAAAAGAAACTAGAGGTTGGGAATTCAAATACATTCACTTCTTTCGAAAAATTTCTAGCTATCAAAAGTCCATGGTAGATTATTTCCAAATAGGGACTCTGGAGGCCAGTGATATACCAAAATAACATTGAAAACCTTAACATGGAATAATGGGATAGGAAGGAAAACAAAACTATCCAAAATGGGTCTATAGTCTGGAAATCATTGGCATTGACTTTCACTTTGGTAGGCGTATGGTTAATATGGGGAGTTGGAAAAGGGGATCAAATTAGAATAGTGGCTAATCCATAGGTTTGATGTGAAGAAGCCTACAGATTACCATTGTATTTGATTACTACTTTGCAACGTCAAGGAATTCATACCCTGGGTTAGGGAACCGATGCAATATCTGCCTCATTTTGGCAGCAAAGATGGAAGAAAGGAAAGGAGTTTGGTTTGAAAAAGAGGGAAATACACCAGTGGAAGGTATTTGTGGATCAACATATGAATATTCATATCAGAATAAGCAAGGAAGATTTTCTGCTCTACTCAAGGAACCCTACCCTGGGAGGATATACTCCTATATTAGGGTACAAAGAAAAGTTTGTAGATACAACCTAGGAAGAGGAGGCCTGGAGGTGAAAGATTCCATGGAAGTATTATGATCCTCTAAATTCAAAGGTTTGAATGTCATTAGTTCTTTGGAACAAAGCACTAACTTGGAAAATACTTCAAAAATGTAGCAAGAATGGTTTAGGGTGGTGTGCACTACTTAAGAAGGAAAGAGAACCAATTTATCATTTATTAACAATTCCACATATGCATGTAAGGTATGTGAAGAGATGAAGTAACTGAAAAATTGTAGGGAATGGTAACATGTGCAGACTATGGAGGAGGCTTTGAAGAATTGGACCCAAAATAAAGAACTTTAAGGTTTTAGAGTTGTTACTATTGCGGTTTCTTGGAGCATATCGTAAGCTTGAAATCATAAAAATACATCAAAAGACACAAAAACCCAGGATGCAGAATAAACCATGAATTGATTAATTGGGGTGACTTGTATGGTGCTAGCTAAGAGAAACATACTCTTTGTATTGCAGGAGGTACCTTATTTCTAAATGATTCTATTATCCTTAATTTCAATGCAAGCTTGGGTGCAGTACTGATAACTGCGTTGAGTTGATGGCTTTAATGATCTTAATGAAAATGGAAGCATACATGGAGGAGACAAAATTGTTGATTTTTGGTGACTATGATGTGGTTATACACTAGATGAAGGGCTGCTACAAAATGGGGAATATGAATTTGCACCTTATGCTAGCTCAGATGAAAAAAATGGAGACAATCTTCTCCAACATATACTATCATCTTTCTTGTAGAGAACCTAACACAAGAGCATATGATTTATCAAAATGACTACTTCTAGGAGTCAGACATGTGTGACCCTAAAGGTCAAAGAAGGAATCAACCAACCAAAAAGCTTGAAGATAATAGTTGGAGTTTGAAGTTGTTTACTAAGTGTTGAGTAGTAGGATATTCATATTTTGGTTTACTAATTTCTAGAAATGTTGAAATTCAAATAGTTTTTTGATGAAAGACTTATGTATATGTACTATAATGTATTTTTGGGAACAAGAGAAATAATTTATATTGCTTTTGTTTTGGAAAAATTGTTTGTTGTGAGACTAAATTAAGGGAAGTGTGGGTATAATTATCAAAGAGATCTATTATTCCTTTGGGTTTTATGAATATTGTTATAATAATGTGAAAAAAAATAGCATAACAAGGACAATGTGTGTGGGAGAGGGTGAAAATGAGAACACAAATATATATACATACCAAGGTATTGTTAGGGGTGCCGTAGTAGTTTGGATTTGTTCAAACTTGGGGAAAACTAATTGGTCTTCCACTGCTTTACCTCTAGTTATTTTTCTTTGTCTCTCTACCTCGAGTTCACCTGAACACCTCCTAGATAGCCACTTACTAGTTGGCAAAAAGTATCATCTAGTTTCCTGTTTTTGATAATTTATTGAACAAAATGTTCATTTGTAGTTTCTTGATGGTTCAAGACTAATCCATATTGTATATTATTTCCATTAAATTCATCATGCTTCTCATTTATCATTGACAATGGATATTCAAACTTTACCTTACTAGGCAATAATGGCAAAGATTCCATTGGTTGAGTTGATTTTAAAGGGGCTCAACTCCAGTGATACCTTGACATTTACTAGCCTACATAAGAGTATTATTACCATAAGTCAATTGAGGTCAGGTTGAATATTATTAAAATATTTTAGGCATCAAATATTATATGGACATATATTTAGTATAGATCCTGCATTTTGTAGTGAATATGGAAGCCTACGAAAAAGTAAAAAGCTACAAAATAGAATGTACAAAATAAAACCTCAACCCCGAACTTTAAGCTATGTGAGTATACAAACAAGTATGAAAAGCTTTGCAATTGATATTCCTGATACATTTCTCCTTGCTAGGAATTTTCACATTCGTCAAAAATAAATGTTTCCTTCCCATCCTTGCAAATGTTTGATAGTATACTAAAAAATTATCTACTTCAGAACAAATTAAAAATAGCATAATAATGTTGTTTTCCAAACAGATCTGTGAATATCCAACACCATTTCCAATGGGATTGAGAGCCAATGGTGAGGGTGGTGGCTTCTCAAGCCATCCACTAGGGTTCCAATCACCGAAGGGAATTTTCTTAAGAGTTGAACCTTGTGGGATGGTTTGCATGTGCAAGTAAACAACATTAAGGTTCAACCCTCCTGGACCAGTTTAATCTATGAGTGGGGCCAGGGAAAATGATAATTTCATTGTTAAGAGGTTTTCCTGTGCAAGGCAACAAAATTATGGTTCAACCCTCCTAGGCCAGTTTACTCTGTGAGTGGGGTCAGGGAAAATGATAATTTCATTATTCAAAGGTTCAAAATTAACATCAAGAAGAAATTCAATATGTTTAGCTTCTGACAAGGTAACGCAGAGATACAATATGTGCATATTTCCACTCATTTCTCCTGATATGTTCCTAATCTCGAATCTGATGGAATCATTTCCCATACATTCTGCAATAGATTGTAATTTCGTGGATGGATGTACCTAAGCTGTAAAATATCGTTTATTATTGCCTTGGGGAACTCATGTTTTATATGATTCCATTTCTTTGTTATGTATGTGAGTTAAAGATTAACATCTAAATATTGTTTTCACATATGAAGGCCCTTTCATGCCATCTCACATTTAAAAATCAGAGTCAGAAAGTCAGTACAGTAATTTGACTATGTTATATTCGGTGGTGTAGAAAGGGAGAAATTTAAAGCCAAAACAACCAAAAATTACAACCTTCCTATGCATGTAAAATCCTCAAACTATCATAGAGGAAAGTTACAAAAATGAAAAAGAAAACTAAAAAATGGTATATCTATGTTTACTAACAATTGTAACCTCCTATACCTTAAAAATGGAAAAATTCCTAAGATTCAGAAACAAAACTTATTTCCAGAGACACAAATATTTGTTAATTCATTTTATGAACCAAGTTCAACATTGTTTCCAACACAGAGACTCAATTAATAAAACAACTAGATGTAGATTATTTAAATGGTATAATGACAAGCTACTTTGGTCAGGAATTAGTAGAAAGTTTTGCCTCGAGCAATAACTAGTTTGTTTCATACTAAGTCATCATAGGACCCTAAAAAAGTGAAATGTAGCCACTAAATCAATTCATCCCACTAATGCCTTGATCTAGGTCATGCTATAGAATTTCTTTTAGATTAATTTAAAAACATGTGCAAACTAGATCCATTCTACAAATATTTGAATCTATTGCATTACCCCTCAATGAGGTAAACTTTATAGTTAGGGTCTGCCTCGACTTATCACAAAGCATGAAGAGATTAAATAATTGATTTTTAGAGTTTGCAGGTGCTACACTAAAAATGTTCAGAGAGATTTTTTGAGAGTTTCGTAGGCACTGAGACCAGCAAGTTTTCATATCTTGGGGATAAACAAAGTGTACAATCATCGTGAAAACCATGATAGAATTTGGGTGTCTAACAAATTTTGAGCATGCTCAAACACTAGAGCTCACCAACTCATAAAAAAGAAGATGATCTCATCAAAATCCAGGAATAGGTAACCAGCCCACCAAAATGTCGTACAAGAAAATAGGAAAAAATATAGAAGGAAAAAAGAGATTTTTTATATTGCAGAAAACAAATCTGAAACACAAGATCTAGCCCATTCTGGTTTAAAAGGAGAGCTTAGGATTTACTACCTATAACTTATATTTATTACACAGAATTTATCTATGACAAATATTCAACTAGTAGTGCCATCCATTAACAAATGATGGGAATATACCCTCGGCTGCCCTAACAAAAATGAGCATGGTGTTCATTCTGATCCACTCCAGGAGTAGGAATGATCTTCTTAAAACTCAAATATCTATCTAAAAAATATGGAAACACAGCATAAGAGAGAAATGCATTGTCATTTTAGAATTCATCATTTGATTAGCAAAAAACTACATATTAATGTATTCAATAGGCTCCACATTTAATGACCAATTTGAAGATAAAAAAACAAACAAATATGGTACACAACAAACAACTTCCTTGAAATCATTTGCAATAAACATATGTTGATTACTTGGCCTCCTACCTTTGAACACCTCTAAACGCAAGTGAGAAAGTGGGCCTTGATGACGTTCTGTGTAAGCAGTTCTAATTGTGGCCTAAAAATGTCTCATCCTATGTGATATACTTCCTCAAGAGAATCGCAATCATGGCTCAGATTTTCAGTACAAATGATTGTAAGACTGAACGAACTTCAATGCCTGAGCATCTAGGTGCTTCTCCTTGCATCGCAGTCATGGCTCAAATTTTCACTTGCTCACGTGACTGTAAGACTATGAAACTGAATGAGCTTCAAGGCTGAGCATCTAGGTGCTTCTCCAAATGTTTAACAACAACTTGGTTTGGCCTCTCTCACTTTGGCCTGCTCATTTTGGCCAGCTCTTTTTTACCTTCATGAGGTGCATTTTCAAAGATAGCCATAAATTAAACATCAAAAAAGGGTTTTATAAAAACCTCCTGTAGGCTTAAATATCTCTGAAGTGTCACCAAAAGAAAACACTAAGTTTTTTTTGGCTTTAATCTCTCTTAGCTGCCGCCAAAAGCAAACACTAATTTATTTTTATTTTTTTTGGATTGGTTTAGTTAAAAGTTCCTTGGGGAAATTTAATTTTCAATTTTTTTATAAGAATATTGGAATTTTCAATACTCAATCTATTTTTATATTAAAAAATTAAATTATTTAATCAATTAAAATCAATTTAGATTATATTTTCAAATTAAAAGTATTTTAATATTTAACAAGAAAATTAAAATGGCCCTTGGATGGAGTATATTGTCAATATTGTTTAATGTTTGTCAATTGTGTTTAGTGTCTAAGTTAACGTAATAGAATGAAGAATGATTAACCTTCCAGGAGAACAAGAGGCCATGACTATGTGACATCAATGACGAGCAATGCTATTAGAATATGCCAAAATAGATCTAATAATATGCAAACAAATCAAAAGGTTATGCCTCCTTACTCACCTACAATGTCATGATCCTCCTATAAAATATAACAAAGGTATTTGCATCTCCACACATACATATAACAAAAGGAAATGATAAAAATGAAAGGAAAATATAAATCTAACTATGATATAGAATATTTCTTTGGTATTTGTTAGAAGGATATCAATTTAACACCTCATAGGTATAATTGAAGCATTCCATTAAGGTGACAATTTAAGGAGAGGATCAAACAAGGTGTGAAGAAAGTATGATTCTCAACACTCTAATAAGCATGTGAGTGCAACATATTACAATAGGCTTGAATATAATCATTCCATTACTTACAGGCTTTGGCAATAGAATGTATCTCATTGATATATGTTGGGCATCTATGAAAACCATCACAGAGTGTCTCGCTGCGATAGACGATCAAATGTTTGAGTCGTGTGAGAACTACATCAACAACATGAATGATTGTCTCATAAGGCCCCTGTTGTGTATTCATTCATCTACCACAATTAAAATGACTAAGATAAATGATTGATTTGTATTATTGTAATACTTTTTAAGTAGTCGTATTTTTGTTCATAAACTAAATTAGTCATTCACATTAGTCATTTTTAGTCGCATTACTTATTATCTAGTCGTATATTTTAACCTGAGACTAAATTAGTCATTTATGTTAGCCGTTTTTAGGTGGGTCACTTAAGATTGCTCATTTTTGGTAGTATTTCACTCAGAAAAGTTGTGGTGACTAATTTTTTTAGTCACATGGTCACTAATTTCATCATTTTTTACTAGTGAAAACAAGCAAAAGAAGCAAGGAAACAAGAAAAAAACATTAGCAAAAGAGGTAACAGATAAAAGGGCCCATGAGGAGATCAGACAAGAGGAGTAGGCCGAGAAGGAAGCTCAAGTCATATTGACTTCTCCACCACTCATTACAAGACTTGCCATTTGGAGAAATGTGTATCTCAACTAGTGAAGAAAGCCAAGTCCTTGATCTTGCAAGTTTTAGGTTTGATTGTGGATCTAGTAGAATTCTTCAAGAGAGACGTAGGTACTTAGCTCAAGAACTAACAAATACAATCTCGGTGATTACTAAAAAGGATATAATGCTAGATACTATGAAAAATCCTCTAGTAGTAGCCTCTAGAGGATTTTGCATTCTTTCCTACCATGAAAAGAAATATAGAGCATCAGTTAAATAAATTCAAAGAATTGGAGAAGAACTTGACCAATTCATAACAAGAGAATGAAAGGCTTTGAAAAGATAATCAAACTTTGTCAGCCTCAAGCTCTCATGAATATAATTTCTGGGTAGCAGCACAAATGAATATAGAGTATTAGAAGATATTATGAAGTGACTGAACTATGAACTGATCAGGCTTCAAAAGGTAGCCTCCACACTTATGGCCATTTAGAATGAACTCAAGAAAAAACATACACTATTGAAGGAAACCTCAATCGTTGTGGAAATAATGTATGAGTGGAAAAAAAAGTATCCCACTGCACCAATTGGTTTACCAAGAAGGGATGAGATGTGCAAGGAAAGGATTGAGGCATAAGTCAGGGTGATCATCTAAGCCCAATAGAAATGTGAAAATATGTGGTCATATTATTGAACAATTAACAACAAATTCATAGCATGATAGAAGTCCTTATAAGATCTCACAAAATAGTCACCATCAGAGCATGAGGGAAAGTGAGTCCAGAGTAGGACATCTAGCAATAAATTCAGGAGATGATGGATTCACATATGTTGGCTATCACTCGGAAGGAACTCAAGCCTACTAGGAAATAAATTGTGTAACATCTGGTGGAACCAACAAAGTTTCACACAATGCTCACCACGCTATTTCACTGAGTGAAATTAGATTTGAAGACAATATTTCCCGGTTCTTATTAGTGTGAGATCACTTATGAAAGTCTGATATCGAACAAAGTATTATCCATAATTGTTGATTACAAAGCATGTAATACTTATCTATCTCAAGAATTACAAGTTCAAGCATTACCTTTCGTTATTTCAGAATTAGTACCATGACATTTATTTTATTATCTTGAATTTTCATGTAATTATGTAAATAAAGTAGAATTATAATTAAAAGTAAAATGGAAATTAGGTGTGAAAGGAGTTGAAAAGTCATGGAAGGTGAAAGGTCACCTAAATTTATATAAATTTACCCTCATGGCTTGTTACAAGGGACTTTTAGTTTTGGACTTCTTGTTGAAATATGTAATTAGGTTCAATGTTCATAATGACATATGTAATCATGATTTTATGTATTTAATGAAAAGAGAAAAATAAATGTATTATTTTTATTCTTGAGTCATGTGTTTCATGCTCAAGGAAATTTATTTTTAGGTCAAACACCCATTGAGTGCTTCTAGGGCTTGTCATTGAGTCTACAAGTCAATTGAGTCATTGTCATGTATGAAAGAACCTTTTAGGCATGTAATATATTGTAAAGAAATTTTATTTGAGTCAAAAGACACACCAACACCTTATCATGGTGCAAAGATCAAGTTGGCTTACATGAAGGGACAAGTCGGCCTAAAGATAGCAATTCACACCCCTAAAAGCCTGTAAATAAGGAACTCGACCTCATTTGCACACACTCTGTTGGGTCCCTATAATGCTAGTGATTACCCCATTACTATTGTAGTTGTACCCCTTATTAATATTGTTGTGCCCCTATTGTCCCCATATTGTTATTACTGTGCCCCATAGAATCCCTCTATTGTTATTTTTGTGGCTTTATATATTATTGTTAGGTCGGCTGGGTTATATTGTGACTCCTTAGACTCCTATATATAGAAAGGAGGTTTTATCATTTGAATCATCCAAGAATTGTTCATTTATGTAATGTAAAGGAGGTTGCCCCCTTGAAGAGGCTGAAGTCTAAGGCGTTGATCTATCTTTTCTATCTTTTCTTGAGCTAGTTTCATAACATGTGTATTCTTCCCTTGTATTTCTAAAACAAAATTGATTCCAAGTACTTTGCAGTTGGATTCAGCTAGAAGCTTGGCTAATCCTTAACCTTTTACTAGCTTGGTAATCTTGATAGTTAGATCAAACTCCAGAATTTGAGTGATCCATCTACCTCTTTTCCCATCAGTGTCTGGTTGGGTTAGGATCATAGCATTGTTAGGAACATAAGTAGTAATAAGTGAATGTAAGGCATACATTTTGATTATTTCAGGGCTTGAATGAGGGCATAGGCTTTCTTCTCAATGATGTCATACTTAAGCTCAGCCTCTCTCATAACCTTACTAAAAAAGGCTACGGGTTGGTCATGGGAATCTTCATTTTTCTGTAATAGAATAGCAGCAACGGTTGTTTCAAAGGAAAAAGAGAAAATACTAAATGGCTTAGTATGATCAGGGTTGGCTAATGTGGGAGCTTCAAAGATAGCCCTTTTTATTTGTTCGAATGCATGCCTAGAAGAGGGAGTCCATTTGATTTCATGGTCCTTTCGGAGCATATCAGTTATGTCTTTTACAATCTCCGGATAATTTGGAATAAACCTCCTTAGAAAATTAATCTTTCCTAGAAAACCTCAAATCTCCTTCTTCTTTCTAGGTAAGGTCAATGTTTTAATGGAAAATACTTGTTTGGGGTCAATTACTACTCCATCCTTTTAAATTATGTGGCCCAATGGTTTTCCTTCTTTGACAGCAAACAAGGACTTCTTAGGGTTCAATGATATTCCAAATTTTCTACACCTGTCAAAAACCTTCATCAAGTGCTTTAGATGTTTCTGATCAGATTTAGAAAAAACAGTTATGTCATCAAGATAAATAACCACAAATTTAATTACCTGACCCATAAAATCTATGTTCGTAGCTCTCTGAAATGTTACTCCAACATTGGTTAAGCCAAATGGCATCCTAGCATACATGAATGTACCCCAAGATGTAGTAAAGGATGTCTTCTCTCTATCTGTTGTATCAACATTCACCTGATTGTAACTTGAAAACCATAAAGCATAGAAAGTCTTTGTGCTCCTGAAACCATTTGAAGTAACTGATCCATTTTGGGCAAAGGATAATTATCTTTTAATGATGCCTTGTTCAAATTTCTAAAGTCCACACAGAGTCTTATTTCTCCATTTTTCTTTCTAATAGGAACTAGATTTGCAACCCAATTAGAATATCTAAGAGGGAGGATGATCTAAGCATCTAGCATTTTCTTAATCTCCCTTTCTACAGTTGGTAGAAGGGCTGGATTTATCCTTCTAAGCTTCTGTTGATAAGGTTTTGCTTTTGGCTTCAAAGGAATATTATGTTGTATTAATGAAGTATCATAGGTCTTTAGATCAGCATAAGTCGAAGCAAAAACATCCTTATAATTTTGCAGTAACTTAAGATATTGAGCTTTGATCTCAGGCTCTAGAGATGCACATATTTTGATGTTTTTGATATCTTTATCAGTTCCAATGTTAATCTCTTCTATGTCATCTTCTGAAGAAATGGACTGAGGGTTTCGAAGGACATCATTTTGATCAAACAATTTTTCTAAGGAATGAGTCCTTTTGGAATAAAATTATTAGATAGTTAATTTGACTTGTATCTGATAGAGTATATCAGTATGATTAGGAATTTTAAAAGAGCTAGCAGAGACAGCTAAGGCATCTACATGAATATTCTGATCTCTTAGAATATGAGTCAAATTAAAAGCATCAAAGAATTTTTCAACTGAATCCCATACTTCATTTCGGCAGGACCTAAGTCTAGGGTGCTTGGTCTGGCAAACATTTCTTACTTGCTTAGCAATAAGTTCTGAATCTAGGTTTTGAACTTTTAAGCTTTTGGCTAATTGCAATCCTAAAAGGAAAGCTTTATATTCAGCCACATTATTTGTAACTTCAAAGTCTAATTTACATGATTGGGTTATATTTTCTTTTTCAGGTGAAATTAAAACTACTCCAGCTCCTGCCCTATATTTCGTGCAAGAGCCATCAAAGAACAGTTTCCAAATATCAGTTTGATTTGGTTCAGGATTTTCAACTACCTCTTCAATGTTGACTTGAGTTTTATGTTGGTTTGAAGTGAGTTGAAAACAACCAAAGTCTTGCATAAATTGGATGGTTCCTTGGCTGGTCAGTCTTACAAATAGTATGTACAAATATTACCTCTCTATATAATCTTAATTGCTCTCCTCCATAAACAGAAATAGTAGCATATGACATATCCATCTGTAGAGTTCCCCCTAATTTGGCATAGCAAGACCTAGAAAGGAGCATTCCAAATTTTGGAGGGATATCTGTGACAACAATGTCAAGTACTACACTTTTTACTGGAATTTGGGCAAGGGTAACCACCAGATCCTTGATCAATCCCAAACGGGGAACCTTTTTAGAATCAAAGGTGTACAGGTCATGGTAGGATTTAGTGATGTCGAGTTTCAAATGATCCATGATAGATTTTGGCATAAGGTTGTGTGATGCTCCTAAATCAAGCATACAATTATACAACATGGAATCATTTGTTTTAAGAGCTACATAGAAAGGAGGCACTATCTCATCTATCATGTCTGAACTAGGACCAAAAACCACTGCTGGTTTTTCATCTTGCAGACTTATGACATCACCTTCAGCATCAACCGAGGTATTTTGTAGCCATTTTGTGACTTGGCTTTTGTAACCAGGGTTTTTAGAAAGTTCTAACATTGGAATTGGGATCTTAACCCTCTCTAATTCTTTTTCAACATTAAATGTAGTCAAAATGTTTTTACCATTTTGGGTAGTATCAATTGACTGATCTAAGGGCTGAATAAGAGTTGTTTGAGCTTCAGAAGTTTTGGCACGTGATTCAATTATTGGAGTTTCCTTTGGAGGTCTCTCAGGACTAGGCCTAGGCCTAAGATCATATCTCTTGTTTAACTCTGCAATTAAAAATTCAGAGAAAGCATGATATTTAGTGACTTGTGAAGCTTCCTGATCTTCTTGAACCTGATTTTGTTGTGAGAGAGGAATGATGGTTGTTTGATTGGAAGAAGAATCCATACTATTAATAGCTTCAGTAATTGTCATAGTATTATCATCAGGTTGTTGTTCATCTATCAATAGAGGAGTAGGAACATGTTGATCATTGCTAGGTCTCTGAAGAATTTGTAGTGGTGGATTTATTTTACACTGACCTTGATTTGGTTTTGAGGTTTAGCAATTGTTTGTTGTATCGTCCTAGGTTGGGTCTCAATCTTTGAAATCCTATTTGATAGGTTTCTAAGAAGAGATGTTATTTCATCTATTTTTGAGTTTTCTGATTTAGTCTTAAAGGAACTAGAGGCTTCTTGAATAGATTTGAGTTTTCTTTGGGCCTTTTCTTCCTTAAGTTTTAAAGAAGTTGAGGCTGCCCTATTTGCTTCTACTTCTATAGTGTTTGTTTGCATATCTTCAAGAGTTCTTGAAGTTCTCTCTCGTATCATAACAACAAAGTCATCATCAAAATCTTTAGAAAATCTAGACTTAATTGCTGCTAAAGGGGGCTTACAATCAGCAGGCATTTTGTGATAGAGTTTATTGAATCTTTTGATAGAATCTGATACTGGTTCACTGAAGTTCCTTTTAAGCTCTTCAAATTCTGTGAAGAAGTAAAGAGGATCCTTTTTCACACCCCATTGATTTTTAAATATGGTTGTAAGCTCTTCCCAATTTCTAATGGAAGTTTCTTGTAACTGCCTAAACCAAATCCTCACATTTCCTTCAAGTGATTGTACAAACAATCTCATATAAACATTTTCTTTTTCAATATTCATGTTGTCTATAAATTCTAGGGAAGATTGAAGATGGTCCTCAGCTGAGGAACCAGTTTCTCCATTGTACTTGGGAAGGTATTTTAAGTATCCAGCTGGGAATGCATCAAGGTTATTAGGTAAGACTAAGGCAGCTTATCTAGCTTGTACAATAGGTCGGAAATCCATGATAGAAGGTGGTGTATGAAGTGCTTGAGGTGTATGAGGTTGTCTGGGTGGAGTATGAGGTGTTTGTGTGGATGTAGAGGAAGAAGATGGTGATTTAGGAGTTGATGAACTAGTTGGAGGTGAAGGAGGAGGAGATCTCCTAAAAAACTTCAAAGGAGTCTGAAGAACTAACTTTGTGACCTGTAAAGGAATACCTTATTTTGTTTCAAAGAGAGGATTGGAATATATAGAGAAGGTCTCCTCAAGTTGTTCAGAAGAAGAAGCTTCAGGTCGGTCAAAAATGGAAGGAAAATGATAGGTGGTAGGGGATATGAAATCTGTGGGTTCATATTCTGGTAGATTAACACCCAAATCAAATTCAGTTTTAGGTGATCCTGATGGTAGTTTGGGTATTGGATGAGATTATAATGAATGAATAAGGTAGGCTGACTTAAAATTAACTCCTTTGTTTAAAAGTTCAGCAACCCTAGGTGATAAAATTATGGGACTAATTAGGATCAGATGGGATATTACTATAGGGGTCAAAAGATTCTAATTCTTCAGGTTGTAGAACTGAAGAGGAAGAAGAAGATGGTTGGTGTCCCCTTTTAGAACTGGCTTTTCTTAGAAGCTTTTCAGGATCTGAAAGAGGACTAACTATATCAGCTTCTAAACGAGATCTAGTATGCTTAAAAGGTGCCAGCTTGGGAGTGTGGAGTCCCCTAGGTAAATGATTTTGACCTTTCTAAACCCTTTAATCACCTTAAAGGAAAAGAATGAATGAATATTGTTGCCCCAAGGGAATCTTAAATGAAATTCGAATCCCCGGCAACTGCACCAGTCTCATGTTGTACCTTTGAGATAGTAGTAGGTCAACTACCAATGCCAGAGCATCTAAAATAATTATTTTGGGGTTTTTGGTTTTAGTTTTGGAAGACTAATGTATGAAGAAAGATGTAGAATTGAAATACTTAATCCTTTGGATAATATTAATATTTTAGCAAAGGGCTGCTATAAAGCTTTACACAGTGATATAGATCAAAATAGTGGTGAGAAGAAGACAGAAAACAATATGATTATCACAGTTTCTAGACTGTAAAACGGAACAATCATAAGTGTGAAAACCTTCTAAACTACGTTCCAAAGATGCAAGGCAATATACTTAAGCTTACAAAATATGTTGATGATTTATTGATTAGAAGGGATTAGCTAAACAGACAGTTCATTAATCCATCCTCTTAATAGATTATCACTTCAGGATCTTATAAGAATAAATTGAGACACAATTATTTGTACCTGGATATCTTTATAAGTCGTAAGCATATGAGAAAAACATAATGATTGATAACTGGAAAAACTTACAGGATAACACAAACTATGTAAAACCAAATTCAGAATCCTCTGCTTTGTATTAAGGTTCCAGAAAGACTAAGTACATCAAGTGTCTACAAAAGCTTCCTTCAAAGGTGCAACTAGGTTCAAAGTAGAATGAACAGTCACTATTTAACAAGCAATGAATAATAAACCTTGAACATCATAAATATAACAACTCGAGAAGAGAGTTATTTATACAATAATGAAACTAAGGAAATATCCTAAAATTGATTAAGATTTATTCTCAGAAAATAAAAATCTTCATGCAAGAAGATAGGGGCAGTTGTTTAACTGTTTCTTGTTGTTCCTTTTATTCGAGTTGTGCTGGCTTTGTTATTTGATATTTTTCCCTTTAAGCTACTTGCTTGTTTGTATCCTTTACGCCGGTTAGTTCCTTCATTTGATCTTTCATCTGATTCTCTTTAAACTTTGTGAATATCCTTTGACCCTGCTGAGTAACCTTTACTGTGTTCCTTTTTACCTTTACTGTGCATTTCAGGCTTTTTACTATGTTTTTCAACAGTAAGATCTTCGTATTTGTCTTCAAACTATATGCAGGCTTTTTCTTTGTAAGCCTGGAACATAAGTTTTTCCCTACAAAACACAAAAATTGTTAAGAAAACATAGGTGAGAGAGAAGGACATCAATGGCTTTATTGAGCTTGAAAGGATATTGGAAGGAGTCCAAAGCGTATTGGAAGGTAAAACAATGGCTTAACTGGTCGCAGAGGCTTATGTGGAGTTTACTGTAAAAACGGGTGAAACATAGCCAAAATGGTGATTTTTGTGTTTAAACTGAAAAACGGCTTTCTTTTTTAAATATGGGGCAAAGTGAACAGTGGTCATTTTGTCATTATGTGGTAGGTGGTTTTGGTTTCATCGCCCCGCTTTATGGGGCGCGGGCAGTTTTGGGAGGGGTCACCCGAAACAATCTGACCCTGACACATAGCAAGGGGAGGTTAGTGAAATACTACTTTTCGGGCCGGTAATGCTCGGACAGGGAGCCAACCCGAAATCACCGAGGGTCGTGGATTTCAATGTATTGTATCGAACGGTGGTGGGGTGAAAGAATAGTGCAGAGGGGCCCAATGATTAATTATGGCGGAAATGACTTTATTTATGGGTTGAAACTGAGATTAGCGGGGTTCTTTGTTTAAATCATAAAAACAATTTAACAAAGAAATCCTTCGCAAAAGACAGTATGGCAGACTTGAAAAATATGAACTCGGGAGGATAAATGCCATCGGGTCCGGGTTCATCGCATATCGCAATCGCAGTTTAGCAAAGGAAGGCCCATTGCAAAGGAATGCAATAGGGGTCGGACGCGACGTGGAAATAAAACATGGTTAATACTGCGATTGGGTTTGGGTTCCCATCGCATATCGGAGATCACAATGGCATAGGATATATGCTTTAGCCAGGACTTGCGATGGGGGCGGATGCAAAATGGCAATGAATTATAATATATATTGCATCGGGTCCAGGTTCATCGCGCATCGCATATCGCAATGCGGGGAGAGTAGGTGCACGTTGAAAGGATTGCGATCTACGATATGCGATGTTTTATTTAATACATAGTTTTATAATAAAACTAAAGGTTTTTGGGATATTTTAATAAAGGGAGTTAATATATATGGGAAAGGACTTTTTAGGGGTTTAATAGTATAAGTTAGATTTAATATGAATTATAAGTGGGAAGGGGAAAATAGACTAAGTATGATGCTTTTTAATAAGTTATTTGCCTATATATATATATATATATATATATATATATATATATATATATATAATAATATAATATATATATATAATATATATATAATATAATATATATCTATCTACTGTGGGTTTTTGGGTAAAAGGGGATTTAGCATGGGTTTTTCACTTTTCCTAGGAAAAAAGGATTTTAACCTTAGGAAAAAGGGTTTTTATGGAAAATGAATGAATATGAATTGTATGAAGGTGGAAGGGGAAATTAGTAAACATGGGGATGAGGGAAGTTAATTAATTTATCTTGTAGACCTTCATTTGCTTTATGTAATTACCTCATGGACATATAGTAAAACATGATAAATGTACAACACTTGGCGACACACTGGTAGAACTCCAGCTCTTTGAATGGACTTTGTTCGTGAAAAGAAAGTTTAACACCTCCGGAAGTATTGTTCATTTCTCAGTTTGTCTTGGTTTCACACTAGCTTGATTGTAAGATGTAGCATCTACCAAGCTTCTAGTCGATTAACATACATTCCAAGCCAAGGAAACACAATTGTTTCGATTGGGGTTGAGGGGTATATTGGTGCACAAGAAATATAGTCGTTAGAGTCTTAAGTTCATCTCTGGTGTTGCTTCGCTGCCAAAAAGCATCGACAATACCCTGGCAGAGTCACATAGGAACACAAGCATGGCTCCGCTACCAGCGAGCCTGGTCAATACCTCGACGGAGTTACTTGCATCACCTCTCTGTGTAGGAAGCCTTTCTCTTCCTTCACCTTATTCGTTTTCATTTTTTGAAATTTTCACTTTGACTTTTTGATTTTTCATTTTTTCATAATAATGCATAGCACTTATTCATTTCAGAGGCAGAAGATGGATCCCAACTTATTGAGAGAAGAAGAGGTTCTTCTAGCAGAGAAGTAGTTTATTATACCTCTAACATGCCTGTTAATATTTCCCCCTCACCTTACTCTACTTGACTAAGCTGACAAGGGTTAATCCAAAAACAACCGACTAGAGTAGGTGACACTAGTTAGCACGCAAGCGTTGTGTTTTCACCAAGGCTTACTTTGAATAGTATGTATTTTCCATCGAAGTATCATGGACTAGAAGTAATAATTTCTTCATACAGAGGCAAGATGACAGATAACCAATTAGTGATAGATGCACAAGGCCTCTTGTACTTTACCCAGCTTGTTTCAAGAGTCATACATGGTTTCATGCGAAACTAACCTACGAATAAAACAAGCAAACAAACGAACAACAAAGCAAAGTAGAAGTAGAAGAAAAAGTGAAAGAAAAGTAAACAAACAAGCAGGCAAACAAACAAGAAAACAAGCAAGTAAGCAAACATGCATGCAAGCAAACTGACTAAAATCAAACACTACTCCTACTCCTAAAATAACGGTGCATGGGCTTGATCACGTGAATTGATATTTCCAATGTAGCCATCCGTGCATTGGTTCACGCATGTTGGTGAAGGCTTGGTCTGTGAGCAACCCAGTTGTGTGAACCAGCAAACAAGAACAATATAACAATGAAGATAATGACACTACATGTTTCAAAATTCCCACGGGACATAAGTGAGTGCAAGTGCATGATGAGCAGTATGTGGACTTATCATGGCATTGTGCGACAATGCATTCACCTTTAAAGCATATGCACACTCTTGACTGTGACATGCAAGAAAACGAAATAAACAAAGACAACTTGCATCGTGCATGCGTGCTTGCAATGTAAGATTCCTTCAATGCATGAGCGATGGGATCGTGCAGTTCGAGTGGAGGAAGCATGATCTATGTGTGACATTGATCTTAAATGCATATAGATGAGTGATTAGGAGCCTTGGATGATTGAACAATTTCCTAATCGGAAATGAAACTAACCCCAAGAGAGCGAGGGCATGACATAACCATCAGCTCGGGTTGAAGTGCCTCGATAGTCTTCGGTGTTTCGACTTCATCGTCAGATAGATCATCATAAACCGGTGGCTTCAAAAAATCAACTATGATAGAAACATGATCATGATCGAATATAGGAGTAAATGGATCACAACGGTCACGATCAGAAAAATCAAAGATTTCATCAGCATCCTCATGATTTGATAAATCAAATAGAGGGGTAGATGAGAAGTGAACAAATTCATCCTATACGTTTCCGGAAAAGGCAGATGAAAGATCAAGTAGAGTTTCAATGAATAACTTATCCTCTTCATTGTCAAATGATGGACTGACATCCGATGTGTCCTACGAGTGATCAACAATGGGTACACTCGTGGATGAATATACACATGTGAAATCATGGATGGAAGGTTCACCAAAGATGTTAGGAAGGAACAGAGGGGGCTCGGATGGAAGGGAATCATCCTTCGCCAAGTGTTGATGCTAAAACTCCCACTCATACTCTTCGTGAATGACAGTGCATGTTGGTTGTGCAACACCAACTTCGTCAATGGCTTGATCCTTGTTCACAACAAGTGTAGATTCCAGAATGGAAGAACATAAGACAATATCATCCAAAGGAATATCTGAGTGCGAAGATGGAGGTTGTGGAACAAAATGCATGTGAACTCGATGGACTCACAACCAAATCTATGCAAAAATTAAGCGTAGTGATGTTGGGAGGATGTGATAGTTGAATAGGTGTGTGAGCATTATACTCAACATCACTCTGCAGTGGTGAAGCTATTTGATGAGGGGATGGTGGAGAGTCACTTGTGACAGTGACGCATCCGTCTCTGACTGCATAGCTCCATCACTGAAGAATGTTGAGTGAGGCTTGATTTCAAACTTCTTCTTGGGACAAGAAAATTTCTTAACACAATACTCGAACCAATCCCAAAGATAGAAAAATTTCAATTGGCTCTTCGGAGCTTGAAACTTCAAGTCACAAAAGTGCTGCCAAAAATCCATAGTTGATTCAAGTGGAGCCTTCCGATGTTGTAACAATTTTTGGTCAAGATGGTATGGATAAAAATGATAGAAATTGTCTAATGAGATCACAGAAGTGCTCAAGTGAGTGCATGTTGTCAGCCAGTAGGCTGCACAGCCACCGTTTTGGAGATTCATGAAGTGTGTATGCAAGAACAAAGATGGCATGTTCATCAGAACATCCATCTTCCTCATGAAGCATGGAAATAAAGCCATGTAAGAACTCAATCCAGGCCAATTTTCCTTCACCATCATATCTGTAAGTGGACAAATGATCGAAAAACTCCCTCGTGATGGTGACATCTTCATGATTCGAGAAACATCACAGAGGGAGAAAAGTGCATGAATCCATGGTAGATATGCAAAGATTCAAAACAGGATGAGAGGACACAGCTTGTCATCTCGCCCTTCTTCTAGTGCTAGAAATGTTAACAGTGTTGGACCCGCCAACATGTCAGAGGATCTCCCTGGTAAGAAGTCTCAATTAGACCTCAAACCATATGGTGTAGGAGTCTCAGCAGTGGGTCATATGGTAATGCCTTGATCGTGATTTCACATAGAGTCAAGTAATATAACTCTGTTGGTAACAAGGGTGTGACAATTGTTGTGAGCCAAGGAAAGTGCATGAGAGGTTCTAACAACAAGGGTTTGAGATGAGTGCACCCCTTGGAAACTTGTGATAGCACGCATTTAAGAAGGGAACACACGAGAAAAGATGCACCACAACATGAAAGGAAAGTTAGCTAGCAATCCAAAGTAATGGTTAAACCAACAACACATTTCAGAAACATTCATACATGCATACACAGATAGATATACATGCATGCGTAAGTAAAAAGATACATATATCATTTAGATTAAACCAAGTAGCATAGAATACAATAAAACATATGCATGAAACGTGTTGTCTCTTATTATATTAAGAAGTGTAAGTTCCATTCATACAATACATTCATGTCCAACCACTAGTTTTGACAGTGAAATGTTACATCCAAAATTGCCTGCTCCTCCAAAGAGATGTACTAGCTCTGTGCAGTGGAGAAGCCAAGGCTCATTACAATACTTTCCAAGCTCTCCCCAAGATAGTCTTGTCAGAAGCTTGGCTAACCAAAAGCCCTTACAATGAGTTATGAGGGACTATTTATAGCAAAGGGTGCGGTGGCCCTTGACATTCCCCTTTGTGATAGTTCAACTACCCTCATGACTCTTCATCTACTCTATGATTATTGCATCCAACTATCAACACTTGACTTACACTTGACAAGACATTACATTACAATTCACATGTACCCATGTGAGAGAAATGGCTTGAGAAATCCATGTTAGACATCATGATGCCTTAGAAAACCATGGAAATCCAACTCCTCAACATCCTCGCGTTGATCAAAAGTAACATACTAATGCCAAGATCGATAGTCCGCGATGGTGTCCGTGTTCTCCAAGGTGACATATTTCTAGAACCTGACTCTTTCCTCCATAGCATCCGGGTACACTACTCGAGCTCCTCTGTCCAACTTGTTTGTAAGCATGCGCATCATTATATTCAATGTGGGTGGACCAACAACATACTTGTGCATGATGTCTGCACTGATGTAAAAGTCTGGGTTGGTGGCAATGCGCATCAACTCATTGAAGTACGAGTCAAGCTCTAGTCAGACATGTGCCTTTGTCTTCTCCTGGGTGAGAGTCCCAATAGATGGGATCGCATGTGCGCGCACCACAACATCCATACTCTTGAATACACATGCGTGGGAAGCCTATATACTAGTGATGAGCTATGAGAGATCTTCATAGTTCTTGATCTGACTCCGGATATGTGCCTTCATATCAACCGCGCTGGCCTTTATCATCTTATGCAAGTGAAGTGGGGCTCCCTTGTATCTCATCATCCATGTTTTCATGTAATCCATTGAGATGGATGAATATGTGTTGTTCTAGCACATTGTTGTTGTCATCCGTTGAGATGGATGACTACCTTATGCACGGTACCAAATTTGGAGTACAACACTCACATAACTGTGTCAAGGGACAACACTTCATCTACTATTTCCTTTTTTAGTTCGTCTCGAGCAAACGTTATCACCAACTCTCCTCCTTGCTTGGTCATCTGAATTTCCTTAGTCATTCGCTCATTTTCAACTATCAAAAAGAGAACACTTGGGCTAGTGGCTTCAGCATACACTCTGGTTGCATTGGCCAAGGTTGTTGGATGTTTGCACATGTCATACATGATCACTCATTCCTCAACTTGCGCAGGAGAATCATGTATGATCATCCGGAGTCGACACTCTACGAGACTACACAACTCTATGTTGGGACTCATCGAATGAGATGCTATGCATCTCTCCTTCTGGTTGATCTTCGAGGATCTCAGTGCCTCCTCGGTCACTTGAGACTTGCTCATCATCCAGATGCAGTGAAGCAGGTAAGTCGACCTCTTTGTGGTGAGGCATAAGTTTGAGATCCTGTTCTGACTCATGTTGCTCCATATTCGTATCCAACTGTTGAAGTGCTTACTCTATCTCATGAGTGAAGTCCTGCTCCTATGATGGTTCACCCTATCTACCTGATGCCAGCTGTTCTAATGAATCCACTACCTATACAGGTGTTGTTTCATCTTTTCGCACATGTTTCGCCCCCTGTTGTACTTGTTGTTAATGCGCTTCCTTCTCATGTTTGGGAAACTCTTATTCCTTCTGGAGTTGCTCCTTCAACTCAAGCAACTCCTTTTTTGTTTCCTCCATTCTTCTCTTCTCCCTCTGACTTTGCGCGATTTTCTTGTCGCGTTGTTGCCTCTTCGCCTCTATAGCCATAGTTGCTTTCTCTACCAGTGGATCTGCTCGAAAAATGCAACTTTGCTCTTCCTCCATGCGATCAACAATCTTCCTCTTGCCCTTGTCACCCACTCGCATGCCTTCCTCTGCTACTACTATTCCTGGTGATGGTGCTCTCCAAGATGTTGCTTCATGTTGCTTCGCTAACCACTCCATAGCGAAGCTGACTTGTTCATTGGGTCTGGAGCAACTGTAGCAATACCCCATGCGTCCTCCTCAGCGCAATGAAATGCCCTGTGGATCCAATAGAATTGTACTCTCGTGTAGTGATATTTCACAATACAATGTGGGTCATACGGATTGTAACTTCAGAGGTCAAATGGATAATTCTTCATCTACTCTGCTTCAACATTCGCTTGCTTGAAACTTCGGATCTCATATAACCCAATCTACAACGGAAGAGCGGGCCAAGGGCCTTCTTCTTCTGGTGCAGTCTAACTGTCAATCCTGCTGAGATGTGGTTTGCTACTTCCTGCATGACGAGTATGTCCAAGAAAAACTTCGATAGAAAATATGGAGGCTTCTCTACACTGAACATTCGCATGAAGGTGCCAAATGGTGAGGCATACCAATCAACAATGTCTATCAGTGCCTCCATTGTTTCCCTTGAAATGCAGGGTTGATCCTGTTCGAATATCATCTTGTAAACTGGGGTGACAAAATGGCCGGACATTCATGTGATAACTCCTTTGAAGTAGCATTTAGAAAAAAACTTACAATATATGTTCACAGCAGTCTTCGTCGGTGACCATGCCCACTCCAACCCGAGAACTCCTGTCGGGCACAGAGTTCATCTAAGATGTAGGTGGACATGTAGATCTCTACTTTCATTCCTCCGGGTGACTGTCGAGCCTTTGTTACATGTTCCTTCAGTTGATGAGCCAACATGTCAAACTAGTTACATGGTTTTCCCTCTCTGGACAGTTGGCCCAGCGTGATCACCCAACTCCATGGTAAGGTTTTCGTTCTTTCTTGGCCATACAGTCAACATGCAAATATGACCAAGTATTGATACGCTTTCCCCAGTATCTTCATCTTGTAGATCTGGTTGGGTTTCATCCTGAATCTAGCTGACTCCTTTACCTAGTTCTTAAGAATGTCTTTGGAGTTGGCACTGCTGCTGGATAAGTTGAAGGGAGTCTCCATGATAGTCACGGGCTCTGACATCTGATACATCTCATCATAATCCTATGCCCATAAGGTTGCAATCTTCATCCCACTGACACTTCTCAAAGTCATTGTCTCGGGATCAGTGTGCGATATGATCCAGTGTATCATGTTTGCACATGGGAACACGTGGTATCTACATGCAATCCGGTACAAGCCGAACTTATGAATGTTCACATACACCTGGTGGTCTTTGAGGTCTTCCCTAAAATTGTTTGCAAATGCTTCATTGACCTCTTGCCATTTTAGCTTGATGTTCTTGTCTAGAAACATCTTGGCATCTTCATAGATCGGTAGACATGCAGACACCTGTTCAACTGCTGCTCCAGTTGCACTTTTGTGGGTGTCCTTTGATCCTACTCCATTGGAGGCCATTGATCTTGTACTGCTGAGAGGCGAATGAACACTTGAAAGATTTGGAGAAAAAACGACATGCATGGCAAGAAATCTGTCAATGAAAACCAAAACAAATTCATGGAATGACATAATACATACCTTGGATTGATAGGAAAAATATTGCGCAATTCCTTCTGGGAGGTTGGGTGACTCGCTACCAGAACTGCGCAATTTCTTCTGGGTTGTCTGGGAGGGAAGACTGGCTACTGAATTTTCGCAATATGCAATCCAAGCTGATTGTTGGGATTGCGCATGTTGTAACATGATTAGTTTTGATAATTTAAATTTGTTGATATAATAGGTTTTATTAGTTTAAAAATAATAAATGGGTATGCAAGAGTAAATGCGCCCTCAAAATGTAAATTTAAGTTTCATTAGCTAGTTGATTTAGTTAATCATGCATTTAAACATTATTAAAATGATGTAATAAAGTAAATTCAAACATGTTTTACAAATTGCTGAGAACGAATTTTCAAAAAATGAAATATTTTTTTGTTTATAACATCCTCATGTACAAAAACCTCTCTCAGTTTTGTAACAACTATTATGGATTAGGAGATGCAAATGCATCTTTTAAGGAATGCTTTTCAGAAATTTCCTATTTAGGTCATAGTTTTATAGAAACTATTGTGGCCAATACAAGATGCATTTGGAGAAACTGAAGGAATTTTGTGTTCCTAACAGGCCAGTATACAAAAACCTATCTCACTTTTTAAACAGGTATTACCAAAAGTGAGATAATTTCATGTCTTCACTGCCTATTTTTCAGATTGTGTAAAGCTCTGTTTTTGACATCTTTTTATAGAGAATATTGTGAATAGATGGAGCTGAATTTTGGGAAACTGAGAGAGATTTATCTCAAAAACATAATTATCTACAGTAACCTCTTTCACTTTTTACATATCTATCACGGAATGAGATATACAAAGGTATCAATGGACCCTAATTTTGCAGAATTAGCTAGGGCAGAATGCACAAAGAAAGGATGCAGTTAGTGACTTGGATGCCTCATCATCAATTAAGAGTTGCTATCAAATTTTAATTTCTCTTCTTTTTCATCCTCAATCCATAAAGATAGTGCCAAGTAGATACATTAGTTTTTAATGTCCTATATTTCAGTTCTATTTTTGTAAGACAGTTTACGATATTTGTAAACAAGTCTTGATATTTTTTCAAGATATTTTAGTTTAGAATTTGTATAAGTACTTCATCAATTGAAGTAATTGATGTTGGCTTTTGATGCCAAGACTCTTCACTCTATAATAAATCTTATTTTGTAGTTCTTCTAATGAAAGCCTTACGGCTCTAGTTTTGACAGAATTTTGTGCTTTGAGTATGTTTTTCCTGTTTTTCATATCTTATTTCTACACATGTTAAAAGTGTTTATTGGAAGGTCTGCAAAATTATAACCTTTAGAAAGAGATTAGTTTATTGGACTATTTGTCCAAGGTAACTCCTCTTTGATTGGTTTTTTCTTTATGCCTTCTAATAGTCATTAAAAGAGATTAGCTTATTGGACTATCTGTCTGAAATAGTTCCTCTTAGAATTGGTTTCAGTTTGCCTTCTTGAATACTCTAAATATGTTTTGTTGGGCTATAGAAATCTTCTAAATTTCCCTAGTTGTTAAGTAGTCAGTTTGACTGCTCAATTATTAGGAATACCCTTACATTCTTCTACCATAATTCTTGAAAAAGCTAAGTCATTCTGTCAGGCTGGAAGCTGACACTTTCAGAAGGGACCCTATGAGAGAGGCCTTTAATCATGATTAGGGATTTTCATTGATCGCCAACCACCCCCAATTAAAACCATAAATCTAGCCATTTTGCTTCAAAGGTTGTTGTTCAGTGACAGGTGATAGTGTTAAACAAAGCCTCATAACAACTGAGGGAGCCCCCTCTGGTTCAAGGGCCATCTTGAACCGAAAGGCTAGTTGAGTTTGTTTCCTAATGTAGTTTTTGCAGCCAAGGAAACCAACTCAACCAGTAGAACCTGTGTCATAATAGGATCATTCTGATGAGTTGTCTCCAAAAAACAATAAACTCAACTTGGGAGAGGAAACAAGGCTAAATGATGCAAGCCTCTACCCAAGGTCTTGATTTCCGCTTCACCGAACAACATAGATGGATACATGTGAATATAGGTGTTGAAGTCGAACATGCACAAAATCACCTGATTACCAGTCAATAATGGAGACTGTTAACAAATGCGAGGATGGCCACTAATAATGGTGATGGTCTCCAAGATGCCTAGTACGATCTAGCAAGTGCGAATAATGTTTTTGTCATCGAACACTCGTAGAATTGTTTAACTAGGAGCCAATAATGAAAACCCCTTACCAAACACAAGGTGACCTGCCACTGATGTCTGCAAGTAACAAGGCACTGAAGTGTTTTTGGGCCTTTTTCCTAGATAGAGTGTTGAATTCAATAGGAAGAGACCAATCAAAAGGTAGGCAATAAGGTGTCCTACATCAATCGACACGAAATTGGACAAGAATGATTGTTTTTTGAGGAATCTTTTGAGCATTGGGTCAAAGAGACAAAGGGCATGATGGTAGGATATGCTTGATGGTTTGATAGAGGAAATAGAAGATAAAGGTTTTCCCTTGAACAATAGAAGGCACGACAATGGTTTTAACCATGCAGCACTAGACTCGTGAACACCAAAGAGTGTTAGGATACAAAGATGCAAGAACATCGGTGTATATAGGTTAAAATCATCAGATGGTAAGATTCATATTGAGAGGCCGTCACAAGGAAGGTTTATCTAAGGGAGTGTCATGTTCAAGGGAGTAACTGCTGCCAAAAAACTTTTTCATAATAAGGAACATAACGCAATTGTATTGTCCAATTTCCCCATCTGATTAGTTTAGTGAGTCTAGATGGGCAAACTCATTGATCTTTTCATGTTTTAGGAGTCTAAAAAGGACCGTAAAAAGAGTGACCCTATGCCCTATCTGATTAGTTTAGTGGGTCCAGACAGGAAAACTCGTCGATCTTTTCATGTTTTAAGAGTCTGAAAAGGATCGTAAAAAGAGAAACTTTATTCCTCATCTGTGTAATTTAATGAGTCTAGACGAGACAACTCGGTGGCATTTTCATATTTCGAGAGTCTGAAAAGATCGTAAAGAACAACTCCAAGGTGGTCCTTTTGTCATAGTTTTTTAACCGGGTGCGACAAAATTTTAAAAATATACTCGGAATGGTTCCTTTTCCGTAAGTTAATCTACTGAGTCTGAATAACTAGAAACCTATGCTCAATAGATGTTTGCCTCATTTTGTTACAAGTACAAGGAGACGAAGTAAACTTGATATTCTTCGTGAAATTTTAATGAGTCACGTGACAACAAACTCAATACCTTCATTGAATTTTAATGAGTCAAATGAAGAAAACTCAAGGTATATTTTTCAATTTAATGAGCGAGGAAAGAGAGGTAAAAGTACTGCTCATTCCCTCTTCGTAGATTTAACGAGCCTGAAGAAGGGAAAAACTCAGGGATTTTTCGATTTAAGAGAAAGAAATAGTCCCAAAAAAGAAAGCGCTCATATCATCGCCGTAAGTGTTTAACGAGCCCAATGAAGAAAACTCGGGGTTTTTCAATTTAACAAGCGAGAAAAGTTCCTAAAAAGAATTCTCAGAGCTTCTTCATAAGTTGTTAACGAGCTTGAAGAAGGAACTCAGGGTTTTTTCGATATTGTAAGCAAGAAAAAAGTCCCAAAAAAGAATACTCAAACGATCTTTCTCGGTTTAGTGAGCTAGAAAAAGAGGGAAAAATAGTTGCTCAATCCATCATCATAAGTGTTTAATGAGCTTGACGATGAAAAACTTGGGAATTTTTCAATTTTAGAGAAATAAAACATCCCATAAAATAAAATGCTCATTGAGAATCGAACATGGTCATTTCTATCGTTCAATCCTTAAAATTCTTTCATCAAAACATGAGTAATTTCTGCGAATATGGGGTCATGGCGCAAGATAAATATCATTGGAAATGGACTACTACCTTAATGAATTCAATTAAGATAAGTCATGTCTCCAAAGTTACTATAAGGGAGTTCTTGAGCCTCCACTTTCACCATGTGCATCATTTGAGAGCTGTGAGAGTGTTCTGGAGCCAAAGAGGAGTAGATTTTCCACGGAAGATTGCGGGAGATCTGGGTGATAATTCGACGTGTCGTTAGGCCCAAGTAGATGCCAAAACCTTGATATTTCATTATTCCACCTTTTTTATCAGCTTTTTAGGTGATTTTTTGGAGAACTGTGCAGCCCTAGTTCATTAATTGCGCCTAACGCCACCTACCAGGGCTGTAGGGAGCGTTAAACGCCCTTTACGACCTGGTGGAGGGCGTTAATCCTCCCTGTGTGTCACTAAGAGGGGCGTTAGTGCATGAGGGCACACCCCAAAACCACAAGAAGTGATTTAATGAGAATTTTTGCCCCACTTGCACTAATTTTTAGGTTGATTTGTGTAAGTTTTGAGCCATTATGACTAGTTTATGGAGAGAACAGGCCCATCACTAACAAGAATTATTGATGCGAAATGGTCCTGCTTGCATACTTACATTGTGCCATTGTGGGTTGATGAAGTATGCTTAGTTGGACTTGATCAAAGGTCAGGAGGACCTTTTGAGCTGGATTATTCAGCACTAGGATGAACACGAGCAGGCGTTCAAGATTGGGGATCATGAGTTGGCCATTGACGGAAATGATATATATTTCTTGACCGGTTTGTCATGCAGAGGAGCATAGGAAAACCTAACCGGGGGTAGGCCTAATCCTCGATCCATCCTAGTGCTGGTTCGAGCTTACTGCAACCCTTAGAGTGGACTCGTCAACAACAAAGACCCTATAGAGAGGATTAAATCCAGATCTATGAGGGCCATTTTATGGATGATTGTGTGTTTGGCGGGGTCGAAGAGTCCCCATGTTGCGACAAAGGCCCAACTATTGCTTGTAGTTGACTGTGTCTAGCCACAGATATTCAATTGGTGTGAGGCAGTGCTTCGTCAGTTGAAGGCATAGTTGATCGTATGCAAGACTCAAACCCAACAAAGTTTTGGTTATGGCACTCTCATTGTCTCATTCATACTTGAGAGGGTACCCATTATGCGCTTGCGGATGAGATTATGTCCCCTCGATCCAAGGGAGCCTAGACAGAGGCGATGGGCATCACTTGATCCTCGCACAGGAGGAGGATCTATCTGACATTTTTCGAAGAAGATTTCTTCGAATGGCTTAGTGGCTAAAGTGTGATGATTGAAGACTATGCCTACGAGGGCATGGACTTCAGCGGTGACCCTGACTTGATTTTACCGCCTGGGGTCCCCAAGGTAAGAATGATTTTTTAGAGTACTTAAAGTATTTTTAAGCTTTTGAATGTTTATGTTATGTTTATTTTGATTTTATGGGTGAAAAAGTACTGACATGAAGCTTTTTGCTTGACACAGATGTGGCACCAGTACGACCTACAGGCGAACCTTACCAAGTGAGGCGAGGAGGCCAACTACCTGACAGGGGGGTGATGCTAAAAGTCTTCGCGAGGTTCTGAGGAACCTGCAGGGCTTGAGCATGGGTGTTCCCCCCCTTCCTATGAGGGAGATCCCCGCTCATATGCAACGATACATTGTTGGTGTGCCTGAGCGGTTTCTGGTTCCTCTTCGGAGGATAGCTAGAGCAGCGTTATCATTTCATGAGAAGTATGCTCTATTAGCAGGCGCTTTGTTATAGCCAACGGGTGTTTATAGCTAGGCTTAGTAGCCATTTTGTACTTAAAACACCCAAGTTTTGGGAATATTTTGATGTAAAAGACTAGATTCGATATATATATATATATATATATTGGTATTTTATTGTATAAATGTTTTTTAAGTGTTTTTGTAAATTTTTAGCTGTGTAAATATTTACTTTCATACATGTATCTATAGTGAATGTGATAGATGCCAATCTAACACATAGTTTGCCAATGAATCAACAATTGTATTAAATTCTCTAGGAATGTGTTCATATGTGATAACCTCAAATTGACGTTCCAAGAGTCATACCCTTAAATACTGGCATAACAAGATTGAATTACAAACGTGACAATGATTTGTCAATTGCATAACAACAAGCTGAGAGTCTAAATTGACCACCGTATTGGAGATGTCCCTTGATGATGCTTCAGTGAGAAGTGAAATTACGAACATGTACTCAGAAATATTGTTGGTGGCAGTACCAAGAAAGACTCCCCCGGAACAAAACAATTTTGACTCAGGTGTGTACATGACCCAAGTAGCTGATGCAATGTGTCATGTGTGACGACTAGCACCATCTGCATATCCTACGTATGCTAAGGGTAATGAAGGCATCTTCATTACGAGAAATATGTATGCAACAAATACTTCAATAAATACCAAAAAATTCAGTCACATCAAAAAAGGAAGCAAAACTTATAAATACATAAAATTACAAAGCACATGCATAGTGCAGTACTAAGCATAATACCTTTGCAGATAGAGCCCATTTCGGGGCTCAGCAAGTGGGACTCCTTCCCAATCCTGAAGTTCATATGCCCCTTTTGAGAGGGATTTCTTGATGACATATGGACCAAGCCATCAAGGTTGAAGTGTTCTTGCCCCGAAGAGGTCATGTTTTTTATCATAGAGTAAAACAAGATCTCCCTCTCTGTAAGAACGAGGCTTGAGATTTTTGTCATACTAGGTTTTGACCCAGCGTTTGTGGGCTTCGAGCGCCAATTCGGCATCTCGATGGGTTTCATCCAGTTTATTTAGGTATAGTAGGTGCTCTTCTTCGACAGTGGTGCCAGGCAAGGGTTCAACGATGATTTGTAAGGAAGGAATATGACACTCGATTGGTAAAACTACTTCCAGGCCATAAGCTAGTTGAAAAGGTGTGAAGCCTGTAGCAGTTTTACTTGAAGTTTAGTATGCCCATAGCGCAAGATATAACATTTGATGCCAGTGGGTTTTATGATTCCCTACTAACCTATGGATCATGGTTTTTAAGACACCATTGATGACTTCTACTTGACCATTAGCTTGAGGGTAATAGGAGGATGATTGATCCTGGAAAACACCGAGCAACGATGTTAAGTCAGACATCATGTGATTTTGAAAATGAGACCTATGGTCTGTAATGATCATGCAAGGCACTCCAAAGCAACATATGACCTGATTAAACAAGAATAGCATCATAGTTTCTCCATCGGCCCAGAAGGTGGGAAGGGCTTCGACCCATTTCATGAAATAGTCCACAACTAGGATAATATAGTTGTGTCCAGCAAAGGAAATGGGGTTGCAAGTTACGAAGTCTATCCCCCATTTCGAAAAGGGGCCAACAGAGATAACAGGGTGTAGTAGGACTGGAGGAGCGCGCATTTTCTTTGTAAACACTTGATAAGGATGGCACTGACGAATAGCCTTGATACAATCTTTGAACAAGGTTGGCCAGTACTAGCCTGCACATGAAATTTTCTGAGCAGTAGATATGCCAAAAAGATGACCGCCGCATGCCCTAGCATTGCAGTTATTCAAACCATGTTTTGCCTCCTTATGAGGGAGGCAACGTCGAAGAACTGTGTCAGCACCACGGTGATATAATGTATCATTACGCACTAAATAGTGTTGCGCTTGGTGGGGGATGCAATGAAGGTCACCTGACGATAGTTCAGGGCGGAAACATTGCACTTGGAGGTAGACAAGAATGTCACCATACCAAGGGTCAGTAGTGTCAATAAGATAGACAGCTTCATCCTGAAGAGGATCTTGGGCTATCTCATTAGGATCAACAATGGGAAGATCTGACAAAAATTCGGCGAAAGGCTAAGGAATTTTTCATTTGAGCAGCGGTGAACACAAAATCAAATTGTTGGAGGATCACGATCCATTTTGAATATTTCCCTCCAATGACCTAACAAGACAAGATGTGTCTCATGGTATTCTCTAAGGCGATGATAGTTGTCTGTCGCAATAGTATGTAATGTCGAAAGCGATTGAAAGCAACAAAAATTGCCAAGGACATCTTTTCCACATGTGAATATCTAAGTTTGGGCCCAACCAGGCCTTTTGACAGATAGTATATCAAATGATCACTCCGGTCATCATGAGTTTGAACCAAGACCATTCCTAGAGAGGATGGCGAGGCTGCCAAGTATAGAATAAAGTCGCACCCATAGTTGGGAGCACTAAGGAATGGCGCTGATATAAGCACCTTTTTCAAGGCATCAAATGATCATTGAGCTTGATCATCCCACAGATAAGGCACTCCCTTAAGTAGGTGCATAAATCCTTTCATCAACTCAGCATAGTTTACAATGAATCGTCATAAGAAATTTTCTTTCCCCTGCAAACGTTGGAGTTGTAGAATGGATTGTGGTTTGGGCAATTGAGTAATTTCCTTTACCTTATCAGGATCAACCCTAAACCCGTACTTGGAGACAATGAATCCAAGTAAGCATCACGACTTGACAAAGAAAACGCATTTATGTGGATTCAGATGTATGTTATTGAACCAGCACCTAAGAAAGATAGCTCTTAAATGATCTAGGTGTTGTGCTCACTTCTTGGAATGGGCTGGAAGGTCATCCAAGTAAGATTGAACAATAAGTCTGATATCGTAAAATGCGTAGTCCATGGCCCTTTGAAATGTTTCTCCAGCGTTCTTTAAACCAAATGGGATTTTTCGATAGGCAAACTTTCCCCCATGGGAAAATGAAGGCGGTTTTGTGTTGGTCTTTTGGTTTTATAGCAATCTGGTTGTAACATGAGAAACCATCATGTTGGCATTATGATTTTGGTATGGCTCTATGATACAGGTGTTGTACTTGATGGCAACTCACTCAAGTGGAAATGGTCTGTTCAGGCTCTCAAAATGATGAAAATTAAGAGGCTCGCAGGTGAATGGTTCAAAAGGTGCGGACCCGCAAGTTCACCATCCAGGAGGTGCGGTCATACCCGCAGGTTACCCGTTCAGAAGGTGTGGTACCCCAGTTCACTCACTTCAAGGCAATGAAACGCGCTCTCATGGGGTTTCTTATGTTTGGCCCGTGGTATTTAGCCCGCCTTTTCTAATGCTATGGTTTTGGCCCGTGGTATAGAATCTATTTTAGCCCCGGTTTGGATCCCTTGTATTGATTATTGATGGTTTTGTCCCATGGTGTGAATAAGGGCTTGTCTATAAATAGGAAAGGAGATCACCTGGCTAAAGTATCTTTTCAATTGAATATCTTAAGATCTAAAATATTGGGTTGTTAGTGTAAAATGCTTGATCTATATCAAAGTAAATTTGAAGGTAAATATATGAAGTCGTGATCTCTCGGGTGCTTGATCAGATCTGTGGATCTGACTGACTGTAGCACATTGGAGGACTATAAATTTGGCCCTAATCAGAAGTCCGCAGGCGATCCATAAGGTGCAGTGCAGGGGTACGCAGCACAGTAAAAGGCTCAGTGCGGGAGTACGCTGCGAAACCAAAGGTGCAGTGCGGGGTACGCAGCGCAGGAGAGGGCACAGTACGGGGCACACGCAGTACAGAAAAGGGCGAAGTGCGAGGTACGCAGGCAGGAAGAAGGCACAGTGCGGGTGTACGCAGTATGTCAGAAGTAAAGGTGCGGATCTGAAGAAAAGTACGCAGAGCAGAAGAACAACCAATGCGGATCTGCGCAGTTCAATCTCAGAAGAGCTGCGGATATACGCATGCCCCTGTTCGTGAAGTTGCGGTCTTATCTTGAAACAATTGTTGATTGTCTCTTATCTATTGCAGCAAAGTTCTGGGTTTAGATTTCTGGTATTCTTTTCTGATTACAGCATTCTGAAGAGTGGGTGATTCATTGGTTTATTGTATAAGGAGATTGGGTGATTTTCATGTACTTGATGATTATTTGATGTTCATGGATCTAGTTTGAAAATTAATGAAACGTGGTCCTTAAAGAAGCAAAAGAGAAAAAGGGGGTTGTAGCTCCCTTCCAGGAGAGACTCGAAAACGAGAGAGAGTTGTAGCTCTCTGTAGGTTGCAGCCTGCATACTGGTAAAGGACTTCACCAGTACAAAATCATTGTAAAAGAAGTTTCTAATTGAAAGAAGATAGAGACATATTGCTGCAGGTGGTTTCCACCCACATTGGGTTTCCACCTTATATCTGGTGTTCTTTGGTGTGACTATCTGTTTTTCTTGTTTCATGCTCATTATTATATACAAGTTAATGATCAATAAATAAATGAAGGCATATTGAAAAGAATTTGATAATACTGATTCACCCCCCTCTCAGTATTATTTCCAACAAATTCTAACAAAACCCATGTGTTCGTTTTTTGTCTTGGAATAGGGCATGCATGCAAATAATTGAGGTGCTACCGAAATACTTGAGGATTGGTTGCTATAGGAATTTCGACAATAGATGGATTTTTGTTGGAATTATAAGGCATCAAAAAAATATGTCCAATCCATTGTCTATGAGATAAGAACAAATTCCAATCTAAATATTCATTAAATCTTTGGGAAATAGCTTAAATTTATCAATTGATTTCCTAATGGAGGTCCTTAAAAATACACCTTACTAAGGGAGTAAATATGGTAGTGAAGGTTGTAAAATTGATCAGGTTAGGGAGTGTGGTAGGTGAAAAGGAGTCTCACATTGTTAAAATATGACAAAATATAGGCTCAATAATATCATTATCTTGGTTTGAGATCCAACTTGGTGAAGTACCTGGTATCCTATTATAGAGATAGCAGGTCATTAATCATAGGCAGAGGGTGTCTATTCTTAAGGGTGATCTTATGTAGAGCTCCATAGTTATACACTTTCTTCAAGTTCCACTATTATTATTCACTATAAGGATAGGTGACTCAAAAGGTGAGCTCAAACTACTCAATGTTCCAATAGTTTCTACAATTGTTTCTTCACTTCATCTACTTCTAGTACTATAGGCCTTTGTATATTCCCATGTTTATTAGTGGGGACTTGGAATAACCATATCTCATTCTTCATTTCCCCCTTAGGTGGTAATCATTTAATATCTTAGAAGAACTCCTGAGATGCCTACAAAAACTCCTCCAAAACATGCTTTTTCTTTAGTATATCCCACTAGAGAAGATTTTATATTTACCGAGCCTTGTGGATTCCATCTCAAGAAGAGAAATAAAATATTCCTACTTGAACTAATTATTTTCTTAGCTTGATTAGAACTTATTAAAGAGATCATGTATTTACCTTTGTGTGCATTAATGATGAAATACTTACCATCCTTGATCAAGTGGTATTGGTTTTCTCTCCTCATGAAGGTTCCATACCTTATGTATATGTACGGGCTTTAACACACTTCATCATATGTAACAAGCCCTCCTACATTTACCTACTTTTACAAGCCCTCCAGGTAAATGTGAAGGGAAGCTCCACTATGACATGAGTAAACCTCCTAGCTTTAGTTAAGGAAGTGGGGCCTACAAAAGGACCACATACTGACAACTCACAACATCCCTAAGGGCTACAGGACACTCAGGGGCCAAAGAACAACCCCAAGTTACCAAACCCTAAATTGGGGCTCATTTTCACTGACCTAGATCCCAACCACATGCATTCCAATGCTTGGGTGCAATTAAAGACCTCCAACCACACATACAACACTGCCTGAGTGCAGTTGTGACCCAACTTGCTCAATTTAGAGGGTATGATGCTAAGATTTGAGCCACAATTCCAAGTCAACCTCTAGACCCCAGCCTTGAATTGCCCAAGACTTCTCAGAATCATAAATGACATAATTAAAATGCTAAAAATATAAACTTGAGTCAAAAAATTGACCTAAACTAATGAGAACATAATAGAAATTTCGTCAAACACATGGTAAACATGTAAGCTACAGGTCATGAATGCATATCTGAGTATAATGGTTTATGATCCATATGATAATCATAAAGAAGGATCTATTCTCTCTCCACATAACTACAATAACGCTAATTAATCCATGCATTCATCAACCATTCATATACTTATCAAATCCTAAACAAGTCATAGCAAGAGCACATTACAAATCAATGCTTATGACCAACATATAACCAAATTATTAACTATGACCGAATATTAGAAAATGTAGCAAGAAAGGCTCAATTTAACTTTAGCCTTAGTCAATTTCAGTATATTGAATTTCCACATCAGTGGGAAAACTTGGAGGTAGTTAACTAGTGTGACATGGCTCTTGTCACTCAATTAGCTCAGTAAATTTGAGTTAATGGGCTTGGAATTCAATCAAGGATGTGTGATTGATAAATTTTAGCAATCTAATTTAGTTATTTTTAGTTGTACTCAGTTAATTGACCTCTAACAATTAATAGAGTCATTTGAAGGTTAGTTGTGAAGTGAGACAACAATCTAACTCATAAATCTATCAGTTAAGTGATCAATCGGTCCAAAATAGTTCATGCATGCATGGAATTTGAATCCCCCGGTTGGAGTGGAGGAATTAAGGCTAATGTAAAATTATTTGTATACGAGTGGAGTGTATAGAATTAGGAATGCAAGAATTTGATCAATCCTTGGGAATTGTGCAAGGAAATAGGGACTTCCCTATTGTTTAGGAGCTCAAATTAGCTCAAGATTATGAAAGGAAATAGGAGGTTGCAAGAGGCAGAAATTAGCTAAGTGTCAACCGAAGGTTCTGAATCAATAGAGAGAACAATTTTGATTTTGCAGGTTGTGCTCAGAGTTTGATAAAGAAATTGTAATATTTTCTCTATTTAATTGATTAATGTAAAGAGGACTCAGGTTTTTTTCCCAATTAAGGTCCCCTAGAAATCATTGTGTATTTGGGGTTTTGCTTATTGCATGTCTATGCATGTTGTTCTAAATTTTGAATTCCCTTTCACATATTGGTAGAGTATAATTTGTGTCTCTTGTTTTCAGTTCAAAATATTGAGTAGTTGAAATTTATACCAAATTTCTACATGGTATTAGAGCCCTAAAATCACATTAGAATCATTATTTCAATTTTTTCCCTCGGGAATTTTGAATTTGCAGCTTCATTGTAGCCGTTTTTTCTTCAAATTTGGGAGAATGTCTTTCAACGGACCGAGATTGGAGTATGCCCTAGAGGATAACTTGAATTTTATAGACTGGAAGGATCGAATGGAAGTAGTGCTTGATGACAATGGTGTGTTAGAATATGTTAAAACTAGAATTGTGAAACCCCAACAGTCTGATGCACAATAATTAACCCAGTGGGAGAAGGATGTTGCAAAGGCCAGGAGAATTTTTCTGTAAGATGTGAGAGACCATGTGGTCTCAAATCTCCATGGAAAAGAGACACCATTTTCTATGTGGAAGACACTAACTAAGCTATTCGAAAATAGTAGTGACCATAGAAAATTGGTCCTAAAAGACGGATTTTGAAACATAAGGATGCATAGAAATGATACCATTCCATGGTATCTCTCTAGATTAACTCAAGTTCGATATGATCTTGGAGGGGTTGGGATGAATGTTGTAGAAGATGATCTAGTGAACCTAGCTCTTCTATGCCTTCCAAAATCTTGGCATGATTACCAGGAATCTGTGAATGGAAGGGAAACATTACCAAATTGGGAAAGGTCGTGGTCTAATTTGGTTCAAGAAGAGATCAAGAGAAATACTAGAGATGGAGTAACATCTAAAGAAGAGGAAGAGGGATTTTCTCTATTTGGAAAAGGAATGAAGGCTAAGGGAAATAAATCCCAAGGCGAGATTGAGTCCAGCTTGAAAAACGACAAGAAGAAGAATCTAAGCAAGATAAAATGTTTTTATTGCCATGAATTTAGACACTATGCAACAAAGTGTCCGCAAAGGAAATTTAGCAAGGAGTTTGCACCTAGAGTAGGAGGAGATGCCTCCACTTCTCAATGCAAACTAGATTTCACCATCCTTTCTTCCTTGGCCATCACAGTAAGAGGGAGTGATTGGTACCTAGATTTTGGTGCCTCTTACTATATAACAAGGAATAAAAAAAATCCAGTAACCTGGAGGAGAAGGATATCCATATGCATATAAAACTTGGGGATGATGAGAGGTACAATGCTACAGGAATTGGTACTATAAACTTTAAGAGGGATTCAGGCTCCCATCTTCTCCTCAAATATGTTATGTTTTTACATGGGCTAAAGAAGAACTTGATCTTTGTAGCAATATTGGAGGATAAAGGTTATGATGTTATTTTCGATAAGGGGAAAGCCTTTCTGAAACATGTAGCTACTGAGGAAGAGAAACATATTGGATTTAGAGTGAAAAATATCTACAAGCTAGAGGTATATTTCTCCATGCATGCAACTACACCTCTAAGCGTGAGGTGAGGTGACGAAGAACCTTAGTCCTAGAGTTGTAAAGAATTGGGCAGGGTCCATTAAGGTGTCCTCCACATGGATAATTACCTTGCTACAAGGGCCCATAGTATTCAGTAGCACAAGGATCAATGTCAATTATTGCATTCATATGTTGAGGAGCATAGATCAATGTTGAAAGACGTGTAGGAGGCACAATGCAAAATCAACATAAGTGTAGTTTTTCCAATAGAAAGTTGCAGAGACACAATAGATTCAATGTTTTCTTTTCTATGATTCTCAGTTGTAGTTGATGTAGTAGAAACAATAACAGTGAGAGATATTGCTACAGTAAATCCCACAGGTGTTGGATAGGGGTGGTCCAAAAATCCTTTTCTTCCTAAGAGGGAGTGTTAGAAAATGTAGTAAGAAAGGCTCAATTTGACTTTAGTCTTAGTCAAATTAATTAAATCGAATTTCCACGTCAACGGGGCAACTTGGAGGCAGTTAACTAGTGTGGCATGGCTTTTTTCACTCAGTTAGCCTAGTAAATTCAAGTTAGCGGGCTTGGATTTCAGTCATGCATGTGTGATTGCTAAATTTTAACAATCTAGTTTGGTTATTTTCAATTGTACTCAATTAACTGAAATCTAGCAATTAATAGAGTCACTTGAAGGTCAGTTGTGCAGTGAAACAATAGTATAACTCATAGATCTATCAATTAACTGGTCAATTAGCCAAAAATAGCTCATGCATGCATTGAATTCAAATTCCTCAAGTAGGGTGGAGGAATTAAGGCTAATGTAAAATTATTTGTGTACTAGTGGAGTGTACAAAATTAGGAATGTAGACAGTTGATCAATCCCTGGGAATATTGCAAGGAAATAGGGAATTCCCTTTTGTTTAGGAGCTCGAATTAACTCAAAATTGTGCAAGGAAATAGGAGGTTGCAAGAGGAAGGAATTGGCTAAGTGTTGGCCAAAGGTTCTCAATCATTAGAGAGAACATTTTTTCTTTTGTAGTTTGTGCTTAGAGCTAGAGCAAGAAATTGTAATAGTTTATCTATTCAACTGATTAATGCAAAGGCATTTGAGGGGTTTTACCTAATTGGGTTCCCCTACAAATCATTGTGTACTTGTGGTTTTGCTTGTTGCATGTCTATGCAAGTTGTTCTAAATTGTGATTTCCATTTTGTAAATTGGTAGAGTAGAATTTGAGTCTCTTGTTTTTAGTCTCAAATCTTGATGAGTTGCAATTTCTATAAATTTTCTACATGGATCAGAGCCCTAAAATTACATTAAAATCAATATTTTAATTTTTTCCCTTAGAAATTTTAAATTCACAACTTAAGTGTAGCAATTGTTTCTTCAAATTCAAGATAATATCTTTCAATGGACTGAGATTGAAGTATTCCCTGGAGGTTAGATAAAATTTCATAGCCTATAAAGAGTGAATGGAAGTATTTCTTAATGATAATAGTGTGTTATAATATGTTAAAACTACAGTAGTCTGATGCACAACAATTAACCCAATGGAAGAAGGATGTTGCAAAGTCTAGGAGAATTGTTCTGGAAGGTGTGAGAGACCACGTGGTCTCAAATATCCATGGAAATGAGACACAATTTTCTATGTGGAAGACACTAACTGATCTATTAAAAAATAACAGTGACCATAGAAAATTGGCCCAGAAAGACAAACTTCGAAACATCAGGATGTAGAAAAATGATACCATTCTACAGTATCTCTCCAGATTCACTCACATTTGAGATGAGATTGGAGAGGTTGGGGTGAATGTTGCAGAAGATGATTTGGTGAGCCAAGATCTTCTAGGCCTTCCAAAATCCTGGCACAACTACCAGGACATGTCAATGGAAGGGAAAAATTACCAAATTGGAAAAGGTTGTGGTCTAATTTGGTTCAAGAAGAGATCCGAAAAAATACCATAGATGGAGTAACATCAAAAGAAGAGGAAGAGGACTTTGCTTTAGTTGGAAAAGGAATGAAGGCCAAGGGAAAGTAATCCCAAGCTGAGGTTGAGTCCATCCACAACAATGGCAAGAAGAAGGATCTAAGAAACATAAAATGTTTTCACTGTCATGAATTCAGACACTATGCAACAAAGTAGTCACAAAGTAAATATAGCAAGAAGCCTACAACATGAGTAGAAGGAGATGTTGTGGATTCTCAATTCAAGCTATTTTTCACCCTCCTTTCTTTCTTGTAAAGCATAGTAAGAGGGATTGATTGGTACCTAGGTGTTGGTGTGTCTTACCATATAACAAGGAACAAGGAATTTTTTAGTAGCGTGGAAGAGAGGCATATCCATATGCATATAGAACTTGGGGACGCTGAGAGGTATTTTGTTACAAGAATTGGTACTTTAACCTTCACGAGTGAGTCGGGCTCCCATATTCACCTTGAAAATGTTATCTTTGTACCTGGGCCAAAGAAGAACTTGATATTTGTAGCAGTATTGGAGGATAGAGGTTATGATGTTATTTTCAATAAGGGGGGGGGCCTTTCTGAAACATGTAGCTATTGGGGAAGTGGAAAAAACTAGAGTTAGAGTGAAAAAAATCTACAAGCTAGAGGTAGATTTCACCATGCATGTAGCTATACCTCTAGGAGTGAGGTGGGGCGATGTAAAGCCTTAGTCCCACAGTTTCAAAGAATGAGACAGTGTCCATTGAGGTGTCCTCCTTGTGGACCATTACCTTGCTACAAGGGTCCACAATATTTAGTAGCAGAAGGATTAGTTTCAGTTTTTTCATTTAGATGCTAACGAACACAGAGAATTTTTTATAGAAATGCAGGAGGCACAGTGTAAAATCAACATCAGTGCAATTTTCCTAGTACACAGTTGCAGAGACACTATTGATTCAAAGTTTTTTTTGGATGCTTCTCAATTTCTGTTGTTGCAGTAGAAACAACAATAGTGAGAGGTAGTTCTATATTACATTTCACAGGTGCTGGATAGGGGTGGTTCAAAAATCCCTTTCTTGCTAAGAGGGAGTGTCAGAAAAATTAGCAAGAAAGGCTCAATTTGACTTTAGCCTTAGTCAAATTGAGTAAATCGAATTTCCACAATAGTGGGACAACTTTGAGGCATTTAACTAGTGTGAAATGGATCTTTTCACTCAGTTAGCTCAGTCAATTCAAGTTAGTAGGCTTGGAGTTCAGTCATGCATGTGTGACTGTTAAATGTTAGCAATCTAGTTTGGTTATTTTCAGTTGTACTCAGTTAACTGACCTCTAGAAATTAATAGAGTCAGTTGAAGGTCAGTTGTGTAGTGAGACAATAATCTAACTCATATATATATCAATTAATTAATCAATTAGTGCAAAATATCTCATGCATGCATGGAATTTGAATTCCTCAATTGGAGTGGAGGAATTAAGGCTAATGTAAAATTATTTGTATACTAATGGAGTGTACAAAATTAGGTATGTATGCAGTTGATCAATCCTTGGGAATTATGCAAGGAAATAAGGACTTCTTTATTATTTAGGAGATTGAATTATCTCAAAATTCAACAAGGAAATAGGAGGTTGTAGGAGGCCGAAATTGGCAAAGTGTTGGCCAAAGGTTCTCAATCAACAGAGAGAACAATTTTTCTTTTGCCAGTTGTGCTCAAATTTGGAGCAAGCAATTATAATAGTTTCTCTATTCAACTAATTAATACAAAGAGGCTTGAGGGGTTTTTCCGAGTTGGGTTCCCCTTGAAATCACTATGTACTTGTGTTTTTTCTTATTACATGTCTATGCATGTTGTTCTAAATTGTTATTTCCATTTGCAGATTGGTAGAGTGGAATTTGTTTCTCTTATTTTCAGTTCAAAATCTTGACGAATTGCAATTTCTATCAAATTTCTACATAGAATAGCCATTAAATCATCACAATAACAAGTACAAGTGCTCATAGATGAAAATAGGGAAATAGCTCTTATTAACTTATGTAAAATCCAACCAAGCCATCGACTTCCACGTACCACACAACCATAGATTTGGATGAACAAAATCTTTCTTTAACCAATCACACATGTACCATATTCCAAGTATGAATTTGGTGTCTCAATACATAAACAACTAGGAATTCCTGGATATTAAACCACCTTCGCACTTAGGCTACTGGGATCTCACCGAAACTGGTCAAGAGATCACAAAACACAAACAAGTTTGGATTCCTTAGAGTTTCTTCACCATTACTTTGATGAATTTTCTTATCTCCACTTACCTATCGAGGGCTTCCCAAAGATCGAACCACCTCCACCGATAATCCTTAGGAATTTTCCTAAGACCACCACACCTGGTTACAAAACATTCTAGCAATCTAAAGCTCAACCAAAAGAAGAATCTCGTCACACCATGGCTATCCAGGAAATGGTAAGGCAAGGCTGAAACCACTGTCAAACTCATAAATACCCATGCAAATAACAAAAAATGAACCAAATAAAAAAACTCATGAACCATGAATTCACACCTCAGCTAGGAATTCACACATGCAACCTGTTACCTCCAAAATATTCCTTCTGAAGCTACTGATCCAGCATTCTCCTGCATTGTCCTTTCTTTCCTTGCTTGTCCTTTTCCTTCCTTTGCTTGCTTGCTTTCTTTCTTCTCTTGGTGATTTTCTCCTCTCTAAAATAAATTCCAAAACAAAGCTAAAAAGAGGCTCCAAACTGATCCTCTGATGGCTTTAAATTCTTCATTTTCCTTCATTTTCCCTCTCATGAAAATTTGTGACTCTTCATCTCCCTTATCTCATGTTTTCTATTATTTCATAAATAAAATTCCAATTAATGACTCTTTTCCTTTTCTAATGTCTCTGTTAATTTATTTATCCATAAATAAATCAAAAGTGACACCCACAAGGATGTTTTCCCAACGTTCAACTTGGAATACGTGTCCCATGAACTTGTTCTTATTTTTCCTTTATTAACCTTTATTACATGAACTTTTGTTGTTACAAATGCATCCCCCTTGAGGGAACACTATCCTCAGTGTTCAATGACACCTATGATCAATAAAATCGCTCAAAACCAAAACATAGTGCCTATGGAGCTTTATAACTTAGCTCGATGTAGTATTTACAATAACAACCCACTGAAAAGCCAAAACCAACATGACAACATGACAACATGATAATCATACTGCTTATTGGAGCTCTATAACATAGCTCATCATGGTATCTATAATAACAACCATTAATAGATATGTACATATACCAAAAATCCTTTTCCTCAACCGGTAAATAATGAAGGATACATAGTCTGCATCTGATCAACCATTTCCCATGTAGCTTCATCAAGACCAAAGTGCTTTTAGTGCACTTTAACTTGCTTTACTGCTTGGTTCTGGAGCATGAGTTGTTTTCGATGCAGCATACACTAAGTTTTTGGATAGAATTATCCTTCTAGTTCCACCTGCAATACAAACCAGTCAAGCACATGATCAACGTCTTTCACATATCTCTTAAGTAATGAAACATGGAAAACATCATGGACTTCCAATGTTGGCAGTAGTGCAAGTCTGTAGGCCACTAGGCCAATCCTCTAAAGATCCGATATCAAAAGGCCCACAATACTGAGGTGCCAACTTGGCACATGTTCCAATCCTCAAGGATCTCTTCTTGGGTTTGATGCATAAGTACACATACTCCCCAACCTGAAGCTCCTTAAATGCTCTAAGTTGATCTACATAGATATTCTTCTTGTCTTGTGTTTCCTTTAGATTCTTCTTGATAACCTGCATTTCATGTTCCATCCCTGCTAACATATCTAGTCCAAACAATACCATGTTCACTGGATCACTCCATCTGATGGGAGTGTTAAAACTTTGCCCATAATGAGCCTCAAATGGACACACCCTCAAGGATTTCACATACCCATTATTATACGAAAACTATACTAGTGTAATATACTCTTCCCACCTTCTGTTGTTGATGCAAAAATACATCCTCAACATGTCCTCAAGAATCTTGTTAACTCTCTCTATCTATCCATTTGTCTACAGATGATAAGTTGTTCTAAAAGCCAACATTGTCCCCAAACCTACAAACAACTCCTTCCAAAACCTGGAAGTGAATTTGACATCTCTATTAGATATAATCATCTTAGGAACACCATGCAACCTCACTATCTCCTTAATGAAGACCTAATCTACGTCACTAGCTGAATTAGTAAACTTTACTAGAATGAAGTAAGCTACCTTGTTCAATATTTCAACCGCAATTATGATGGAATCATGTTGTCTAGATGTCTTTAGCAAACCTGTGATGAAATCCATGGAAACGACCTCCCATTTCCACTCTAGAATCAAAATTTTCTGTAATAAACCAATTGTATGCTTGCACTCTACTTTTACTTGTTGACAATACAAACGTCGAGCCATAAACTCAACTACTTCCTTTTTCAAATTTGACTAGTAGTAAAAATTCTTCATAGTTGTCAAAGTCTTCTAATATCCCAGATGACCTGAATAGATCTTAACATGGAACTCCCTCAAGATAATGTTCTTGAGTTCACTATTGTCTGAGACATAGATTGTGTCCCTAAATCTCACCAAACCATTTGTTGTGAGATTATAATCCACATCCTAGTTACCTGTAATATGTTGTTGTAACCCATGGTTAAGCTGTTGGTACCTATCATCCTACTATCCTGCCTACAAGATCCGCTCTTGTAAGTCTGTTCCATATGAACTCATAGTTGCAATGTTATTTACCTGCACTCTTCTGCTAAGAGCATCTACAACCTTGTTCTCTTTTCCCTTAACCTACTTAATCTTGAATTCAAACTCACTAAGTGTGGCCAACCATCTAGCTTACCTAACATTCATATTAGGTTGGTTAAAGAAGTATCGCATCCCACTGTGGTCACTCATCAAAACAAATCTTCTGTCAAGAAGATAGTGCCTCCACATCTTCAATGCATGAATGATTACTGCCAACTCAAGATCATGAGTCACATAATTTTTCTCATGCTCATTCAATTTCCTTAACTCATAGAATATCACTTGTCCCTCCTACATTAAGATTCCACCAATTCCTGTCTTGCAAGAATCTATACACACCACGAACTCTTTATCTAGATCCACAATCTTTAGAACTGGAGCATTTATAAGAAATTGTTACAATTTCTCGAAACTAGTTGCACACTCTTCAGTCCACTCAAACTTCTTTCCTTTTCACTGCAAATATGTAATAGTATGGGAAATCCGTGAGAAGTTCCTAATGAACATCTTGTAATAACCTAATAATCCCATGAATTATTTGACCTCATACACATTCCTATGAGCTTCTCATACCATGATATCTCTAATATTTTTTGGGTCCACTACTATACCTTCCTTAGAAACAACATGTCCCAAGTAATGAACTTTTGTCTAAAATAAATTGCAGTTACTAAGCTTGGCATACAACTGATGCTCTCTCAACACTCTTAACATTGTTGTTAGGTGTTTTGCATGCTCTTCCTCATTCCTAGAATATATCAATACATCATCAATTAATACTGTCACAAAGTTGTCTAGATAAGGATGCAATACACATTCATTAAGAAAAAATGAAAGTAGTTGGAACATTAGTCAAACCAAAAGGAACAACAAAAAACTCATAATGACCACAAGTAGCTAGGAAAGGAGTCTTGTAAATATCTTCTTCTTTGATGTGTACATGATGATATCTAAATCTAAAATCAATCTTCAAGAACCCTACTGCTCCCTTCAACTAATAAAATCAATCATCGATCCTTGGAAATGGATACCTATTATTGATCTTCACCTTGTTCAATTTCGTATAATCAATACACAACTTGAGAGTACCATCCTTCTACTTCACAAACAATACCAGTGCACCCGAAGGTGATACACTTAGCCTTAAGTATCCCTTGTCAAGCATTTCCTTCCACTACAACTTCAGTTCCACTAACTCTAGAGTGGTCATCCTATAAGGTGCCTTTGATGATGGTGTTGCTCCTAGTACCAAGTCAATAAAGAAATCCACTTCCCTATGAGGAGGAAATTATGAAATCTCTGCTAGAAATACATCCTAAGGCTACCAAAAAATTAGTTATCTCTTCAAGACTTCCGTATACTCAACATCCTTACCTTTGTCACTGGAAACATGCACTGTGAATAATAGACACCCTTTCCTACAATTGTATTTTTCCTTCATAGTTGTAACCATTTTCACTGATATAGGCTTCTTCTTACCCTGCAAGATTTTCTTCTCTCCAACATCATCCAAGCACTTAATAACCTTTTCTTAGTAATATACCTTAGTCCAGTGGAGGTATAACAAATCCTTACCCAAAATCATATTATACAAACCCAAAGGAAGCACATTCAGATGCGCTAATGTGGGCATATCATTAAGCTCAAAATCACAAGCTCTCGCCCAAATTATGATGAACTCTTTTCTTAGTACATGTAACCAACTGCACCAACAGAGACTCTACATGCACTTATTTACTCAAGCCACACTTATCCACTAGGTCAGGATTAACATAACCGATAATTAGACCTGGGATCAATCAAAATGGAAACAACTCAATCATAGGGCTTACCTTCCATCTCAATAATATATGCTTGGTGATCCGCATGCTTGCTATCAATTGTTGCATAAATCTGAGAAATACTCCATCCAACATCCCCAGATAATCCTTCTTGCAATTATCTTTGCCACAAATACAACACTTCAACGATTCTATGCCATTATCCTTATTCTATTTCTCTCCAGGTTGAGGTCCATGTCCCTTCTCTACCGTATTAAACTTCTTGTAAGGAACCACATTCTCTTTCTCACCTATATCCTGAGGTCGTGCTCGCTTCAAAGGTGATTTTCCTTTAGTCTTGTCATTAGCTTTCCAATCATGCTTAGGCTCCATCTTTTGCTTCGACTTCTCATAATAGTGTTTCAACTTCCCAATGACTTCCTCCAACTACCAAGGCTCATCATATTCAATTCGATCCTTGAATTTTAGTGGTATTCCACTGATAAATCTATGAACCTTCATCTTCTCATCCTTGAGATAAGGCACAAACTTCAACAATTCTTGAAACAAAGTTGTATACTCCTCATCTGTCATAGATCCCATCTTCAAATCATAGACCTCCTTAGCCTTACCATCATAGTATCTCTTTAGCAAGTACTTCTTTTCGAAGAATCTTTTAAATTCATGCCAACTCAACTCCTTTTTCCTAATGCCCCGGACGCACTTCACATCTTCCCACTAGATGTCTACTTTTCTTACTAAAAATTTATAATCCTAGCTTTCATGTTTTATGTGTAGACATGCAGTTTGAACAACTTCTTCATTCCAAGTAACCATGCCTCTCTATGTTCTAGTTCCTTCAACTCTCCATCAAATCTAGGAGTCTTGGCTTTCTTAAACTCATCTAGCAAGTATCCCCTCTCATTCCTCCTATAATGATGATAGCGATTATAAGAATGATGCCTATCTGAACATGACCATAATAGAAACCATAACCACTACCTCTCTTGTCAAGTGGATCCATCCATATACCACCTCTGACTGTGTCATCCTTATCCAACATGTGCCCTCCATGAGAAATACTACCATATTCCATGTTAGTCTTATCCTCTTGCCCATAACTGTACTCCCCGTCTCTACAAATTTGATAAACTCTAAAGAATCACTAAATTAACCTCTGCTTGCTTTTCCTATGCCCTAGCATGTCTTTCTTGTGAATGAATGATCATGTCATTATCTTCCTTGGAACTTCTAACTTATGCATGTAGAATTATCAAGGTATCTACTATGTTAGGAGAGTACTCTTTCCCATGTTTTTCAGCTGATTTGTAAGGGGAGTCACGTGAACTGTAGTCCACCATTCTACTAGTCATCTTTGATCTTCTACTTCCTGCAAAAATACCATATCAGATAAACCAAACATAAACACAATCAAACGTACCTTAGTGAAGTTCAAGAGAGGTTATCTCATCTACATAATCAATCCATATTAGCATGATACATATATATACACATTAATATCAACATGGCGACATCATGCATGAGAACAATAACTACATGCAATGACCTCATGCATGATAACCATAACCATGAGAATGCATGCATAACAACCACATAGACACATACATGCATGTATGAAAATCACTTTTACCCTAAGGTCTAGTACTGAAACCTCGCTCTAATACCACTCTGTAATGCCCCCTCCCGCATTTACCTTCATTTACAAACCCTCCTGGTAAATGTGAAGCAGAGTGCCACTATGAGATGACCCAACCTCCTAGCTCTAGTTAAGGAAGTGGGACCTACAAACTAACCACCGAATGACAACTCACAACATTCTTCAAGGCCATAGGACACTAAGGGGCTAAAGAACAACCCCAGGTGACCAAACCCTAACCTGGGGCTCCTTTGCATTGACCTAGGCTCTCAACCACATGCATGACAAGGCCTGGGTGTGGTTGAAGTCCTCCAACTGCACACACAACATTGCCTAAGTATGATTATGGACCAACTTACCCAGTTCAGAGGGAGTAGTCTTGAGATTTGAGCCTGCCCAGAACTATCTAAAACTTCTCATAATCATAAATCACATAATGACAATGCTAAACACAAAAAATTGAGTCGGAAACTCGACCTCAATGACCAAAACATACTAGGCATTTCATCAAACATATGGTAAACATGTAAACTATAGGCCATGAATGCATATCTGAGTATAAGAGTTTGTGATCCATCTGATAATCATCAAGAAGGCTATGTTCCCTCTCCACATAGCTACAATAACACTCATCAGTCCATGCGTTCATTAACCATTTGTATACTTATCAAATTTTGAACAAGTCATAAGTAGAGAACATTACAAATCCATGCTTATAACCATCATATAGCTAGATTATTAACCATGAAAGAATAGCCATCAAATCATCGCAATAACAAGTACAAGTGCTCATAGATTAAAATAGGAAAATAACTCCTATTAAATTATGCAAAAGCCAACTAATTCAGGAACTTCCACGTACCACCTGACCATAGATTGGGATGAACCAAATCTTTCTTTCAGCCAATCACCCTCGTGCCATATTCCAAGCATGAATGTGGGATCTCAACACATAAATAACCAAAGATTCCCAGCGATTAAACCACCTCCACCCTCAAGCTACCACGAACTCAGAAAAATCAGTTAAGAGATCATGAAATCCAAACAAGCCTAGATGCCTCAGAGTTTCTTCACCATTATCTTGAGGAATTTTCCTGTCTCCAACCACCTATCGATGGCTTCCTCAAGATTAAACCACCTCCACCCCCAATCCTTGGGAATTTTCCTAAGACCACCTCACCCTGTTCTAAAGCCTTCTGGCAATCCAAAGCTCAACCATAAAAGAATCCCATCACACCATTGTTATCCACAAAATGGAAAGGAAAGGCTAAAACTGTTGTCAAACTCGAAAAGACCCATGACAATGACAACAAATGAAAGAAAAAAAAAACATGAACCATGCATTCACACCTTAGCTAGGAAATCACACATGCAAGTTATTACCTACAAAATCTTCATGTTGAAGCTACTAATCCAACCTTATCTTGGCTTGTTCATGCTTTCTTTGCTTGTCCTTTTCCATCATTTACTTTCCTTTTCCTTCCTTTTCTTGCTTGCTTTCTTTCTTCTCTTGGTGATTTTCTCTGCTCTGAAGCAAATTCCAAAATCAAATTGAAAAATGGCTCCAAATCGATCCTGTGATGTATTTTTATTATTGATATCTCTAATTTCTTCATTTTCCTTCATTTTCCCTTCAATTTCCCTCTCATGCAAATTTGCAACCCTTCATCTCCCTTCTCACCTATTTTCCTTTATTTCATAAATAAAATGTCAAGTAATGCCTCTTTGCCTTTGCCAATGCATTTTCCAATATCCTTAGCCAAAAATAAACCAAAAGAGACATCCATTAGGATGTTTGCCCAATATTCAACTTAGAATAGATGTCACATGACCTTGGTCTTATTTTTCCTTTATTAACCTTTATTACATGAAATTTTAACCTGAGGTTGTTACATCATACACATTAGTGGTACTACATATACCTCCACTTTATCAATATAATTTGCACTTATAGAAAATTTCAATTTACATTGCTAACCAACGTTGATCTTTGCATCCTTATTTACCCATTCCAATGGACATGGATAAGAATTATTATGAACTTCTAATCCAAGCTTACTTGCTAGATCCTTGTTATGAGGTTAACCAATGAATCAAAATCGAATAAAGCACTTCTCTTTATCTTCTTGATCTAGATTTTGATATCAAAGAATTTATTCATCTCCTTCTCTTCCTCAAGATAGAGCCTACTTGATTTCATCTCCTTCTCTTCCTTAGGATAGAGGCTACTCGATTTCATGTCCTTCTCTTCCTTAGGATAGAGGCTACTTGATTTCATCTCCTTCTACATTTTCACGTAAGGTTGAAATAATATTTTCATCTAGATTTGAGTTGTTGTCTATATGATTGCTTGAATTTGTGACTAGTATGTTCTTCTTCTCAGTCTCCTTCTTTTGGTTCTTTGGATTCATCTTTGGTTGTATCCTTCAACATTTTTTTTTGGTGTGATCATTAAGAAAACAATTTTGTTATAGTGGTTTCTTGTATCCTTGCATTAATATGCAATGACCGTTGTCTTCTCATCCTTTCCTTTCTGCTTATACTTTCCATCCTTTGAAGTGTTTTGGTGATATTTCTTTTTACAAATGTTAAGGCCCCTACGTTAAGGCCCTAACACTCATTCACTATTAGTTTATTAGTTATGGTTAAGTAAAATTAGTGGTAGACTACACAATGCTCACTTTATCTCCTATTTATAATAAGATATATTCGTTTGTATAGGCATCTTGTCTTCTGCATTGGTATATTGGGAAAGTAGGTTTCCCTTTTGAAGCAGATTGTTAGATGATTCTCAAGGAATTATATTATTTCTTCTTACTATTCTTAGATGATTCTCAAGGAATTATATTACTTCTTCTTACTATTCTGATACTATTTGTAGAGTTTGGTTCATAAAATATGGTATCAAAGCATATAATCTTAGGGTTTTTCTCTCTCAAACAATTCATCCTGGTATTTTCCCTATAACTTTTTTTTTGGTAATTTTTTCATATTGCAATTTTTTTAGAAAGCTAGGAATACATAACAATGTATTTGTGACATAAATTTCATGAGTTATTTCACTATACTTTCTAAGTGATAGCTTCTACAAGTTACCGTTTTTGACCAATTTTGAAATAACTCTTAAGTAAATCATCTTAGAATTTTCACTATAATTTAAAATAAAAATAAAAATTATACTATGAACTTTTCAAGACTTTGAAGTGAAATATGTTAAAACCATTGACATAAACTTTAGATTTAGATTCATTATAATTTTCAACTTATAGATTGTGGAAATTAAGAGTTTAGACTAGTCTACAAATTAGAATCAAATAAGTATATGGGTAAAATAGTCATATCCTCGTTTATAAATGTTGAAATTAATTGTCACTCATTTTTTTTGAATAAAGTAGAAATTTCAAAAATAGATATGAAAAATTCATACAAGTTCACTATCTTAACGAAAAAACCAAGAATTATAGAGATGTTATTTTTTTTGACACAATAAAATTTAGTAAAACCTATAACACTATAATATAAAATTACAGTATATAAAAAATTTAAAATAAAAAATAATAATATATATATATATAAACCTAAATTTGATTAGAAAATGTCAGCATCAATGTGGCAACGTAGTGAGTAGATGGCCGTCACATCTAGCAATCGAAACACGGAAACGCGAGGTTTTCGTGGAACCAACCAAGCAAAGCTCCGGGAAAAAGGTCCGGCGGCCAAACAGTTCTCCTTCCTTGCTTGCTCTCCACGCCAGTGATTCTCGTCAAAGACTTCGAAAGCGAGCCTATAAATCAATCAATGCCTTCTGAAACAAGCAGAATTCAACAATGGAACTGACCACACAGACCCACGAGGCCACACACAATATCAATGGATTTGGAGCACAGAAGCCGATAAGTGCTTCAGCCTGCGAGAATGATGCGAAGGAGGGATTCGGCGTTGGTATTTTCTTTAAAACTGTTCTGGCAAGATTGCTAGGGTGTCTGATTGACGAACTGCCTGTCAAAAGTGAGCGTGGAGAGACGGCAGAAGAACCCATAATAGCTGCTCAAAGACACTTCCGTCAGCCCCAACACCTGTTTCGTAACTAGATCTGGTATGCATTCAATCCCTGCCAGTGGCAGTGCCATCGACCTCCTGTTTTTTGCTGTTACTGCCGTAAACTACAGCGATCGGGCTCCATACCTGGAGAATAAACTAAAGATTATATAAGTTTCTCAATCAGTTTAGTTCAGATCTGCGTGTCGTATGTGTTTGTATCAAAAGCCGTTTTAAGAAATGACATATAATGAGCTAATATAGTTTGAGTGGACTTAATAGTGAATGGTTAAGAGTATGTGTTTTTCATAAGAAGTTTAAAACCAGAAGAGTAGAGTATGTATGCTTTAGTAGATTTAGTAGTCAAATCTCTGAACCTAGGTGAGTACTTTTGTCCTACAAACAAGGGGGTCTCATACACCAATTTAGTGTCTTCTTTGGCTGTGACCTTAAAATTGGATAAACTATATTTATTGAGAGATAAAGAGTATTTAGTTTGTAAACAAGGTCAAGACATATATTATGTGTTTTTTTAGTATTTTTTTCTCAAATATTTAGAATATGGTAGGAATTTATTGTAATCACACATTTGAAGACATGTATTATGTATATTTTTAGTATTTTTTTTCTAGAATTTAGAATTTGGTCGGAATTTATTGGACTCACACATTTGAGTTGTGAACTCTCTTTATAATAAGTGTTCCAAGGATTTTCCATAGCATTAAATTCATGTATACAATCAAAACACATTATAAACCAAAAATATTATAAATTGACCAAAAAATATCTCACGAAATTCTAATAAAAACTCCAAAACATATAATAATTAAAAATACCCTTTATTTTTAAAAATTAGCATTCCCAATCTAAAAATATATATTTTAATAAGAATCAAAATACTATATATTATTTTTATAATTAAATAACAACTGAAAATAGAGTATAATTTTTAATTACACTATATACTTATTTAGTGTTAATAGAAAAGAAGTTATTTAATGTCATATATGGCCTTTACGTTTGCATGGCCGTCCATCCCAACTCCACCATTGTTTATTTCGATTTCTCTGTTATAATTTGATGGGTTTTGTCAGTGGGCTTAATAATCTGTTGGAGAATATTTGCGTATTTTGTGCCTACAACACACAGGGCTGTTTGTGGAGTTGTCTTTTGTTCATTCTGTGATGTTCATATGGAGGGAAAATAAAGACAAAAGAAAGATCTATGAATATTAAAAAACTCACATGTTTGATTAAATTCAAGGCCGATGCATGCATATATACATTCACCTGGTCTTATGATTAAGATACTTTCACTATTAGTGTGTTTATCGTTAGACTGAACGTACATAGTGTAAGAAAGAAAATGGGAGAGGAGACTCTATGCAAGATAAATAAAAATGGTTATTGCGCAATTAATTAAACATGTTATATAAATTTTGTTTTAGGATACAAAATTTATTTTTATTATACAATTATTAATTGAGTGAATATTTCAATAGAAAATAAAGAATTTTTCAAACTTAACTAGTTTCAAGAAGGTCTATAAATTTAGACATAAAGTCTATTTAGAAACTAATTCTACCTAATAAATTTAGCTAGCTACTTCCTACAAAGTTGGACACAAAATTTACATGGAGATTAACTCTACCTAATAATGACCAATAATAACAACATTGATAAATATGATCACACATAAAACAAGTAGAAGTTACATATTCGAACATTGTTCTTTAATGATTACTTGTCTTAATCTTTGTTAGGTCAAGTCTGCATCATCATTAAGTCTAGTGCAACAAATGATCACCTCCTAACTAACACAATCTATATCTAGTCCATCATGGCATTCACATTTCCTACCAAACTATTGATGTCCATATAAAGGAACAATTATCCACCAAAATGCATGGGTACCTAACTATTGCAATTGTCGATGTAATAAGAATCTCCTTCATACACATGATTCATTCAACTTCTTAATGGAATCCCACTAAATATAGAAAATCACCTCCCAAATCTTACAACCAACATGGTCCATTTATAAAGCATCCAACCAACACATGGCACACTTCTCCAAGGGTTAAAGAACTTTATAATAGACGTTGTTGCAATATAGTTAACAAATTATCCAAGTCCTTAGCGACACATGAAAAAGGGGTATGCATGCATATCTAGGTCTTATAGCAATATTTCCCTTTACATGTTACATAGATACATGTATATACAATTACATATTCCATTCAATGGAGATACCATGTACAAGTTTGAATTCACTCTAAGACCAATACCTTAGATCAAAACATGACATTATAGATGTATTACATATACAAAGTGTGACTCACATTACAATATGGTCAAGGTTTATTTATTTATTCCACGCAATTTTACCTTTTTTTCAACAATCAATATTCATTGTTGTCATTAAGTTACACAAAAAATGTTATCTACTTCCCTTGGACCAACTCCCCGCCCCCTCCCCAAACAAAAAAAAATTATTTTCTATATCCACGACCTACCTCTGACCTTCCTGTTTCAATCTCACCATTTCATTCCAAATCCAATTTGCAATCACCTCTTGGCATGGGAGAGAATGCACCCCAATTCTATGTTAGAACAAAAAAGGTGTCCATGGTTCTCCATGCACCTGTAGAATTGTTGTCTCAAACATGTATTAGTTAGAAACTGACTTTATCACTAGTGCCATAAATTGACTAGAACTTGTTGTACTAGAGGGCTTAACACCAATTTGACTATAAATACTAAGTAATTGGTCATCCTATGGACATGATTTCATCTAGTAAGACACATACTACCTAAGTCATTGGGCTCGACGAATAAAATTGATTAAATTAGAAGTTTGTCAAATTTCATTCCTAGGCAAATTTATTTGATGAGGTTTGCAAATCTCTAGCGAGGAAAAGCCAAACAGGAACACTAATAATTTCTCGAAATTCTTCTTAAATTCTATTGAAATTCTTTTCAAGTTTGTTATGATATCATAGGAAATTCAAAGAGGTTTGTAATAAAAAAATAAAATAAAAAAACAATAAAACCCTAAATGCTAACACCTACTTGCTTTTAAAAAAAATAAGGTTTCTACACTAACATAATGTTGTTTCTTAATGTCAAGTTCACAATGAGGGAGAGACCAATACAAATTAAGTTAGCTTTGGGAGGATGTTGGGAGTCATGTTGTTAATTTACATCGAACATGTTTTTTTAATGCTATTTTTCATTTCTATTTATTTATCTTTATCTTCACAATTTTGATATGTTAAATTTTTATTTACACTATACACACTTAGATTATATAAATTTATATATTTACAAACAGTTAAAATTGAAGTGTAACATTTCAATAAGATATAGAAATTAAATATATATAAAATAAACATATGTACATTGAAAAAATATTTTAATCTTTAAATTGTGTCGTCATTCATATATATATGTGTGTGTAAAATTCCAATAAAATATAAAAGTTAAATATATAAAAGAAATATACCCAAATTACAAAAATATTTTAATATTTAAATTTTGTTGCCAATTATTATTGTTGTATATATGTGTGTATCTTTGTACCATACACACTTAAATTATATAAATTTATATATTTGTAAACAATTATAATAGAAATGTAATTTTTTTTTGTAGTTTAAATTGTATTGCCTCATATAATCATGCAAAACACATATATCTATCGCTGCACATCAGATCATATAACAACATGTACATGGTGTCAATCTTCTCAGTGAGAAACTAAATGCTTTTTATCACCTCTTTACAAAATAATTAATCCAAAATTCAAAAAGCAGTCGTGTTTATAACATAACCAAATTATCTATGCATGTACTATAAAAACAAAAACGTGTGAACATCATGTAGACTCAAGTATGAGAAGAGGTGTGGGGAATCGTATCTTGAGCACTCAGTTTTAGAGGGTTTATAGAAGTGTAAATTAATGTGGGTAACCCTTATCTAAGTCGAAATTTTTGTTACACTGATATCTTTTAATATCCTCTAAATCAACATATATGTTGTATTTCTCGGCCATTTTATCTATTAAAATCCTACCAATAAAATTTTCATTTTCCAATAAAAAATAATAACTCCACAATAAGGTTTTCATTTTCCAATAAAGAATAATAACTCCAAAATAAATTTTCCTTGTCCCTGCTGTGGCTCATGGTACACTACTGCAGTGGCTCAGGGTACACTATTGCAGAGAGGAAGATTTAAAGCACTTTTTAAAAATACAATAAATCTTTTGACTTAAACAATTACATTTTTATTTTAGTTATTTTAAATTTAAACCTAAAATTATTATTAATGATCCTAAATATAAAATTTAACACAAAAGGAACTCTCGACTGACAACTAGCTTCTTTTGACCACTTGATCATTTGCTACACATGGATTCATTAATGGTAACAGGTGGTTTTCAACTCGCTAATCAACTGCCATTTGGTACAGAATTGGTTACCTCTTAAATAATTTGTGATTTGTGATGTTGTGTAAGACGCAGGTGCAGGACACAAGCGCTCACTTATTTTTTGCTCTCATGCTTATATATATCATCAACGCATCGATGTAATGGTTACTTCTAGATAGATGATCATAATGATATGACTAAAGTAAAGGGTCTGGATTTTTTGGAATTCTTTGCAGGGTAAGTGAGGAAAATATTAGGGGCTGGGTAAGTGAGAAATTTTGAGGGGTTAATATTTGTAAGTGGGTTAATTTTGCATGTTTAATTTATATTTTTTTATCTAAAAATGATTTGTCCAAATTTTATAGTATAAAATTATTTTATCTTAAAAATCGCCAAAAAATTATATATAAACTATATAAAATTGTTATAAATTTGAATATATTTACAAAAATATCTTAAAACATCTTACAAATTGCATATCATAGATTAGTGAAATTCACCAAATTTTCTAAATTCAAGATAAATATCTATCCTTAAAATTTTCCTTACTCCGATTATCCAAAAATTTATTTCTAAAAATAGATCAAGCTATTGAGATTTCTGAAAATAGATCAAGCTATTGAGCTTGAGCCCTATTCGTGATATAGTGAAGCTATATTCCTTTGACTCATCTTCATTAACATTTTGTCAAACATGTTGTCAATTGTGTGCATAAGATCGATATTTCCCTAATTAAGATTTTGAATAGGCCTTCTTCAACAACAGTCTTATGAAATATTTATTTCCTACAATCAAACTGCACTGCATTGATTCTCCATTTTCTGGCAAGTTTTTGTTTATCTTTTAATTGAAAATCTAAGTTTGTAGCAAGCTTTGAATGTATTTCTAGTGTTTTTTTATTTTATTTTCATCAAAATAGGGGAACATTCAAAGGAGGACGTGTCTCTGATGGACAACGTGCTTGGTCATTGAAAACCTTTGTGGACATGACTCATTTTCTTCTTACTTGGATGATAAGAAATCCAAGAAGCTGGAGCCATCTTCGACAAAACGTCTTTTGGCCACAAAAATCCTATCCATATGCTTTTCTGCGGAAATGCTTCAACGTATTGGAAACTCATGTCACTTTACACTGGCAGACAGGTTCGTTGTCTTTCTTTGGAGAATGAGGTGGTTCCTTGCAGGATAAGCATTTGTTTCCCTTGATTTTTATTGCATTTTGTGGATTTATTTGGAAAAATGCGGGTTTACATGCTAGAAGCAAGGAATTTCTACGAAGACATGGATCAAATGGTTGTGTATAGGAAAGTGCGATGACATGGGTGAACTAGATCAATTTAAACATTGATATATTAAGAGCTAGAGTTTTCTTTCGTAGTTTTTTTGTTACCCATTTGAGGTAAGCAAATTATTATCTCTAAATTTAGCATTGTCCAAAGGATGGATTGGTTCTAAATTTGGATGTATTAATAGCATAGAGATATTAAAAATAAAATTTTGCACTAGAGTTTTCTTAAGTAGTTTTTCCTATAACCATTTGATGTAAACAAATGATTATCTCCAGAGTTATCTTGGTAACATTTTCGTTTCATGGTCGAAAGGGCAGAGATCATGTGTAGTGAAACCCCCTCATCATGTTGGGACTCGGTACACGATGAAGCTACTCTCGGGCTAACGCTGGAACCTCTCTCATGTTAGGACTGGATATCCGAGGCTGACACCTGAGCGCCCCTCATGTTAGGAATATCATATATAATGAAGCTCCTGGCCATTGGCATCATAACTCCCATTTTGTTGGGACAATTTCATTAGTGGCGGTGTTGACCATATATTCTTTGTTTGCTACCCTGAAACAACATGTTTAATTCTTCACCTGAATCTACATTGGGTTTATTTACGGTTACATGGATGGACATAAATTGAATATGTGTGTAATATTTATGCAATTTCTCTAGTGTTTGATTTCATGGTTTTCTCTATCCTATGTCAATTCATCCTCTCTCTATGATCTGAAAATGGGGCTCTTAGGCTTCTTGTCTAACTTACAAGAACCTTTCCCACTTCCAAAGCTTTAAATTTTCCCAAGTCTATTTGAACAACCAATGTGGAAATAAGAAATGCTTGAAAATATGGGTGTATGCTTGTATTTGTTTTTAGCTGATTATTTACTTAAAAAAATCTGGTGCTTGTGTTGACATGGGAAGTTACTTAAACTGATATATATAAATGCATATAACAGTAGTTAAAGCAGCAGTAAAAAATAAACACATAAGACAACAAGATAATATGGAGTTCACCCTAATATTTTGGGCTACGTCTCTTTGAGCTCTAATCAACTCGATTAGGCTCTCTGGGATTATGGCTTCAATTCTTTTACAAGTGCTACACTTAACTCCATTGGTTTACAGCTGAACCAATGGGCTTAGAATGCCATCTTACCCCTGGTTGTCCTTATTTTGTAGACAGGTCTAGGCTTCTCTGGACTGGACTCCTTCTATCACTGCTCTGAGCTTCTCGAGCTTCTGGCTTTTCTGACTCCCTCAGAATTCTGCCTTTGTCTCTAGAACTCCTTCTCCTGTCTTTGACACACCTCAGACGACCAGCCATAGCTCGATCATTCGATCTCCTATTGTGTTGTAACTTCACTGTAGCCTCGTGGCTCTTAGAAGTCTATTAGAGCTCTCTAGCTCTATGGCTCTGCCTCCAACCTTTGGTGGCTCTGCCTATTATAGTGAGCTCAGCTCTGGTTTCTCTGCTTCCAGGTTTGCTTATGGCTTCCTCGGCTGCTCTCTCTTTTTCTACCTCCAACGTCTCTGTCTATTCGTGGCTTAAATCCAATCTATCCCTTGACTGTTTGCTTCCTCTCCTGACTTTTCAGATCGACTGCCTCTGTCTGCTTGGAATACCCTGCCTCCGTCATCGCCACTGTGTAACGTTTCACAGAGAGGTGGCCACTTGTCCCTTAACGAACCGAGCGCTAGCTCTTCCTTGAACGGTTGTTACTTCGGTTACTTTGTGAAATGATTCATCCACTAGCTCAGCGATCAAATCGGACTTTAAATCTTTATATGCCTCAGCTTATTCTTCCACCAAATCCGGTCTCCCATCGGGTGCAATCTTCGTTGTTAGATTTGGGGCCTCCACATCCTACGGTTGTCGCTCTTATCGCATGGATGACTTGTTCGATAGTTAGCCTGCGATTAGAGCGGTTTTCTCTCTCATCTGTCGGACCCGCATCATTCAATATATGGAAGCATTGGGTCTTTGGCTAAACCCGCTTACCGCCTGAAACGCCTCCTATATTCCACCAATTTTGGAGCGCGGGACTCGCCTTTGGTTTTAGTGCTTTTCCCATGGTTCTCTTTCTTGTCCACATGACCAAGTGCCCCCTATTAGTGTTAGCCTTTACAACCTTCCTCCAGTGATCAAACATGCTCTTACAAAGTTATTTTAAGGTGTCAAGGCAAAATTTTGTCATTTCAGTGGGTCTTCAAGCAAAAATTTGGTCACAAGGCATTCGGTCTAGGGTTTGATTTTTATCCTTGTCAAATTTGTCCAAATGTCGGTCCATGTCACCGTTCAGCTGAGTGTACCATCATTCAAAGAGTTATCATTATCATTTCAAGTCCCACTGGGTAATTCTACATCTTGTTCATGCTTCAATTGTGCCTAGGTATGGTCATTTCCCTCTCCTACGGTTTTGAAGGCAATTTCTCTTGGGCAGTCAAATCATCGGCAAAAATTGGTATCCTGATGTTCATAAACCTTCCCCTATCCTTAAAGTACCTTATCAAACACTTCCCATCACTAAGATCCCCCAAATTCCTCATTCTCGCACAAACCCTAGTTTCTTGCTACAACTTGGCAATTTTCTAGGTTGGGCCTGTGTTTTGCCTTTTTTGACCCCTTCCCCTCACTCAATTTTTGAGATTCCACTTTCCCCTACTTCCTAACATCCCTCCATACTTCCCAAAATTTCCTCAAGAATTTAGAAGCTCCCTATCCCCTTCATTTCGCTTCATTTCGACAAATCTCTTGTTCCCTACATCGGGGTAGGTTTCACTCAAATGATGTTTCTGAGCAAGGAAAGATGAATTTGGAAAAATTGAGAGAGGTTTTTGTCTGTAACATAACAAGGAAGGAAATATCCTTCACTTTTTACACAGGTGTCATGGTTTTGGAGAAATGTCAAAAATATAGTTGCCTCGGGAGAATTGATGCACCTCCGAAGTGACCTTGGGAAAGTCAAATTTTCTCCTAGCTCATTTGGCCAAATGACTTTCTTGATGAGTCAAATGATAACTAGACACAATGATCTTTCCAATGAGCTATCATGAGCTTAATTTGGAGTTGAGGAAGGCATTCAAACGTTGACTGTAACATCACTTTGCCTTTAGGCAGCCTCATTTGGCACATTTTGACCAGTTTTGGGAGATTTGATCTTTGACAGGGAAAATGAACCTCACATTGAACAATTCTAATTGGGTTGGAAAGTATACTCAAATACCTTTCCAACGCGCTATCCTGCACTCAATTTGGACACCGGGAAGGCCTCCAAAAGTCCTCTAGAAAAATGTGATGCACACAGGAAGAGGAGTGCAGCGCATATAACTAGGGTGTAGCACACACAGACAGGGGCGCGACGCATAGAGATAAAGCACCCAGAATGTGCCAAATTGCCTCAAGTTTCCTGTGAAACCCGTAAAATCTACAGGTAGGCTCTATATCAGTGCTTGCTCATCAAATTTGATAGAGATATGATGGTTTATTACTTGTGATTGAATGCAAAAAGTTTCATAAAACAAACACAAGAAGACATCAAAGAAAGACCGTTCTGCTAGGGTTTGTGCTATAGTGATATTGCTGCCAAGGTGTTTTTCCTACCCTACTCCTGCTCCTTATTTCCGTATGCCATTGTCCCCATAATCATTACCCTAACATTACCAAGATCATACTCTCTTTCCCCTCCTCCTATTGCTCAATAAACACAAACCCTACCTTACAAACCCTAAAACCATACCTTGCTAAAAACCCAAACCCTACCCTATCAAAATACCCAAACTCCTCCCATGTCCCTAAACAAAATTCTCCCTATAACCCTTGTTCCCATTACATAATTCCCTTCATAATACTCCCTGCTTCATTGTTCCCCTTGGTAATAGATATTACAAAGGCACCCAGCCTCACACCATCATCAAAGAGCAGCCTAATCACAGTCCATACTGCAGTCATGAGATCACATCATTTGTCAAAGTATGAGGAGGAGACCCACAGTGACATAGCTTCAGAAGAGAGATGTTAAGATCAAAGAGCTTAGGGACAATGTTTCTAAGGCTAATTTCATGGTTTGACTCCTAGAGCAGGATAATAAGCAAATGAAAGTGATTCAAATGAGCATCAAGAGCAAGTGACAAGGAAGAATCCAAATACTAGAGGGCTCAAAAGGGAACTTCAACAACAAAGGGAGCAGATGTCTTCGGTTGACCTAATTGCAGGAGAAATCAATGAAAATAGGGAGTTTTGGCGCGACAAACTAAATTTCCATTTAAACAATCTTCTTAAGAGGGCCAAAAGAGACAACAAATTTCAAAGACACATGGCTGCTCATTGCTACACAAGGAATCAGGTCTCCAAAGTCAAAATCATGCAGTTGAAGGAAATACTCCAGGGAACCCTAATCAGGGAAAAAGAGAGGGTTAGGTTGGATTTTCTTGCTGATGCTTCCCTCAGAGCAAACAAGGACAGGGACATGCTCAGGAACATGAAAGACCACCACAATTGGGCACGGAACAAAGTTTGCAAGGCACGAATAAGGAATTTGAAGACAAACCTAAAGAAGGCATCAAAAAGGAAAAAGAGGAAAAAAGATAATGATCGACTATGGATATTGACCGAGGAAATCCTTGGTCCACCATAACCCTTAATGAAGAAGCTCCAGACCAAATTTCAAGAAATTTGGAGCACATTTTGAAATTTTGAAATTTTTTGGACAAAACACAGGAAATTCCTCCCTGTGCGTCGCGCACCTTGCGTGGAGCTAAAATTATAGCACTCCAATCGAGAAAAGGTTTTCATTTTTGGATTCAGAATTGAAAAATACATCTACTAGTGTCCGGGCTAGAAATTTTGATAAGTTTTGGGTCTCCTAAAGGTCAAAAAACACCCAAAAATGGCCTTTCTGCCACTTTTTGGACACACAGAAAGAAGTCTTGGGAGAATGAATATTTGGAGGGGAAAATGAGCTTCAAATTCAAAAATTCTAATGGGGTTAGAAAGTAGATAGGCTAAGCTTTCCAACAAGCCCACTTGGGCACATTTTGGACACTTGCATGTGCCCCAAAATAGGCCCAAAAGTAGCGCGATGCACAGAGAAAAGCGCGCGACGCACAAAGGAAATTTTGCCCAGTTTGCTCCCGTTTTGCGAAATTTCGGGTCGCGACTTCTCCAAGTGGCCATGCTCATCTACACTTTGGTTTTTTGGCACCAAAGGCCGAATTTAAAATGTTTTTTCTCCAGATTGGCTGCTATCCAAGTGGCGAAGGAAGGCAAACGGTCACCCCAAAGCCAAATGTCATATTTGCAGCGCTGCACCTGTAGTTGATGGTTGGCTCTCCATCTCCATTTCGAAATGATTTGAGTAACTTCCCAACCTCTGGGTGTTCTATCTCTTCCTCACACATTCTATATATTGTATGCAAGCTATTTGCAATGGGTTGGTTGGCTGGTAACTTCTGGGAGACTGTGGGAAAGAAACTTTGTTTCTGCATTGTATATTTTTACAGAGAATTAATGAAAGGCAGTGACTTTGTTTCATGAGATTCCTGTGGTTGTGAGTATAGCAAGTGTTTCTCTTATGTTTCATATGTATCTTGTTATGTTTTTTATTCCATTTCGCATTCATTTATGGTGAAATTTTTCGAGTGAGATCAGGTAGAATTCAATTCTATTGCTTTATCTGTGGGAAAATTTCATGTGCACTGTTTCGTTCTTCTGTTGAAAAGGATTCATGTTGTCCATGCCCTTTTCACCTTCTTAAACATTCTCTCCATTTCTTTGTTATGTTCCATAGTTTCATTTGTATCCATTGCTGGTGGAATTTTTCGAGTGAGATCAAGTAGAATTCAATTCTCTTGCTCTACCCGTGGGAAAATTTCATGTACAGTGTTCATTCTTCTGTTAAAAAGGATTCATTTTGACCATGCCCTTTTCACCTTCTTAATCAATCTTTCCATTCTGCCATATTTTAAAACTAAATTGCTATGCTTTCAGCCCACCTTGCCTCACGAAATAATCTATACCTTCATGTTAAATTCTCTGTTCATTGAGGTCCAGTGGTCCCATAACATCCCGTAAATACAGTCATTCATAAAAATCACTCCTTATTATCATTTCCACTTACTAACCTAAGATAAATAGTTCGTTTGAAAGTAATCTCAGTCCTTTTCGTTCATCTATTCACTGAGTGTGACCCAGAGAAAGCCCTCTCCTATTCTGGTAGGGCTAGCTACCAGATTGAGTGTGGTTTGTGGTTACCCTGAATTTTGCATTCCTTCAGCCTGAGGCAGATTTAGGTGCTAACATAGTGGCGACTCCGCTGGGGACGAAAATGGTTTGCTTGAAGATTGTTTTGCCCCAGTACATCTATCAAGCTCAGATCTGAGGGTTGATGGTGAACAACGATCAGACATAAGAAGACGGCTGAAATCATTCACCTGGTGACTCCATTCACTAAAGAATTTAGCAATCGGTGCTTCATGGTGACTCCACTGGAGGACTAACTTTTTCTCTGCGAAAATGGAAGGATCTTGCAGAAAGTTCGGGTATCCAAAGTGGAATGGTATTCAGGACCTACTCAGCTTCCTTGTGAATTACTTCTTTGTTGTTCTTGAAGTTGCCCTAATTTTTTTTCAGAACTTGTTGTATGATAAAGGTGATCAGAATCTTCACTCGACCTATTCAAAAGGTGTAAATATTGAGTTCCCCTTAGATCCTGGCTTCCTTACTTTTCCTACATCTTATGATGACTCTCTTCAGAGTGATGAGCCTAAAGAAAACAAAACTGATCCCATAGCTCTGGTACATATCCCTACAGCTGTTATAATCCCAGATAGGTATAAACCTCTTGTTTTACCTTCTGTTCTTCATGCTTTCCCCAAAAACTATGATCTATACTTGCCAAGATCTTACGGTGAATGTAAGAATGTCAATGCTGAGCAACATGTGCAGAATGTTGAGGATTTTCTAGACCTTTATGAAATTGATGAAGAAGATGTCAGTATAAGGCTTTTTGCGCTTTCTTTGGAAGTTAAAGTCAAGAGTTGGTTGAAAGCCCTGCCCAGTGCAAGCATCACAGATTTACAACAGTTCATCAAAGTTTTTCTTGACAGGTGGAGGATCAGACAGAACCTTTTCCTTATTGCAAAAGAGTATATTCAACTGAAAAGACTGCCAGGGGAGACAGTACAATAGTTTTCAGCCAGATTTAATCAAGTTTATTATTCTATGTTGGTTGATATAAGACCCACTCCTGGATCAGCTCTCTTGCACTACCCGGGTGCCTTTGATCCGGAAATGGAGTTTCAGTTGAGAGAAAAGAATGTCGCAACACTTGAAGAGATGCAGAACAAAGCAGTAAATGTAGAGGCTCATTTGTTGATCAGAAGGGCAAGGTTGAAAGAAGAAGAGATGAAAAACGTGGATCTAGAGAAAACTACACCTTCAGAGGAAAAGCTTGACATTTTGGTGAGTGCAGTAGAAGAGATGGTGAGAAAAATGACTGCAAAAGATAAAAATGGCGTTCATGAACAAGTGGCTGATCTAAAACATTTTGTTTCTTATCTCAGTAGTCATAAGGATTGTTTTGTAGATCATATTGGAGAAGAAAGACCTGTTGATATGACATGTATGCTTGATGACATGTTTTATACTGACGATTTGCCTCAGTTTGATCAATATGATGATGATGATTATGCTCTCCAAACAGAAGCTAATCTTACAGACAAATCAGCAGCCAGTTTATGGGATGAGGAAGTTTGCTTACAGTAGCTCGAGTACAGTGATCAACTGAGGCATATCAGCTATGGAAACGATGAGGAAAGTGCAACAGATTTTGAGGTAAGTGAAGGATCTTTGCCTTTGTGCTTTGATTCATGTCAGTTCATCAGAGATAATTTCCATGCAATCAGACATCAGCTATTGACAAATCTTGATTTGGATCCTCTTGAGGGAGATGAAAACTTTGTTCCAGACTTCTTATATTCTGAGTTTCAGCCCCCAAATGCCATTAATAGTCAGGTTCCACATGAAGACATAGAAGCTAGCTTATATGATCAAACGATACAAGAAGATTCCTTACCTCTCTATTTTGAATCATTTTAGTTTTTGCGGGGTAAATTGCATAGTAAATATTCAAATGAAAAGCTTGTAGGAAATCAACAATCTCTCAGTTTTAATGTTGAAGATGAGACAAATGGCGAAATTTTTGAGCAGGTTGTTAATAAGAAATCTTCCCCTGAAATGATTGATGAAATCATTTTGGATACAGAACTAGATTTGCAGCCACCAAACACAACTCAAGGTTAGATTACAGATGAAGGTGAGGCAGCCGAAACATTATTTAATGATGCAAGAGGATTCTATACCCTTGTGTTATGAAGCATTTCAGTTTATAAGGCTGAGTCTTCGTAATATCTCTAAAGAAAAGGATGATTGTCCAGTGAACAACTTTATAGATCAGTAGATTGAAGATTTCCATATGGATGGAAATGATGAAAGAGGAAGTTTTGTTTCGAATCTGGTGGAAATAAAAGATGATATGCAAGAAAATGATGTTCCAATCTTAGATAATGGGGATGATAAATCATATCAAGAGACAGATGGTGAGGAGGAAAAAGAGAGTTGCATGGTTGAGGCTTCCTCAAATGGAGAAAACAGAGGTACAAACCTAATTGACCTTATCTCACCAGAACTAGATCTTCATGAGGAGGTAGCTCATTCAGTTCATGAACAACAAGATGAGAATTTGGTTCAAGTAAGTGAAAAATTTTCCTTGGATGAATCATTGGTAGATGGTATGAATGTTAGTGTTGGGTTTCAAGAATCATGTGAAGTTGCTTTTCTCATGAGTAATGAATGTGATGAATGTAAAGACAATCTGGTTGTCATATCATATGAAGATGACTTACAATATATTCAGACTACCGAAGATCAGACCATTCAGGATTCCATTTCAGATTCTTCTTCATATGTTTCATGTTTTGAAATGTGTTTTCAAGAGGAGATTCACTCATCTACCTGTTCGGAATCTTCTGAGGATCAAGAACATACTCATACTGAAGTACATTATGAAGGAAAATCAGAAGCAAAGGAGAAAGACACCTTGTTCTTTCAGCAGGAGGACAGACTTCATGTTTTTCAAGATCCTCTGGCACATCTGTTGCAGTCAGCCGTGAAGGCGTTTATTACAGTATCCAGTGATGATAAAGATCATGGTCAATTATGTTTTTGCAGGCCTAGTTACCAGTATTTGTTGTTGAACAGAAGATCTAATCCGGAGAATCAATCAAGGAGGCATCTACTTGATTGGTTACATTGGAATACACATTACACATGATTGTACATATTGCATTAATATGCAGGTGGCTGTCATCATGATTTAAAATCCTCGAATCTTGATGGACTGCTGCCATTGAATAAGTTTTGTCAGTTCTTGTTTTAGTTAAGTCAGTCATGAGTCATTTCCTTTTTGCATAGAGTTAAGTTTTTCAGTCATTTCAGTTCGCATTAAGCCAGTTTCAGTCAATAAATTGAGTCAGGTTGGTTTGTCGGAATAATGGACTCCATAGCCCAATGGACAAAGGCGTTGTCTGCTCACCCAAAGATCTGTAGTTCTTGGCACCTCCAAGGAGCTGCCATCCATATTGGAGCCAATGTTAGTGTCAGTATTTATAGCCTTCCTCCAGTGATCAAACATGCTCTTACAAAGTGATTTTAATGTGTCAAGGCAAAATTTTGTCATTTCAGTGGGTCTTCAAGCAAAAATTTGGTCACAAGGCATTCGGTCTAGGGTTTGATTTTTACCCTTGTCAAAGTTGTCCAAATGTCGGTTCATGTCACCGTTCAGCTGAGTGTACCATCATTCAGAGAGTTTTCATTATCATTTCAAGTCCCACTGGGTCATTCTACACCTTGTTCATGCTTCAGTTGCGCCTAGGTATGGTCATTTCCCTCTCCTAGGGTTTTGAAGGCAATTTCTCTTGGGCGGTCAAATCATCGGCAAAAACTAGTATCCTGATGTTCATACACCTTCCCCTATCCTTAAAGTACCTTATCAAACACTTCCCATCACTGAGATCCCCCAAATTCCTCATTCTCACACAAACCCTAGTTTCTTGCTACAACCTGGCAATTTTCTATGTTGGGCCTGTGTTTTGCCTTTTTGGACCCCTTCCCCTCACTAAATTTATAAGATTCTACTTTCCCCTACTTCCTAACATCCCTCCATACTTCCCAAAATTTCCTCAAGAATTTAGAAGCTCCCTATCCCCTTCATTTCGCTTCATTTCGACAAATCTCTTGTTCCCTACATCGGGGTAGGTTTCACTCAAATGATGTTTCTGAGCAAGGAAAGATGAATTTGGAAACATTGAGAAAGGTTTTTGTTTTTAACAAACCAAGGAAGAAACACCTCCTTCACTTTTTACACAGGTGTCATTTTTTTGGAGAAATGTCAAAAATATAGTTGCCTTGGGAGAATTGATGCACCTCCAAAGTGACCTTGGGAAAGTCAAACGTTCTCATAGCTCCGTTGGCCAAATGACTTGCTTGATGAGTCAAATGATAATTAGACACAAAGAGCTTTCGAATGATCTATCATGAGCTTAATTTGGAGTTTTTCCACGCATTCAAAAGTTGACTGTAACAATACTCTGCCTTTAGGTAGCCTCATTTGGCACATTTTGATCAGTCTTTGGAGATTTGATTTTTTAAAGGGAAAATGAACTCCAAATTGAAAAATTCCAATTGGGTTGGAAATCAGACTCCAAGACATTTCCAACGAGCTATCCCGTGCTCAATTTGGACACCGGGAAAGACTCCAAAAGTCCTCTGGAACAAACGCGACGCACACATGAAGAGGAGCGCGACGCATATAACAGGGGCTGACGCACACAGATAAAGCACCCAGAATGTGCCAAATTGCCTCAAGTTGCCTGTGAAACCCCTCAAATCAACAGGTAGGCTCTATATCAGGGCTTGATCAACAAATTTGATAGAGATATGATTGTTTATTGCCTGTGATTGAATGCAAAATGTTTCATAAAGCAAACACAAGAAGACATCAAAGAAAGATTGTTCTGCTAGGGTTTGTGCTACAGTGATATTGCTGCCAAGGTGTTTTTCCTACCCTACCCCTGCTCCTTATTTCCATATGCCATTGTCCCCATAATCATTACCCTAACATTACCAAGATCATACTCCCTTCCCCCTCCTCCTATTGCTCAATAAACACAAACCCTACCTTACAAACCCTAAAACCCTACCTAGCTAAAAACCCAAACCCTACCCTATCAAAATACCCAAACTCCTCCCATGTCCCTAAAAAAAATTCTCCCTATAACCCCTGTTCCCATTACATCATTCCCTTCCTAATACTCCCTGCTTCATTGGTCCCTTTGGTAACAGATATTACAAAGGCACCCAACCTCACACCATCATCAAAGAGCAGCCTAATCACAGTCCATACTGCAACCATGACATCACAGCATTCCTCAAAGTATGAGGAGGAGACCCACGGTGACACAGCTTCAGGAGAGAGATGCTAAGATCAAAGAGCTTAGGGACAATGCTTTTAAGGCCAATTTCATGGTTTGACTCCTAGAGCAGGATAATAAGCAATTAACACATATTTTATTAAATATGGAAGTATTCAGTGGATCTAGAATTTAGAACTTTAACTAGATTAAGTTTTTTCAAAATGAGGAATTAGAAAGTCACTTAATTCACTAATTTTAATGTAGATATTCACCATTTTTGTGTAAAAATTATCATGATAAACTTTATAAAACAAATTTATATAAACTTGCTAAAAAAAATCTTTCACATTTTAATCTTGGATTCCTTACATTATCTATTTTAATATTTTTTATGGTTTATAGTAAAAATAAGTTTGTTAAGGTTATTTTATGAAAATAATGATGCATATGTTACTATTATTAATCCATTTAGTTATAATCTGATATAGTAAATATCATGTATGTGTTAAGTCATGATTATTACTAAGGCAGTGTTGGCACAATTTAAAATTCTGTCACCTTTGCAACACTAATTATATTATGGTTGAAGATTAAAAAACCCTCAAAGATCATCAAGTTTATACTCGTATTAGAATTAAATTTCAAAATCTTTGTGACACTACCAATCTTTTTTATTGTTTAACTAAACAAAATTATGATGATATTGAAACACTTATTTTAATGCTTTTTCAGCATAACAATAAAATTCGAAATAACTTTTAATAATATCTTTTTATCTCCTTATTTACCATAGTTAGTCTTAGTGGATGATAATCCACATTATCACCATCATAATTACATACTATTGTAGAAAGTTTGCACCATTTTAGAGTTGAGGAGAAAAATAAATTTAGGATCAAATTAAATGTTGAATGTGAGTAGTAGCATAATTTGTTTTTATTTATTAGTTGTATGATTATGTTAATAAAGAAGTTGATTGAAGCTCGCTTTATGAATAATAGATTAATATGCAAGATATATATTAGATATAAAGTTATTTAATGACAAATGAAATTTTTGGTAATGTGCCCAATATATACCATTATTTAGAACTTTAACTAGATTAAATTTTTTCGAAATGAGGAATTAGAAAGTCACTTAGTTCACTATTTTTTATATAGATATTCACAATTTTTTGTGTAAAAATTAACATGATAAACTTTATAAAACAAATTTATATAAACTTGAAAAAGAAAATCTTGGATTCCTTACATTATCTATTTTAATATTTTTATGGTTTATATTAAAAAGATAAGTTTGTTAAGGTTATTTTATGAAAATAATGAAGTGTGTGTAACTATTATTAACTGATAATCCGATATAGTAAATATCATGTATATGTTAAGTTACGATTATTGCTAAAACAATGTTGGCACAATTTAAAATTCAAAGTAACTTTTAGTAATATCTTTTTACCTTCTTATATACCATATTTGGTCTTAGTGGATGATAATCATTATTATCACCATCATCATTACATACTATTGTAGGAAGTTTGCACCATTTTAGAGTTAAGGAGAAAATATTTTTTAGGATCAAATTAAATGTTGAATATAATTTATTTTTATTTATTATTTGTACTTTTATGTAATAAACGAAGTTGGTTGAGGCTTACTTAATGAATAATATATTAATATGCAAGCTATATATTAAATATAAAGTTATTCAATGACAAATGATCATAGTAATGTGTCCAATATATACCATCATAGATCCATTTTAAGTGTAGATGTAGGGATCAAATTTCTTCAAGTGCAAACACTTTTAGAGTGAAAGATACAATGTGTTATTTTTAATTGTTGAAACTATATTTTTGAATGCTAAATAGAGTATATATACGAACAAATAATAATTTTAACCGTAAGAAACTTTTTTTTTATATATATAGATATATATGAAGTTGATATTGACATAAATTAGTTAACATAAATCTTCAAATAATTACTTTTGAAAAGTATATGATTTAAACCTCTGATTCACACATTTTTTTTTTACTTCTAATTACTTTACAAAAGATTCTTTTTTTATATTTTTCTATTTAGAACATAATTTTTATTTTAAACAGGCACAGAAGGATAGACAAACTTACACATCCCCCCATATTGGGCTGTAAAATGAGCCTCTCATCTCAATTACTAATCATTTTAATGATCAAAATCAATCATCAATTAGAATAGTAACGAAGTAGTACAATTTGATTATTTTCAAATACAACAAGAAAGAGAGAAAAATGATTAAGATATTCATTACACATGTTTAGTTTTTATCCATGTAATGTTTAAGGATACTATATTGAAAAGAACATATTAAAATTCATCTAAAACTTAAATTCCTTACATTATTTGTATTACCATTAACATTTATATTTATGTATTAAATTTGACCGTGAATACTAGATTGTGTAAAAAAAATCTTACCTATAAAGTATTTAACAATATATTAATATTGTTTTTCTTACTACTATTGACCATTTTAAATTGACACTAACTACTTTTCCTAAGTTGAGTACAAATTAATTATACTAGTATAACGTTGGCACCACTTCAAAATCTATAATTAGAAATATTTTATAATTCTAGTTGTGTTGTTCAATGATCAAAATATTTTTTTTATAAATTAAAGTGCAACAAAATAGGGAATTTGATTATATCAATTATAATAAGGAAAATTAAGGAAAGCTCACCTCAAACATTATATAAAGCATCTAGCATTTATTTATTAAGTGTTTAAATGGTTTATATTAAATAGAATACTAATTAGGTACTCCATTATTGTTTTAATATAACAAGTTTAGAAGATGTTTTTAGGTGCATTATTGAATTTTATTATGCATATTTTATATGGTGAGAAGTCATGCTGGTCAAATAAAGCTTTGAAAACTTAAATATTTTATGGCATTGTCAGGTAATTTGTATAACACATGATTACATTGAAATATTAAATAATATAAAACTCCTTCAAAAAAAATATGAAGAGAATATTTATACAACAAATATGGGAAAGTGTGTCTGAATGTATATTAATAGATCCTCCAAAAACAAATTACATTTATGTATCATATAAAGCTACTCTTAAGATATTCACTGAAGTAGATCAAGAATGGCTTCTACACCATATTTATTTATCTTGGTCTTCTTGCAATGTTGTTTCTTTGGCATCCATGCCCACACTATGGTATTAATTGGAATAGAGCCAAGTTCTTTGTCATCAAGATTTGGTACCCAATATTGCTCTAAAAATTTTCCATTGTATTTCCCTGACATAGGCTTCCACCAGTCAACCTTTACATGAAGATTCTCACTTTCATTATCGCTAAAGATATTTGAGATGGATTTTTCCATCCAAATCATCTCACCTGCATCCTCATTTCCTGATCTAACTAGAAACATCTTTCCTTTCTCAACATCAATCATCGAATTGAATGTTGGCTTTGGCTTGTTGCATTTGGGTCCAACATATATTGGTTCATCTATTGCATTATCAAAATCTCCATCCATAATACTTGAGACTACTTGGAGTGCATTACGATCAACATGAACAATGTGCCTTGTCTTGGGCCAAAAATCCTCAGAAGATGAATCATTTCCATCTATTATTCTATGATCATTATAGATTCCATCTAATGTATCAAGAAATTTTTCCCAATACATCACTTTATTTTTCCATTCCTCTGTAACAATTGGTGAATCCTCATTCCCAATAGTATCTTTCCACATTTTTATGTATGATTTTATCCCTTCCTTTAGTTCTTTTAAATAGACATCATTCTGTTTGGAAGGTAAGAAAGATGGCTTCCCTATGGGAATTATAGGTCGACCTTCATCATCTATATTCCATAACTCAACTGGTTTTGACCACTCAATATCTCTAATTGATTCTTTATACCTTAGTACTGGAACATCATTGAGTATAAGAAATTGGAAGTATTGAACATTAAGATGTCCAACTAGTGCATTTTTTCCCTCAATGTATCCATTAAGGAAACTTTTGAAGTCATAGACCTTGTCAATAAGTGTAGGTGGAAACACTCTATTTTCTTCAATCATGCGATATGTATCCATCATTTCAGGTAAAGAATAAATATCTTTACTTTTTAGGTTGGAAGACATTCTTCCATAGGTTCCATCTATGTCTTCATGGTGTGCCCCACAGCCAAGAACCCAACCTCAATAGTGATGAAGACACCAAGTGCAGTTAAAAGTGATAGAAACATGAAAAGATAGCGATTCTTATTATCACTTGCTGCATTGTCCAACTGTAACAACAAATGTGGAGGAAGAGGTTTAAAATCAACATTTTGACTTATTGAACTTCCATGAGATATAAAATCATCCTTGTATCCTTGACATTTTTGGTAAATAGAGGTGTCAAGTAATGCATTTGTAAGCAGGTTTCTTGAAATTCCACTTTCATAAAGTAGATCACCATACATATCCATTTGTGGGTCTTCAAGGTCCCTTAAGCACTTTGCAAGGGATGTAATAGTAAATTGTGATCCCATATGGACAAATAGTAAAGAGAAATAACCAAAACCTCCCGCCTTATGCCCATGTGTAAGCATACCTATCAATGACAAACCCAAATTTGTTCCTACAACAGTTTTTGATTTGACACGTAGCCTTGGGATTGACGTCTTTGTTTTGTCCATTTTATCATGGATAATGCTCAAATACTCCTGTGGAAACCGCTCTGACATAATTCTATGGGCATAGTAGCAATATCTTCCACACATAACAATCTTGTTATGTTTTGTCAACCTACCTCATGCCTTTTCTTCCAACTCTTTTGTAGTTGTTGACTTCATTTGTGCTTTCAACACAATACATTCACTGCATTTACTAAAGTTGGTGTTCTTTGAAAATGCCACATCTCGAAACTTAGTATTCCAGATCTTGCTCATTGTCAGTTGTGATATTGATGGGTAATTGAGCTTTTGAAGAGCCTCATTGATCTATTTTAACAAAGAATTTTGTGTGTAAGTCGAAGGAAGCAGTCTTAAAGGAGCAGATGTTCCATCTTCTTCAACTTGACATGTTTGATTTGGTGAAAAATCTAAATTATCCATTACAATTTCGTGCAATATTTCTATAGCTGCCACTGTGTGAGCTCGTGCTTTGCATGTGTTGGTGTTACCATGAATAGCTTTGATCTGTCCATGTTGGAAATAATGCTGGTAGTTATAGAATGTGCTTTGAGGAATTTTATGTATCTTATACCATGCTTTCTTACAAATAATATTCCCATTAAATCTCATGTCCTTTACATTTCTAGCAATAGGTGGTAGGACGTGGCCATGGCCATGGCCGCTTGACATCACTATGTTTGACATGAGTGAATTCAAGACAAATTCTCTAATACCATTTGTATTTATTTGTCTCATACCCCTTCTAGCACCTGCAATGGCCTTCCTATCGACAAGTTGAAGACATTCTTTTCTGCAACATACATCTACTGCCAAAAGTCGAATTTCTTTCTCTTCATCTATTTTGGTTGGACATTTTGCAGTTTTCTTTGTAGCCATAACTCGTTTAATCCTTTTATATGGCCTTGTTACATTCATATCAATTGAGTTTCTATCTTTTTCATTACAGAGGTACCCATCCCATTTGTTTAAGGGATTTGCATCCTCTATAACATCCCATATCACCATTTCTTTGGGTGGTTCCTTGAACTTTTCCTTGACCCTTAATATCACACCTTTGTTGTCCACCAAATTATTTATTGGCCATCTAACCAAACAATGTATAGACTTATCACCAATTCTGCATTTCTCACAATTTCCATCTATCTCTTCTAGAAAAACACCAAAATCCATTTCACCTAGTGTTTCACCCTCAACAATGTCATCCTCGTGGACATGAACTAGCATTCCTTTGGCAATGCACATGCTTGTTCCCATGCATTCATGTGTAAGAGAAACCTTTGCACATATGAATTTAACCCTATCTTGGGGAATATTTATGGCATGATCATGACAGTGAGGCTCCAAATCTGATTCTAGCCAAATTTCATAAGATTCTAATGCACCCCCAAGTGTATGCTCAAACCCTGTTGGATGTGGTAGAGGAGCATTATGTTTTAACACCTTTTCAATTTTAACCACTATGCATCCTTTATTTACCATATTTCCATGAACTTTATGCCCAAGCTCTGTATTGAATATGGAGCCCTTGCCCACCTTCAATCCATGTTGCAGAAGATTTGCCTTGTCTCCAATAGAAAATGTAGAAGAAACATTTGTACCTATAAAAAAATGTAAATAATGTTAGTATTTACTCAAAAAAAACATTTATTATAGTATCAATAATATATAACACATGCTTCAATATTTTGATTTACCTATGTGGTGTCTAAAATCCACAATCTTCCATGGATGTATGTCCCCTTCATTAACATCATCATCAATCAAATGTGGTTGAATGACATCAATTATCAAAATTGCAACATAACGAGCATTAAACCTTTTTCCAATATAATAAGTTCCAGACTCTGCAGATTCAACCCTTGCTAGCCCAATGACTTGATCATTAATAATGAGATCAACATAGTCCCCTTTTGCCAAAATTATATTTTCCATTGTAGCTTGCATCAATTCTGCAACAACAATTACATTGTAACTTGTAATTAAAATAATGAACCGTGTAAAGTGTGACTTTATATTTCCCCAAAAACACACAACTTCCAAAAAAGTAATATAAATGCAAAAATAAAAATATTATGGTGGTCATGTTGTATGTAATGAAACATTGTTTCCTCAAATGAAAGCTAACAATCAATATCATTCCTTCTACTACAAACATAAGCATATTGCTAGAAGCAACATTACATGGTCAGATAAATCTAGCACATGCTAGATTTCCTTCTAGCACAAACACAAACACATTGCTAATAACAATAGTCTAAGGCGAAGGAAATCCACCACATGCTAAATTTTCTTCTAACGTAAATAGAAGCATATTACTCACAAAAACATTTCAAAGTAAAAGAAATCTTACACATTCTAGAGTTTATTGTAGCACAAACACAATCACATTGCCACAAATAACATTGCAGTGTAGAACATATCTAGCATACGCTTGATTTACTTCTGGCACAAACAAAAGCACATTGGCAACAATAACATTGTAGGGCAAACAAAAGCCAACAAAATCCAACAACTTCTATCACAAACACAATCACATTTCCAATAACAATGTCGCAAGGTAAAATAAATTTAACGTATGCTAGCTTTACATGTACCATAAATACAAGCATACTACCAATAACAACATTTTATGTCAGAAGAAATCTAGTGCATGCTATATTTCCTTCTAACACAAACAAAAGCACATTACCAAGGTGAAAGAGATCTAACACGTGTTATATTTCCTTCTATAATAGACAACCAAAATTGAAAACAACAACATTGCATAGCAAAAGAAATCTAACACAACTTCTAGCCCAAACACAAGCACAACATTTCCAATAACATTACCAAAGTGATGGAAATCTAACACTTGCTAGATTTCCTTTTATCATAAACAACCAAATTGACAACAACACTATTACAAAGCAAAAGAAATCTAGCATAGTTTCTAGCCCAAGAACAAGCACATTTCCAATAAAAATATTGCAAGGTGAAAGAAATTTCACGCATATTAGCTTTACATGTGGCACAAATACAATCATACTACCAACAACAACATTGCATCCCAAAAGAAATCTATTGCGTGTTATGTTTATTTTTAAAACAAATCAACAAAGTGTAATGGTCATTATTTGTTGTGAAGACCCATATGAACAGTGGCGTAATGCTAATAATACCAATGGAGCTACTGCAAGATACCCACTCACCTTTCCCTTTATCCTACAAAAAAACTCTGAGGTGTGAAATCCTTTTTTTGCTGAGTGTTTGCTTGTAAGAGGGAAAAGTAATGAATAATTCTTCATGCTAGACTATATTTATTTGGGGAAAACAGGGTGAAACATGAAGCCTCATCACTTCAAAATTTGCGTTTCCTTGGGGGGTGGTTGTTCCTCTAATGGTTGATTTCCCGTACTAATTAATGTTTCGTTTAGCTGACACATTTTTCCTTCCACTAGGTTGTCAACAGGGAGCTTATTATAAGAGAATATTCATCTTTTGTGCTACTTCCAAATTTCCGAAAGCATGAAACCTCGAATGAAATTTCAGGTAAGCTTCACCACCTCGTTTTTTGTATAATGCACCCGCCATTTCTTTATTGTTTCTTGTATTCTCTCTTGACTTTGGTTTCTTTATCTAAATGTTGAGGCTAATTAGTCCCATAGTGCCTCCATATAGTTACAGGTGTTGAGTAAATGATTAATCCTCTCTTTTGTGTTTTCGGAGAGGAAACACAAAGAGGAACCTATAAATCCTCTCTTTATAAGTTTGTCCCAAGTTAGGACCTTCCGGTGTAAAATCAATGACATGAAATTTTAATTTATGGCCAATGTGCCACCATCCATAGTTTTCTCCACGATGGATCATTTGTACCAGTATATCCCTCACTAAGATAAGCTTTGACTTCCTTGAGATGTAACTCCACATCTTCTTTTTTCCCCCATTTAAGTTGGTCTTGGTCATTATTGAACATAATTCTTCATTTTCTTAGTTCCTCTATTAGATACTAAATAGTTAAGTCATTCTGGGTTGGCCGTCGAAAGATATTAAAATTCCATCGCCTCCATTTGTTATTTTCTAGTCCTTGATCCTAGAATTGGTGGAATTCTCTATACTCTCATATTTTTGTGCTTAGTTTGAAGGGATGCCATTCCTCCCTACATAACTTAGCTTGTTTCTACCACGCATCATCCCAAAATAGGGCCTCCTTTCCATTTCTGATTTCCTAGAATAATGTTTTTGCATGATACCTCTTTTATTCCATCCTAAATTCCAAATTGCCAACCCCTGAGTGGAACTTGATAACCAGACTAACTCTTTTGTATGGAAATTAGGTGCATATTTTGATTTCAAAATCCTTTCCCAAGGTGATGACCCCCCTTTTAACCATCTCCACCATAATTTTGCTCCATTTTCTTTGTTGGTTACCTCTGGATCTTGAAGACCTAGCCCACCTGCATCTTTTGGTTTGCACTCTATTTAAGGCCACTAGCGCCCATTTTCGTTTCACCTCTACCCCTCGCCACAAGAAGTTCCTTTGAATGTCCCAGATCTTTTGTAGTACTCCTTTGGGAGAAGGGAGGATAGATAACATATAACTTGGAATAGCTTGTAGCACTGTGTTTGTTAGAATCAGATGACTAACCAGGTCTAGGGCTTTGACATTCAATTTTTTCACCCTATCCTCAAGGTTTGATACAATTTTTTCCTAATTGGAGTTCTTCTAGGCTTGCACCATTAGAGGGACCTCAAGGTACTTTGATGGGAGGGATTTAAACATATATTCCCTATTTTTTTACGTCTGCATGGTGTAAATATCTTGAAAATATGCTTTTAGAAACTCTTTCGGAGATATTAATACATGGGAGTATCCATTTGAATCTATTTTGCAAAATATTAAGCATTTTATTTTGCTTTAAATGGAATATATTGTGGGAACTTTCTCTATGATCTCCCAATCCCTATACCTGAAAATCTCCACCCAATGCTAAATTGAGAAATCAATGAAAGCTAGCACCTAGACAAGAAACAAAGGTGTGTAAGTTAACCAAATATCTCTATGGTATAAAATGGACTCCCAAAGCCTAGTACATAAAAATTGATGAGAATTTTGCACAACACAACTGAAAGAGAAGCCCTTATGATCCTAACATCTACTGCAAAGATCAAGGGGGGATATTGTGATAATCATTGTGTATGTCGATGACTTAGTAATCACAGGTAGTTATGAGAAGAGAATTTTGGCAGGATTTGAAAAGGTCCTTTGACATGACCGATCTTGGTCTATTACATTACTGTCTTGGTTTGGAGGTGTGACAAACACATCACCGGATATTTGTATATAGAAGAAAATATGCTAAGACACTTATTGAGAAATCACATATGAATGGCTGTAAGCCCATGCAAACTCCCATGGAACTAGACCTAGTAGGAACCGCACCTCTTATCATTCAAGTGACATGTAAGTTACAACGTGGCACACAAATAAGTAAAGTAACATGGAACTGGCACTTGCCCCCATTAATCCAACGCATTCAAAAACATCTGGAGGTGTTGAAAACCATGGAATTCACCTTAGTTCAGTGGTTTTCAAATGTGTTGGTGGATAGGGTGGAAAATAAAGGGGTAGAGAATGTCTATTTGCTCACCGACATGATGTGCAAGTTTTCAGAGGGCTAGCTAAAGGAGGAAAGCCAAAGGTTTGCAGAGAGAGATCACTCCACACCATTAAGGCAGGTTGATAGAGAAGGGGTGGACCTGAGTCAGGTCAGTGATCTACCAGTTCATACGAACAAATAATCCTTCATTATGGACATACTTAGGAAACAAGAAGGGGTATGTGTCTAAAATACAAGGATAGAGTGATGGTTAATCATGGGAAGGAGAGGATTTCCCCCATAATAGATTGTTAGTGTGATCATCTCATTAATAGGAGATGTGGCAAGAGGAGTGGAAAGGTACGAAATCAAGAGGGGAAACATACAAGAGCAAGGTCAGGGTGATTATGATTTTGAAAAAACCACTCGCAGGGGAAAATGAGAGGAAGGACGTCCACAAGTACACACGAATGAAAAACAACATCGCTAGCAGGTCAGAGTTACTGAAAATGGAGAGAGAAAGTACTCAAATATCGGTGAGGCAAGTCTCGTCTGGGGTGTCATCTTTAAATCATAGCTAGGGAGTAGGCTTCATCGACATAAGGCAAAACACTGAAAGGTGGTGTAATTGTGAGTTGCTGATAGTAATTTCTATGAGGGAAATTCAATTATCAAGGAGTGCAATGAGTAAGAGCTAGAGTGATGCTAGTAGGCCAAGAGGTAGTTCCCGAGTGGATGCTCAAGGCTTTGAGTTTTGCAAACATACATGCATGGAGGAAGCAACGGAGGTTGTTGCTAAACAGTCACACAAAAGGGAAGGATATAGTGGAAATCTGGGAGAGTGAGGTTTGAAGACATTGTAGAGTTATCTTTGATAGTAGAATAGAGGAGGAAGGAGATTGGATCATCAACACAGGGAAATCCAAAACATAGATGACTGTGTACCAAAAGACCTTGGAGACTGCTTGGCATGTCAAGACTCTAATGGAAAAGATGCAAGCAGAGGCAGCAGAGTAGAGGAAAAAGAGGCAACTCGAGACAGAAATCAAGTTAAAATCTATAGATCAACGCCTAAAAGGAATTGAAGAGGCACTTAAGGGTTTGGTTAACATAGAGAAATTGCATGTTGGAAGAATTGGGGATCTTAACAAAATGTTCTCAATCTATCTAAATTATATCGATAATGTGGGTATATCGATGGGTGTAGAGATAGGAGATTTGGCCCACTTGAGGAAGTATCGAGTTCAAGAGGCTTACGCTACAGGCGGCTGTCCACTGGCAACCCTAGAAGCTCCAGCGACAACCCTTGTGGAGGACCCAACAATGGGGCCAACGACGATAACAACTCCAAGCAAATAATATTGTGTTAGTTGATCATGGCATCGACCAATCTTTTGTTTAGTTTTGTGTTATGTTTATATAGGTAGTATTGTTGTTATTTTGTCAAGTTTAGGTTTGAAGATCAAAGTTATATAGCTATTTAGATAGGCAGACCTACATACAGTAGTAGTGGGAAGGGGAACTTTTTTGAACTATATAAGGGAAAGTAAAGACAGAAAAATCTAATGGCATGCCTGGTTAAATGTGTGACAAAAAGAATCTTCTTCTACGACTCGTTTGGTAAGCCAGCTACTATTTTTGTATTATATGTTTATTTAGTAATATATTGAAACTTTACTAACTTACAAAAAAGTTATCTTATTATCTTTCCCTTTAATATATTGTCTATTAAAAATATATGCTACATATTAAAAGATATTAAACTCTTAGAAACTTAATCTTTCTTATAAATATGAAATATTTGATATGATAAACATAAAATTTTATGTAAAAAAATTAAAAAATATATATTGGGTATTAAAATATATTGAATTCTTCGATATATTTTTTACCACTGGATGATGTGGAAAGAAATTTGATGAGGAATTTGATACCATATAAACTTAAAATTTTAATTACTAAGTCAACTATATGGGGTTATCGGGTTATCTTCCTTTTCAGTATGTTCTGTTCAAGGAGACATGTTTTGTATAAAAAAAAAATCAAATTTAAAAATAATTAAATTTTATTACTGAGTCAACTATATGGGGCCTATCTTACCTTTCAGTTGTTTTGTATTAAAAAATATAAAGAATTTACAAGAATATTTGTTTACGAGGTGTTTGGAGAAATTTGATCTCTCTTTCAAGGCCCAACAAGGTTCAAATGGATTTTCTCTAATGCAAGTGAGGACTACCTTCATTTTGAGATAAGGTTTCCAAGGTGTGAATATGCAAGGAGTGTTTACCATTCCACCATCGTCGTTGTTATCGCAGAGGAAGATGCATTTTCATCCTCTTTTTAAGTGTTACAAGTAAAACCAGATAAACAGAACAATAAAACTAACTGGGTATAGTGGCACATAGAGTTAATTCCAAACAAATGACCATATTTCAGCACTCTTTTCACTTGTAATAGAATATTGTCTCAGTATTCAAATGTTGTTAACTCAAACTATTTAGTAATTCAGTTTTCATCTCTAATTTAATAAGTGCATTGTATTTGTAATTCCTCATACAAGTAAATACAGGTGAATTTAGATTGTGGATACCTTATTAACCAACTTTGGAATTCAGAAGTCATAGGCAGTAGATATGCTGTGGCTGTTAAAACAAAAATTTAAACAGTAAAAATATATAATGTTTCAGGAAAAATAATAAGCATTCTATCCAAATAATTATCCCTGGAAACAGTAATCTCAATTGTTTATATGAGAGCTTTTCCTCCGTAAAATGAAACTCATGCTAGTAGATTTATAGTCAGCCTAAAGCACTCCAAAAGACAATCAAAAATTATTTTTAATACTCATTTCATGCAACTCAAAGCAGAATCACCACCCTATGAAACCTCGGGTTGCTTCATCTGTGGTTAGACAGTACATAGGATTCACTCATCATCAGGCTCAGTCAAAACCTATGGTGACCCATTTTCAAAGAATGACAGTCCTAACGGGTACATAGGGTACTGGGAATTTGATATCACATATAAATCTGAATGTAAATCTGACTGTAAATCTGACTGTAAATCTGACTGTAAATCTGCCTTACACTGACTGTAAATCTACTAGCATGAGTTTTATTTTATGGAGGAAGAGCTCTCATATAAAAAGTGCTACACATCACAATCTTGGTAGCTGATGAGGGAGGATAGGGAGCCTCTAGAATCTCTAAACAAAGAGTATCTGTCCCTGATCTCATGACTAACATGGTAAAAGAGTATTCTCTTCTGATTCAGTTTCATTCAAGCAAAGTCTACAGATCCTATTTTTCCCGTCAATCTAGTATTTTCCCTTGGTTTTAATTTGATGTGAACACATCTAAAACTGGCACATAGGAAATCTCAACCCATGCATGATGTGAAGCTCTAAGAAGCCAGGGTGGAGAATCATCTCGATTCTCATCTTCGATACACAGAAAGTGTACATGGTCTAGGTGAGTCTTGTATGCCAACTCTCTAGGAGGAATGATCCACATGATGTGAAAATAGGGACAACAACGTAATGTTATGATCTAGCACATACCTAATAAAACAAACAGAAAGCCTAAACACATACCTGTTTTAGGCAAAAACTATGGAAGATCAGACTCACAGAAAAAAAAATGGAATTAAATGCAGAGCTTATAAAACAGAGCATTTATCAACCAAAATTAAGACATCACGTCTGTAAAATGCCAGTCATTGTACAATTGTTCTCTGCTTAAAAAAGTACCATACGAGTTTTCCAAACAAAAATTGTGGGGATTTTTGTTCTATATCAATAACATCATCTAGCTCTACATTCAAATACTTTCCAGTGAAAGTAATGTGGGTTGATGCAATTTTAACCCGGACTAGGAAAATGGCTACAAGGCTGCATTTATTTTCCATATTCGAGTACATGGAGGCAAGGCTTGACCCTACCCTCGTCCTTAAGGGCGCCTGATATTTCTCATCAACATATGGCAGTGAAAGTTTGCTACCAGTGAATAATGAATGAAACCAATATCTAGTGGTAACAACAACCTCCAAACACGTTAGAAAGCAGTGAAGTTACAGGGCTAACCTGGTCATGACAAGGGTCTCTAAGATGCGTTTGGTGTGGTGAGACTCCCGCAACACGTGAAGATATTTCCTTAACAGAGGTTGATCATGATGCTAGCTTGGTTCAAGATTCATATACTTACTATGTTTGTTCTGCTGCTAGGTATGCATATATATGATCTTAGGTATACTACTAGATATACTACTGGAACTACAAATGCTAGTGCTGCTTCAAAAAAATTAGTGAATTAGCAATAACATAGTAGTGAGCTTGAGTGGACCCTCAGGGGGACTCTACACTAGCTAGGATCTGTCCAAGTTAAATATCAAGCACACTTTCACAACCCAACACTGGATACTCTACACTAGCTAGGATCCGTCCAAGTTATATATCAAGCACACTTTCACAACCCAACACTAGATATTCACTGAGTTTGGAAGGATAAACTTTAAATAGATTGCAGATCTATTTGATTGAGAAATATTCAGAACAACATGCAGATTTAATTACACTACAAGACATTCCTTGCTGAAAATTTATCCTTTAAATAGAATGCAGATTTATCTTGTTCCCCACTATTTTCACCATCTTCCCATACACTATCAACAACTCGAGAAACAACAAGGAGATCAATAATTTTCATTTCCAGAGAAATACCACCTACCACATTATCAATAGTTTCAAAAGGGAATCAGTTTCTTTATACCACAAATGGCAAAGTTCCTTTAAGGGGTACACCTTTGGGGATCCTATTATTAGACTTTGTGGGTGGTCCATTTATTGGAAACACCAAATTAACTCTATCAAACTTGCAATCTGTGCATCCTCCTTGTAGAGTTATATAAAGTGTTGTAGAACCTTTCTCATAATTCAACCTCGCTAGTTGTGTGCCACTGCATTTTTACCTCAAGATATCACCTCTTTGGAAATCGCTCTAAGGTTTGCATAAAATTATGAACCCATAGTTAAATAGGAACCTCCTATATCTCCTAATGGTTTCGCATTAATACATGTATCTCATTGGATTGGAAGTACCACCGAATTGTAGGGGTTGGTTGACAGAACTGGATTCCAAAATGTCAATACCTAGTGGAGCCCCAATTTCTGGTAGGCCTTTATCATTAAGTACCTCTATCATATCATGCCATGAGTGAAACTTGATTTGATGTGCTTACCCACCATTACATGGGGGTCTTTTCCAAATTCATATGCATTGTTGCAACCCTTTGCTCAGGCACAATCTACTCCACCAGTTGTTCCAAAGATTCTTTCATGGTATCAGTTGTGCCATTAAACTCAATATCTTCTTAAGCTCTGCACTAATCCACCTAACTATTTTCAACATCATGCAATGCCAAAAAAAAATTACAATCTATTCAAGAGTGATTAAAATCTATATTTATCTTTTTCCATAGATCAGACACTAACACACAAGACAGAGTTCCAAGTCGCCATTGTGCTCATACAAAATAAAAATTCAACCTTTCTTAGACAAAGGCACAAAAATAGTTGACAATCACAGGCATAGTAGAAAACATATTTGCATTTAGGATCACTTTTGACAAATGAGGTCCATTTGCAGAGTATAGTTACTATCCATAAAGGAGTACACTGGTGATCAAGCTCGGTATAAGGTCATACTAAGTCATTAGCAAAAGTCTTATGGCTATCTCTATGGAAGGAAGTACTTTTGACTACATCCTTACCGACACTGGAAACTTCTGCATCATATGTAGGTCCATATTTTATAAGTGCCTTTGTACTTTTCTAGATGGAAAGAAACAATTTGAAAGTCAAGGCTATGTGCTAGTTTGTGCATTTTTTGTGGAAAAGGTATTAGGATCCTTGTCACAACGACAAGGGAATTACAAACAACACCAGTTAGCTTCACGAGCTAAAGCAACATTAACAACTATTATATACAAGAAGGGATTGTTGCTCTCCAGTCAGTCAAGACAAGCGCATACACGCAGACAAATTATCAACTACAAGAGTACAAATGTTGAAAATGTTGGAGCTTTTTGTTGGCATATGCATGGTATTTGGATTTTACTTCTTCAAGTTGTTATGACCTTCATTATTCTACATCAGAACTTGGGCTTGACAACATTTTCACGGTTGGCAGGCTCATTGGTAGTTATGTTGCCAAATTTGCCAGTTACAAAATTGCAACAAAAATTTCAAAACAAAATCATGGAATAAAAAGACAAAAGTACGAAGGCCACATCAGAGACATTAAAAATTAGGAGGATCTTAAAATTGCAGGCTTAGGAGACAAGATTTATTTGGAATCTAGAAATTTTGAGGTAGGCATAATGTGGTTGGCTATAAAAATACGTTTACACATCAACTATCACAACATTTCTTTTCTCTGTTACACCCACATTTGTCTCTGTTTCAACTTTTGGTACATGTATGCTTATAGGAATGCCTTTGATAGTAGTGAGAATTCTTTCTGCACTTCAAACCTTTGAGAATTTTTTAGTTGACTGATATGTATACGAGATATAATTAGATATCTATACGAGATATAATTAGATTTGTTTTTTGTGCCATAGAAAAACCACACCCTTAAAATGAAATTCATAGATGAATTACCTAAAATTTGAATGCATAAATGGGTGAAAAATCAAGGTAATACACAATGGTTTGGGAGTTTAGTCATGGGGATTTATTCACGGTTGTTGATTTTGAGAAGATTTATTTAGGTCTTAGAATCTTGTTTTCCTCAATTGACCATTATTAGGTTTCAAAGACTAGTATGTAATGAGAAATACCTCATAATGGTGTTTATAATCCTAGCTGTAGTCAAATGATCCCCTATAGAGGTCATATGTAGTGGTTTCGAGCCTCATTCATGGATATTAATATTGATAAGCCTTTTCCATGCCCTAGTTTAATTATTTTAATCCCCTAACTATTGTCCAAGCCTTAAGACCAATTTATGTTATGCAAATCCATCTATGGGATGTTATAATCTTTGTGGGATACAAAAAGTACTCTACAAAAGTAATTTGTGGTGGTTAAGTATATGTTCATATTTTTTCAACTTGAGAGGCATCACTAAAGGCTTAAGGCTTGTGATCTCATGCCTCAATAATTTCCAAGGCCCCAATACTAGTTTTTGGTGCACAATACCTTCAAATAATGTTTGTGTTTCTAGTAAAAATCCAAATATCCCATATAGAGGTCAAATATGTGTTGGTTATATTCAACTGGAAGACAAAGTTATTGACATATGTTATTGATATTCCTTGGTAGACAAACAAAGAGTATGTTATAAACACACCATTATTGAATCTTTAAGTCAAACAAATCCATTTCCACCTAAAGATAGCTCTATTGTTGACAATAACAAAGTTGGACAGCCCCAGAATATTGATTAAACCTATAAACCCTCAATGACATATACAACTACAGTGCTGAGAATGAAAACGATGTCAAGAAAATCATTGATGAAGAATACAGGCTTGACCAAATAAAACATTTCTCTCTAGACCACATCAAATGCAAATATGTTCTCTTCTCCATGAACATGTGGACAATCATTCATGCACTAGATTTTTGAAAGGAAATGTAGACAACAAACCTCTAACAAATCCACATGAAGTCAATGCCAAGGGACAATTTTGGGGCCTGGAAAAGGTGCACTCACAGGGATTAAATCACAGTGAAGAGAGGCTCCTTTGCTATCCCACAAGAAGGTTCTTCATCACAGCAAGGAGGCTTCAATACACTGTCAAAGGAAGCTCCAAAAGAGCCCTAGTTGCAGTTTTCTATTCACAGCTAAGACACAATCAAAGGAAGCCTAAATGAACCCCTAATCTAGAATAAGAAAGAGACTCAATACACAGTCCTAAAGGATGTGTTTTAGGTGTTGTTCAAGTAAGGAGACCTAGCACGTCTTAGTATTTCAGTGGCAACATGATGATGATAGCATTGTGATTGAAACTATTCCTAAGGACTGTTTATAAGGTTGGTAACATACAGTCAGATTATATTAATGAAATATGTCCTAGACCAAAGTTCAAATCAGTACACCCAGATTGAGTCAAGTCCTTGTACGAATTATACTACTGCATTGATAGTATTTGTTGACTAAAGATCAGAGGCTAGACTTGCTACTAGGCTAGACCACAGGACATAGCTAGCAGCAAAGGTATTGACTTGAAAGCATGACAGTGGTGGAGCTGCACCTCTAGGTCATGGATTGGTAACTGACAAAAAGAATAAATTCAGACTGCTTCAGTCCAATCCTACAAAAAAACTTGTCGTAGGAAAACAAATTTGCAACTAACCAACCAATGTGAAATGAATATTCAATGAAATTATCAAATGTACTACACAAATTGATGATATATATATACCAAAAACAGAGCATTTATCAACCAAAATTAAGACATCACATGCCATATGGATGAACTTACATTGATGTCAGAGTGTTAGCAAGGAAATTTGCAAATATCTTAACACAAAGAAACAAGTAATCAAATTCCATTAAAATTCACTTAACTTTACATATGCCCAAAAGCAGAGGAAATAACTAAGCTAGAATCCGATCCAAGAAAATGCAACGTATTATAATCCTATGCTTAGTAGAGCTTACAAGGAAATGGGTTGGATATGTGTTTAAAGTCTGCAAGATCAAAAAGATATAATCTAAAGGTAGCCCCAACAATCTGAACATGCAACAGGATATGATAATAGTTTATTCAAAGAGATATTTTTTAATAAAACAAATAGAAAGCCTAAAAACATACCTGTTTTAGGCAAAAAGTATGGAAGATCGGCCTCACAGAAAAAAAATGGAAATAAATGCAGAGCTTATAAAACTGTCTTGGTCATCCGAAAGGGTTGTTGACAGATGCGCCTCACTTGTTAATGCTACAGGATACCCCTAACCATATTGGATATAATATGTGCATCCGCTCCTCAAAGCACACGGATCGTGGATTATCAAAGCACACGGATCACTGATTATCTGTCTATTCAAAAGTTTCCCAAATCATTGAATCACGGATTATCGTCTGTTCAAAAGTTTCCCAAATCGTTGAATCACGGATTATCTTATGTTTCATGTGAATTTGGGCAAGCTTAGAAGTCGAGTTGCAAACTGCAGGTGTCCTTATTTTTCTACAAGAAACAGTCTAATGTGAAGGTGAATATGCTAAATGTGGTATTGGATGGCAATGATGCTAATGAGAAGTTGGAAAATTGGAAAGTGAACATATCCAATCGGAAAGTGAACATATGACAAAGCTACAAAAAAATCTTGAAATCTAAACCTCTCGTATTATTCACATGTTTTCCTATGATTTTCTTCTAATCCTATTATCCTACTCAAGCCTATTGTTTGTACAAGTGGATAGGAGGAAAACTCCTTGAGTGGAGGAATGCATTCCCTCCGATAATTAATTAAAACCCAGATCTTGTTCCCTGGATCACCATGCAGCAGTAGTAAGGAGGATTTACTATTCTTAGGAAGTCGTGTTGGGTTACTGAACCAACCAAAACCACTCGTACGCCTTGGAATGATAATGGTATTTCTCCTTAGATGATGTCCAAGGCCCCAAACAAAGCCATCCTCGTGGGGCAAAATTATCCTCATATTAACACCCGTACAACATCTATATACCTATGGTTTATAATGATGGCAAATAGTGCTCCCCATCACCTAAATGTGCAAAAAGTCCCAACTAACCTACATGCCATGTCAAGCTTGTCCTCGATAGTAGCATATCATCCTACATTATCCATTAGCTCATCGAGATAGAAGGATCAAGGACTCTCAATCCATAGTTGGGGACTATAGTCCATCAAGTCTAGGTCAAATTTCGGGCTAGCTGTATGAAGGACACCACAAGGTCAGCCAACACTAATGCAATGTATTATTTGTTGGTACATCGACCTATCAAAATGTTATAATATTGGGTATTATACATTAGTAAGTAGGACACTAGCCACAAACAAGAAACCTTGATGTTGGCAATGAGCACCACTAGGCAAACCATTCACCTTAGAGGCACTCAGAGGTGGTTTTGTACCATGTGCATAGTCTATATTATTATTGAACCAACCAAAACCACTCGTACACCTTGGGATGATAATGGTGTTTTTCCTTAGATGATGTCCAAGGCCCCAAACAAAGCCATCCTTGTCCAGGGGCAAAATTCTCCTCACATTAATACCCATACAACATCTATATTCCTTTGCTTTATAATGATGGAAAATAGTGATCCCCATCACCTAAATGTGCAAAAAGCCCCAACTAACCTACATGCCATGTCAGGCTTGTCCTTGATATTAGCATATCATCCTACATTATCCATTAGCTCATCTAGATAGGGGGTTCAAGGACTCTCACTCCATGGTTGGGGACTATATTCCATCAAGTCTAGGTCAAATTTCGGGCTAACTGTATCAAGGACACCTCAAGGTCAACCAACACTAACGCAATGTATTAATTGTTGGTACATCGACCACTCAAAATGTCACAATATTGGGTAGTAGACATTAGTAAGTAGGACACTAGCCACCAACAAGAAACCTTGATGTTGGTGATGAGCACCACTAGGCCAACCGTTCACCTTAGGGGCACTAGGAGGTGGTTTTCTACCATGTGCACAGTCTTTTTTATTACTTAACCATCCAAAACCACTCGTATTCCCTGGGATGATAATGGTGCTTCTCCTTAGATGATGTCCAAGGCCCCAAACAAAGCCATCTTTGTCCAGGGGAAAAATTATACTCACATTAACACCCATACAACATCTATATTCCTTTGGTTTATAATGATGGAAAATAGTGCTCCCCATCACCTAAATGTGCAAAAAGCCCCAACTAACCTACATGCCATGTCAATCTTGTCCTCAATATTAGCATATCATCCTACATTATCCATTTGCTCATCTAGGTAGGGGGTTCAAGGACTCTCACTCCATGGTTGGGGACTATAGTCCATCATGTCTAGATCAAAGTTCGAGCTAACTGTATCAAGGACACCTCAAGGTCAACCAACACTAATGCAAAGTATTAGTTGTTGGTACATCAACCTATTAAAATGTCACAATATTGGGTAGTAGACATTAGTAAGTAGGACACTAGCCACCAACAAGAAACCTTGAAGTTGGCGATGGGCACCACTAGTCCAACCATTCACCTTAGGGGCACTAGGAGGTAGTTTTGTACCATGTGCATAGTCTATACTATTACTTAACCAACCAAAACCACTCGTATTCCCTGGGATGATAATGGTGTTTCTCCTTAGATGATGTCCAAGGCCCCAAACAAAGCCATCCTTGTCCAGGGGCAAAATTATCCTCACATTAACACCCATACAACATCTATATTCCTGATCCAGATTTAAACAGGAACGCAATAAAATACAGAGATAATCATATACACAAAGATGGAGTGGAAATAATACTTCATTTCATTAATGAAAAATACTGAAATATGCTTACAACCAGAAATAGAAATAAACCAGCTAGGGCAATGGTAGCTTATCTCTGAGAAGAGATGTGTGGCTACATGCCTCTGAACTGTGTCACAATGAGGCTCGAAGGCCTATTTATTGTTGAGAAACAATGGAAAAACCCTTCACATTCCAAAACCTAACCCTGGAAGATGAAACGCCAAATTGTGGGCCCCGTTTTTGGGTAAGTTGGTACATCAACTTCCCGGGGTCGCGAATTGGTCATCTTATCTCCATTTGACGCGCATGATAGCCCGTTGGAAAGATCTCTCTGAGTAATACGATGAAAAAGATGAATTTTAGATAGAAAAATCATTGGCGGTAGATTTCCCAAAAAACGTCATTTAGGGCCTCAAAACGGCTCCGGAAGTTTAGGACCCGAAAAACTGCTAAAAATAGTAAATTGTGCTATAATTAGGGAAACTGAAAAAAAATGCACGAAGTACTAGAGGGGATCCAAGTGGAATTAGTGGGTGGCCACCAATATCCACCTGGATCATTCCTGCCCCCTTAGGAAGCAATGGTCCCCATTGCGTTGAGTTCCTCCATCTGCTGAACTTGTCCTGCAACTCTGATGTGTCCAGTAATGGCCGGAAGCATGGTCGACGACGGTCCACATTGAACACTTGGTGTAGGCGAAGGAATGGAGGAATGATGTGCACCAAAGCATTGTTTCCCATAGCCTTGGTACTGGTGTAAGGACCATGTCAAAGTGGTCTGAGCTTCTGATGGGTTCTGGTAAGGCGTTCTTTCTGTCGATGCAACCAGACTTTGTTGCCCACCTGAAACTTGAGTGCTACCCCTGTGCGTGAGGAGAAGTTGTTCCTGTGTCTTTTCATGACCGTATCCCTTTGCTGCTGCTACTGCGTGGAGGAACCCTTTGCGGGGCTCATGGATGTAGCAACGATCTTCCCCTTACTTTGGGGGTGAACCATACAGGAAATAAATTTCCTAGTCTGTGATATGAGCTTGCTGCCTTTCTTAGCAATGATCAAAGAGGCGACGGTAGGTGGGGCTACCTCCGGTATCCTGTATAATGAATTATCCAAAGAAATAATGACAACACGAGGCCTTCACTCATACACAGCATGTCACCTCCACAAGTATGGCTGGCCTAATAGTACATCACAAACATCCAGAGGTTTAACATCACACAGTACCTCATCTGTGAATGGTTTGATGCTGTAGGGAAGGTGGCACTGCTGGCGAACATTGAGATCTCGTCCTTCATGAACCCACCCGATACTATACGGCTGTGGGTGTGGTGTAGTCGATAGGCCCAACCGCTTCATGACCTCTGCTGAAATAAGGTTCTTTTGGCTACCACTGTCGACAATGAATTGCAGCGGCGAATCCTTCACCCACATCTTTGAGTGGAAAAGACTTTCCCCCTCCTCTAGCTCTTCGGGCTCATTCTTCTGGATCTTGGTAGTGGCAATAGTGGCGCTGGGATCTGCATCAATGATCTACCTCCCTTTGCCATTCTCCTTGTCGGGTTCTGGCTCAGGGTCAAAACATGTATCTGATTCGAAAGCCTTCACCTCGGCCACCAGTGACTGCTTGGTCCGACACTCACTTGTGTTATGAGTGGGACCCTTGTCGAACTCACACCACTTTCCTGTGTCCTTCTTCGACTTTGTGGTGTTGTTCTTTTCTTGCGGCTTCAATGGGTTGTCTTGGGTCACCCCGCCTTGGCTTTGTCCTTTGGGCTTCAGATTAGAAGATCCAAAGTCTCGCTTCTTTTGTTTGAACTTTTGCTCGATTTTGATAGCGTATCAGTATGCTGTGCTGAGTGAGGAGATGTTCAAGAACTCCATCTCTTCCTGGATGTATCTGTGTAGGCAGCAACGGTATTTGAGTACTAGATGCAGCTCAGAATCTTTGACACCCAACTGTGTGTGAAGGGTATGAAAAATTTTTGTGAACTCTAGCACATCTTGATCGCGTCCCTGCCGCAGTGTTGTCCATTTGATGTATTTCTCCTCATAGCTTTTGACAGGGTAGTATTGCTCCTTAATGGCATCCCGGAAGTCATTCCAAGTGGGTGCGACCGAAAATAGTGAGCCTGTGCTTTCATCCTTCTGCTCGCAGTAGGCTTCCCACCAGTCCTTGACATGGGGGGCTGCTTTGAGAAGAGCGAAAACAATCTTTTCTCGACTTGAAAATTCATGAACAGAAAAATACCCATCTAGCAGATTTAACCATTTATCTGCCGCATCTATGTTTATTTTACCCTCGAAGATGGGGATTTCAAAATTCACTTGTACCTTAAAGTGCGTGGCATTTCCAGAGTAGCTGTTGGAAGCCGATGCGTCACCTTTGGGTAACCGCTAAAGGATCTGCGCAAAGCTATCCATCATCGCGTTCCTTTGCCGCTTGAGGGCTTCTCCGAGCAAGATTTTGATAGGATCTCCTGCCCCCTCATCTTTCTTCTCATCCGCCATGGGAGGCCGTCGGGATTTGCGAGGCTGGTCTTGCAAAGGTTCAACCAGTTCAAGCCCTAACTCCTTATATCCCGACCTTGTTGGGGACATGCAAAGAAAAACAGAGAAAAAGCAGACCGCTCTGATAACACTGATCCGGATTTAAACAGGAACGCAACAAATTACAGAGATAACCATATACACAAATATGCAGCGGAAATAATACTTCATTTCATTAATATGGAAACTACTAAAATATGCTTACAATCAGAAATGGAAATAAACTAGCTAGGGCGATGGTAGCTTATCTCTGAGAAGAGATGTGATGGCTACATGCCTCTGAACTGTGTTATAATGAGGCTAGAAGGCCTATTTATTGTTGAGAAACAATGAAAAACCCTTCACATTCCAAAACCTAACCCTAGGAGGTGAAACGCCAAATGTGGGCCCCGTTTGGGGGTAAGTTGGTACATCAACTTCCCGGGGTCGTAACTTTAGCATATGATCTCCGTTTGACGCGTACAATAGCTCATTAGAAAGATCTATTCGAGCACTATCATTTTTGGAATGGGAAACATCGGTCCATTGCATGGACCCATGTTGCCCCCGGATTCCCCAAAAAACGTCGTTTAGGGCCTCAAAATGGCTCCGGAAGTTCAGGACCCTAAAAACTGCTAAAAATAGTAAGTTGTGCTACAATTAAGGAAACTAAAAATGCTGAGAAAGACAATGGTGGAGGTCCCGGTGGACTTGGCAGGTGGCCACCAATATCCACCTGGATCACAACTTAAGTACTGAGATGGCACTGAGAGCACTGTGAATAGTTGCGTTGCACTCATGGCCCATAAATATTTAATCAAAACATAATGTTGTGGTCGTGATCACAATGATTCAACATACCATATATGAAATTATTTTGACTAAGTAATTCGAATTCAGGCTGTTTGGGAGATCTTCAATTGTTCAACATAGATTGGCTGTCCAAATCATTCGAGCAGCACAACGTAAAGCGTTATGGTTGACACAACAAACTATAGGATAACACAACCTATCTGCTTGGAAATTATTGCAGCGATTTTATCTCAACGTTGTTCAATTGGAAATTGTATTCATGCTCTCCAAGATTTAATATTGCGCCCTCCATGACTTGAATGCTGATACCAACGGTTTCCACCATGATGAACACGTTCTTCAAGATTTGAACGTTTATTTATTCAAAGAATTGTAATATATTACCAATGTTTATGCTGTCACATTGAATTGGAGAATCTGTATTGTCTTAACAATAAAAAATATGGTAATTTCTTGAAGAATGTAGAGAATGAGTATTGGTATATTGACGCTGCTACACTGCATGAAATGAGTAACTGTAATGAATCTAGGGCACAAAACCATAATTCTAACATAACCCATCATTTCATGAAAGATTATCATCGTATCAATAACCTTCAACTATTAAAACACATAGCAACAATTATAACATATGGCAATTGAATCAAATAAAATATCAATGTGAAGGTATAAATGCCACAATATATAAAATGAAAACCATCAATCCTGGTTGCTTGAGTAGACTATAGAGCTATGGAGCCTTCTGCACTCAAAATTATTCGAAGAAAAATAAGCAATTGGTACAATACGTACATAGGGGCCTTCTGCATGGTGACTTTGATAACAATGGACAACACACCAAAGGAGTCTCTTCTGGTCTTATCACTTAGTGCTTCAACATCCTTTTCAAGACAATCCACCACATGGCCCAGTACAACCATGCAAGGCTCTACAAAAAAAAATACACTCCTTAATCGGATATAAAAACTATAGACCTCTCAAGTAGAAGAAAAAGAGCTTCGATGATAGTAGGCGATAACTTTTGTTGCGCAAAAAGAACTTCAACGAGCTACTTGTTGTTAGAATTTTATGCTTAATTCCATAACAGAAAGACAAAAGAAATGCTCTGTTTTTTGACTCTGTTTCTGCACAGAAAACTGATAAATAGTTTTCTGGAAATGGTGTTGCAGCAACAGGATTTGGTGTTGCAGCAACGTGGAGTTGGTGTTGCAGCAACGTAGATTTGGTGTTGCAGCAAAAGAAAAATTTCTGATAATTTAAAATAAAACTCTTAACAGAGCAATACTTAGCAACACTAAAAAACTGGTGTAACAACAATATGCAAGTGGTGTAACAACAACAGTAAACAAGCTAAACAATAAACTTGTATTCATAAACAGTAAATCAACTGATACAAATTCGTCTTCCTCTTGACAGAGGGATAACAACAGGAACACTTCAGTTCCAGAAATCTATGCTTAAGAGCTTCTTCCTCTTAACAGAGGGATTCACCAAGGAACACTTTTGTTCCACACAAATAACATCTACCTCTTAACAGAGGGATTTCAACATGCCTGCTTCCGAGGCACTTCAATCTGTGATACCTGCAATTGACACTGCTGTCTCAGTACTGCTGTTTCAACACTCTGTCTCAGCACTGTGTTTCAGCAACTCTATCTCAGCACTGCTGTGCATAAAGCCTCATTCATGTGAGCTCGTGCTGCTACACATTCTTTCTCAAAAACACAGAAATTACATTTTAGCACTGTTGTGCTGTATTGCTAAGAGATTAACACCGTTACCACCCATCTTCTATGCTGTTGCTCATTACATTTATAGGGAAAATAAATATCTGAGTTTAAACAATAAAATAACCAAAATATCTTCTAACGCTTATCTGCGTATTGAATGCAGAAGCGGTGATGCCTTTCTCAAGAGATTAAGTCGGCGGTTGCAGGGGAATTAAATTCTGCGCATTTAATGCTCATCAATGTGCAAAATATCAAGAGTGACTTTGCGGCATCGAACAGGCTGGAACATCTACGGGAAATCAGATTTCTGTCCAACTGTTCATTGTTTGCAGTTGGAATTAATTTCCAACACTCCCCCTTAATTTCAACTGCTGGGTTATTAGTCATACCCAGACACTTCATAAAAAATTCGAAACTTTTCTGATCCAATGGTTTGGTCAGAATATCAGCAACTTGCTCCTTCTCTGCTCTCATGGCAGATGTAATTTCATATCTCTTCCCTATAGGAAGATCCATCTGATAGAGTTCTACCAGGGTCTTCATCAAATCTTCAATCTCTTCCTCTATCATATTGACAAGGGTGTTGGCAGTAAAGCCCATCCCAGCCATCTTGCAAGAGTTACATATCGAACTCCATATTCTTTAAACAGATCTTCAAGATCTTCAAGGAACTTCAATTCCTTTCTCCCATTGATGGGTTTTGTCCATTTCCTATCTTTAACTGCATTTTTGAAATGAACAGGGTCATCAACATGACTAGATAAAGCAAACAAATAATTTGTACCTTCATTTGTTGCTTCTTGTGGTGTGCTTGGAGAAGCACATTCACTTCTCCTCAAGGGTGCGACTTGCTGCCCTTGTGTTGGCGCTGCTGTTTGGGGATGCATTTCAGCCATCTCTTCATCATCTTCATCACGAGACAAATAGTTTTTATCATTCACTGTTTTCTCTAAGCTTTCATCATAAGCTTCCTCCTCAATGATCTGAGGTTTTACTGTCTTTACTTTCTCCATGCCTTGATACGCTATCTTGAGAGTTTCCCATGCTTCTTTGGATGTCTTAGCTGCTGCTATCCTTGGAAACACACTCTCATCCACTGCTCGATACAAGAAGTAGAGGGCCAAAGCATCCTTCTTCTTATAGCTCTTCAACAGCTCTTTCTCTGCCTGAGTTAAGCTATTAAACTCATTTTTATCTGCTGGTTCTTCAAAACCATCCTCAACAAATTTCCATAAATCTTGTGAGGTAAACAGGGCTCTCATAACTATTGCCCAATAGTCATAGTTTTTTCCATTTAATAGTGGGAGCTGAGTATTAAACATACCCATGCTAGTGCTGACACTGGCCATTCCTTGCACTTTAAACTATGCTTCAAATACAGTCTAGTATTTAAATAACTGGCTGTATATTTAAAAATAACTGAGAAATACCTTGGATCCTTTCTTCACTCTGTCTTCACTCTGCTGGAGAAGCTGTTGCAACGAGAAACCTTCCTTCAGCTTCTTTGATGCCTTCAAAGAGCCTGGACTAGCTCTGATACCATGTTAGAATTTTCTGCTAAATTCCATAACAGATAGACAAAAGAAATGCTCTGTTTTTTTACTCTGTTTCTGCACAGAAAACTGATAAATCGTTTTCTGGAAATGGTGTTGCAGCAACAGGATTTGGTGTTGCAACAACGTGGAGTTGGTGTTGCTGCAACGTAGAGTTGGTGTTGCAGCGACGTAGATTTGCTGTTGCAGCAATAGAAAAATTTCTGATAATTTAAAATAAAACTCTTAACAGAGAAATACTCAGCAACACTAAAAAACTGGTGTAACAGCAATATGCAGGTGGCGTAACAGCAACAGTAAACAAGCTAAACAGTAAACTTGTAAACAATAAACTTGTATTCATAAACAGTAAATCAACTGATACAAATTCGTCTTCCTCTTGACAGAGGGATAACAACAGGAACACTTCAGTTCTAGAAATCTATGCTTAAGAGCATCTTCCTCTTAACAGAGGGATTCACCAAGGAACGCTTCTCTTCCACACAAATAACATCTACCTCTTAACAGAGGGATTTCAACATGCTTGCTTCCGAGGCACTTCAATCTGTGTATACCTGCAATTGACACTGCTGTCTCAGCACTGCTATTTAGCACTTTGTCTCAGCATTGTGTTTCAGCAACTCTATCTCAGCACTGCTGTGCTTAAAGCTTCATTCATGTGAGCTCGTGCTGCTGCATATTCTTTCTCAAAAACACAAAAATTACATTTTAGCACTGCTGTGCTGTATTGTTGAGAGATTAACACTGTTACCACCCATCTTCTATGCTGCTGCTCATTACATTTATAGGGAAAATAAATATCTGAGTTTAAACAATAAAATAACCAAAATATTTTCTAACGCTTATCTGCGTATTGAATGCAGAAGCGGTGATGCCTTTCTCAAGAGATTAAGTCGGCGGTTGCAGGGGAATTAAATTCTGCGTATTTAATGCTCATCAATGTGCAAAATATCAAGAGTGACTTTGCGGCATCGAACATGCTGAAACATCTACGGGAAATCAAATTTCTGTCCAGGTGTTCATTGTTTACAGTTGGAATTAATTTCCAACACTTGTATCCATCTCCATAAGGAGAATAACCGAAATCATTCATCAAATCGCCAACCAAACAATACAAATTAGGCGGTCTACATCGCTCGCAATCGCAATCCTCCACTTCCTTCACTTGAATTATTCCCCTGAGCTTATCGATGGTCGATTTCCTCCAATATTAACTAATTGGACAGACATGGGCGCGGTAAAAAATTTGACTGAACCAATGATGGCCGAATTATTCGTCGAGCCCAATGGAAGTCGCCATTCTTTTGCCTGATTAGGCTCCATAGTAAGGGTTTTGCATAATTCGATTTCTCTGACGAAGCCACCATAGACATAGGCACTACAGTTTCCTTGTGTTTGAGATGGAACTGACAGTTTTTATTGAACGCAATTCCTAGCGTGCCATCAACAAATGAGCCCAAATACATTGATTTTGCTAATATGGGTCATTGTTACCCTTACAATTTGTGGTAATCAATCCCAACTCCTTTACTACAACAATCACGCTTGGCCCATCTGCTACAGATTCCTCGACGCACTTCAACGTGAGGCTCACAAAGCTTTCAAGTCATGGAATATTGGCACATATATTTTGCAGATATAATGGCAGCAAAATCCATGATGCAGCGTATTTTCGTTTCTTGCAATGAACAAAAATAGGTTCAATATAACCACCCATCGCCCCAAAATTCTTTTTGTATACCATCATCACCAAGTTAATTGCATTCTTATGAATTTTCATTGTAAGCATGTGCAGAAGGAACCACATAAAGATAAACCCGTTCAGAGTCCACCTCAAGTTTAGGGTTTGATATCTTCATGTCTTACTCCAAGTACTCTCGCAAGTTGAGAAACTGATAGTTTTTTTGTTTTGTTTTTCTAAAACATGACTCTACTCATTGCCCTCCTCATCCAATTCACCTAGATTTCCTTCACAATCAGTTGTGAAGTGACCAACCTGACCATAAGGGTAGTATTTTTCTTGCTAACCAGGGAGATTGAAGACCTTTCTTAAAGTTGTGACCATAGAAGTAGAATCACATGACAACCATCTTAATTAATTTATGGAGGTAGTGTACCAAATTAATCACGCATGACTTTAAATGAGACTGTGGTTGTTCTAAGCCTTTTCATAACCTTTCAACATTTTCAAGTACTCCGAGCATAATAAAACTGATGAATTTTGAAATTTCACTGTGTAAAGAGGATCTCTGTGTGGGACACAAATGAGTGAGATCGATAATCAAGTACAGGAACAATGATTCCACGCTGGACATAATAATAACATATCATAATATATATATATAATAACACCATCTTAATATATTGTCCATGCAGGCAATTCTGTGGTCAAACTGAAATCATAACCGAAAAAAAAGACATGCCATCACATGCCAATTCTGTGCCACCATACGTTTCTTATCATTTCATGCTTCATAAGCTTAGATTCATTTTCTGGAAGAAAGGTTTTTGCTATCTTAGGGATAGACAGAGCACCATTTCAGGATTTTCTCCACAGTTCCAAGACTGAACCTCAGTGATAAATGTGCCATTGGTCTTGTTGGATGAAACACACAGCACAAAGTCATTGCTCAAGGAAACATTAATATAGAGTAAAGGGCAGACTCAAGATATATCAAAGTTGACACAATATCAACGATAGTAAAACTTGAAGCATTAGATGTGCCCATTAAATGTATTAACAAAACGTGGGAGTTGAACTGACAACACATATATTAACTTTGAAATTGACTGAATGCAAAAAATAATCGACACCATACACACACCATCACCACCATAACCATGTGAAAAAACTAACATAGTGATTACTGCCCTTTGTTGTTCAAATAAACGTTGTAAATGCGCCGAAAAAAGGCGTCAAAAAACTTGGTGAACGTGAGCTCCACCTTGCACAACTGGAGGGAAAAAAAACCTAGAGACCTCGAGAAGTTTATTTCTGCAGCGGCTTGAAATGAGAATATTTCCAAACACGTGGACAAGCCAGATATTAGTATATCAGAAAAATTAATACGTCGACAACATTTGGGGTGAGAATGGAATATTTCATGATGTAGAGTCTCAGATCTGTGGGGGCCATGCAACCATTTTTATTATTATTATTTGAAACATGGCACTCTGGAGCATCGTTGGTTATTATACAAATTAACCTTACATGCTGGAAATAACTTGTCGGTATTTAATTAGAGGATTAATAGGATCAAGGTGTTATGAGGAGTTAAATCAAAGCTCCCGCAAAAGAGAATGTAAATCCTCTGTTATTCTACTCAATGTCAATATCTAGATTCAATCACATATTTCTTTCGGATGGTTTACATGAACATATGAGCAAGGTGATGCAGGAGTATGTGACTTGGAGGGAAAATATTCAAACTTATTTCAAAAATCCAAAAAATGTACAGACAAAGGAGTGGGGTTGGGGTCTTTTAGCCAGCAGTTTCCATGTTTTTTAAATTTAAGATAGGGATAGAATTAAGAATAAAAACATTTTGTAATAATAGCCTATGGATAAGTGATGATAAGCTTTATGTATAATTACTTTAAATTGATGTAAAAGGCATGCTTTTGTATGGATAAGGACCGAGAGGGCTTATCTATTATTTATAAAATAATATAACGAGATGCTCTGAATCAGAGAGAGGGGACCAGAAGCATTATCATCTGCAAAAATTCTTTCTGTGCATCTGATTGATGATTATCTGTTAAACTGTTATTTTTATGCGTGTATAGTTTGATTCTTTTCTTCTGAGTTTCATATCAGTGATTTGGCCTAAATTTCCAATTAACGCAACAGTTGAAGCCTTTAACTTGTTTTCCTTCATATTGACGAGTTTGGCTTTTTTATTTGCTTAATAGAGTTCCGAGGCAAAGCTCTGTTTACATAGGAAACCGTGGAATTACTTAGGCGGAACAGAGTTCCAGACCTGAAAGATTATCACCTCTGGACTATAACCTCGTCGGGTCCAAACCCTTTATCACATCGCTGTGTTGGCGCGAGGAGAGACTAGCCTTTGGAAGCACCGAACTCCGAAACCCTGATAGCCTGGAAGTGAAATATTATAAAGGAGAGCTGAAAGGCTATTGGGTCTGCGATTATTATCGCATCGCTAGATCGGAACAGAAGGAGCATAGCATTGGGGTGTTGGAATCGCCGATAGCGATTTCCAATAGTCCACGTACTACTGCATCAGAAGTTGAGTGGGGAGGCGGATCTATATTAAAGAGGCCATTGTCAATCGTCGATAGCGATAGCGATATTGCATCGGACCTCCATAGCGACGATAATTGGGAGCGATAGTGACTGCTGATAGTGTATTCCTGTTTGTGGATTATTTCCCTTGCAAAACCCGCCAATAGTGCATTTTTGTTCGTTTGGAACGAAAGCCTCTGCCTGTATATATTGCGTTTTAAACGCATTTTCACTTGTTTTAAAGCAATGATAGTTTATTTTTATAATTTCTATGGGATTATAATCCCGATAGAGGGAAGAAGGCATATGAGATGATTTGTGCCTGATAACAAGGGTAAGGGTGATCAAAGGGAAAATTCATGAAGCAGTCTGTTTAACATTAAATGACTGATACACCTGTTGAAGCAGAAAGAGAAATTCAGCCATAAATTTAAGAAATTATATCAGGCTTCGGCTATTTGTCCATATAGCCTGCACCAAGGCCACCACAAGGATATGCAACAAGATCCATAGCTTGAAACAGAGAGTAACATTTCTTATTCTTGGCAAGTGGAACATGTCGGGATGCAAAACATGGTGTCCCAATAGTGCGATGATGATCGATAAACAAATAAAATATTTTGACTACGTTCCAACCATGCAGTAATAATGTGATATAAACCATTATTATTGCTACACTCGATTTTTTTCGTATGAACTTGTAATGCTCATTCAGGTGATTATAATGTCATTTCATTTACTAAATATTTACAGACTAAAATGAGGCAATTCTTCTAGCCTCATCAACATTCAAATATGTAACATATGCTGTCATTAGCCAAATTTAGTGTATTCTGCATACTTGTTTTCCTCTCTATATATATGACACCGTGATCATGTTAATTAGGTTCTCTACCTTGTAACTACTTTGGTTGGTGTATGGTGTTATTTGATATGACTATAATATTAAGGATGCCACCACAATATCGACCACTGTAATATAATACGATAAGGATGTAGAATATATAAGGTTTTGAAAAAAAATCCTTCCTTTGGTTACCAATGCAAGCACCGAACCACTGTTACTGCACCTACCACTGCGTTATGCTTGGAATATTTTGTTACAGTATAACGTATTTCCACTGGCATAGATAGCATTGGTCCATTGTATAATTTTCATTTACGCTTCATATTTTTGCAACCACCACTGGACTTCAGCGTTGTAATGTTATTATTATGCATCATTTATTTCTTTCTCTATATTCTTGCATTTTCTATTTGGTGGATGGTGAAGGAATCGGGCCATCTCTATCAAGAAGTTGTCTGTTACTGACATCCCTAACCTGCATTCTTTTCTTAATATCCCTAACATATTTTATCTGTTACATGACTTTCCATCGGTTCCTGCAGATGGTATCAATCTTAATGTTGTGAGAAAACTCATTCTCAACTTCAATTTGTGTCATTCGAGTGCCATTTGTGACTTGGTATATTTCTTTTCATATTCCTCTCAATGCTAGGATGGTTTATTCAAACACTTCCATATTAGCTATTTTCAAAATTGCTTCACTTTTCTCTTTATGATAGTACATTACTGGAGATATGCTTTATCATACTTTTGTTTCAATCTAAAACCAATTCTCTTTAGAAATAGTGAGTCTCTTGCATTGAATGCCCAATATATTTTATTTATACACTTATTTCTTTGATGGTTTGGTTCAATGATATCAATCATCAACAACTTGTATTTGCATATTCATCTCTGAGCCATATGCTTTCATGTAATCTGAGTAGGGATGACATGTTTCTAGGACATTTAGAAAAAATATTGTTTCAAACCCTCTAATGCTTTCTGCTTTTGTCCCTTTCTTGCAACTCAATTTTCCTTCATCTGACTTCATATATCCATTTTCTTTATAAATCTTAGAGAATTTTTGTAGCTATTGTATTTTGAATATTTTTATGTAATGTTCAACAACTTGTGTAGCAAACACCTTCCTTTTTGTTTCATTTTTTTTCAAGATTTTATTGCTAAGACATTTCTTAAATTGATTATCTCCTCCAAGATATTTTTGGTGTTGCTTTCTTATGTCCTTTGAGGTTACAAGAGAATCTGAAAATAACACTTGCTCTCTATTTTCAGCTTCTCAATCAATGCTAGTATTAAATGCATAATGCAACAAGTCTATCCTCATGATATTGCCACCCCCTGTGATGATGTTATTCTTCTAAAATTGACCAGATGATTTCCATGCTGCTTAGAGCAACTCCCCTTGAAATTATGATGACTTCATTATGTCATTGAAGTAACATGGTCCTCCTTTTTCTTCCTCTTCCATATTTTGGTAAGTTACTTTCTATTTTCTGCATTTCTTTTTAATACAAATTTTGGTCTCCTTTGATTTGCTTCCATCATATGTTTAGGATTCTTTAGGGTATATGGTAGTCTGCATTCATTGGCTTCGTGTCCAAGGTTGTGACATAGATAGCATATTATTTGACTAAGGTATGGTTGAGCTGGTGTGCATCTTTTTGTGCCCCTTTTTACATATAGTTTACATTCAACAAATTTATGTCCAAATTCATTACACAAATAAAAGTAACCATGGAAACATTTTGTGTACTTGATGAATGACCGCCTTCTCTGCTTGCTTGCTTGAGAGAGTCGTCTCACTTGCTGCATCTTTTCCTGATTAATCTTGATTTTCTGTGTCTCACATTCTGCTGCAATGTGTCTAGGTTCATGGCAAGAAAAACACTTCATATATTTAAAAGGAGAAAAGAATCTCCTTTGAAATATTCCAAATTCGCTTAATTTTTCTCCAGGGGGAAATGACCATTTATTCATCTTACTCTTTGGCTCTTGATGTTGTTTTTTGTTTTTGTTTGCTTCTTTACAAATCAAGTTGTAAGCCTTTTCTTATGTAGGTATTTTTAACACTTATTCATTATTATTTATGGTTTCCTTTGCTGATTTCTTCATGGAGGTAAAGTCCTCTTCTAGTTGCTTACACAATTTATTCTTTTCTTCTAACTTAATTCTAGCTGAACCAACCTCAACTTCTAATCTTTTACATTGTAGGTATCTCTCCTTGAATTTAATGCTCATCACCTCTTCTAGTATCCTTGCTTCTTCAAGTTGTGTCCTCAAGCTAACAATTTCCTCCTTGTACTTATGCTCTTTCTCATCACATATTTGCACCAGTTTCTTTATATCTTTTTTTTTTTTACTTTTCAATCTTTCTATTTTAGTCAAGGCTATGTCAATCTTGGCTTGTTCTTCAACTCTCTTTTATCATGGCAATAAGATCTATTCGCACTAGCAAAGAGATCAATTGATTGAATGCTTTCCTTTTGACAATAATTTTTCTTTTTCCTCTTCATATTATCCTTCTTGAAAATGCATATACTAGTGTCTCCTTCATGCATGAGATGCAATCTATCCCAGATTTCTTTTGCAGAAGTTAGATCTATTATTGTATCTATTTGAAATATTGAGAGGGGAGGTGAATCAACATTTCTTAGCAATTAGCACTTTTAAATATTTTCAGAGCATTAGTTAATCTTCAATTATTATTAATGTTTATGCAGTAATAATAGTAAATAAAAGAACACAGTAGGCACAAGAATTTTAGGGTGGAAAACCCCATCTTGGTCAAAAACTACTGGATGCTTTTCTAATAAATTATTTAATATTCAACCCCAACTAAAATGAAAACAACTTCCTAAAATTCTAGAAAAACATTCTTCTCCAACTCCCATTGGAAGGATGCCCTAACACCCTGGTTTCTTCAGTAATCAATTCAATGGATGCCCCAACACCCTAGCGAGACAGAACTTGCCCTAGCACCACCCTACCACCCTATAATGACTGGAATAAGACAAGAATGTGGATTCCCAAACTAGGGACAACAATCCACAATACTATAAGATGTACAATGATTTTCATGTACTTGACGAAATACCCAATCACTCTATGACTTGCAACTCAACCATGACATCATCCCAACAGTGACTCTTATACCTCCCAACATTGTCGCTTTGACACTGGGTAGAATGACTCTTTTACAATCTTTACAATGATGAATCTTTTACAACTTTACAATGATGACTCTTTTACAAATGAATCTTTTACAATGATGACTCTTTTATAAGTGGGTCATTTACAACTTTACAATGATGACTCTTGGCCTTAACAATACTTCACGATATCTAGATAGTTGTCATGTCTTCAAGGATTTCCCGATGCAATGCTTCCTATGATTTGATATTTCTACTCTTGAATTCTTGATTGATGTTGTACTTGAATCTTCTTCTACCTGCATGCAAAATTTACTTGGTGAAACCAATCCTAAAAAAAACAAAATATCCTTCAACTTACCTCTACCTGTGAAACACATGTAACTGCATAATCATGAATAAATTAAAATTAAAATTACAATGCGTGCCTGAAGTGTGCTTGTCACTTTTGTTGTTGACTTGTTTCAGCAGTAGACAAAGACTCACACTCTTGATATAGGCCTGAACTCTTTTTAGGCTATAGCCAAAATTGACCTAAAGATATATACGATAAAAATTGATGGCATACCCTAGAATTGTGATGGACCAAGTTCTAAGTACAACAATAGAGACCATTCTATCAACTATGACAAGACAAGTAACATGAACATACAACATCATATAGATTTAGAAGACTTGGTGTAGCATCAAGAATATGTAGCATCAAATATGTAATATCAAGAATAGGAAATTCGAAATGTGGTATCAAAACTAATCGTGACATATAGAGACATAAAGATATAACTGAGACCTTGTATATACTTATGTTGTCCTACAAAAACATATGTTAGAGGTGATATTCAAAATTCAAATGTAAAAAATAATCATACATACCTTGTTGTAGGAGACTTACCCTTGACTGTTGATATGTGGTCCTTACTGCAGTGATCCTTGAATGCATGCTTTCTATTGCCTTCTAGGAGCTCAATATTGAATCTATTGTATCTATGTAATTTTAGATCTCCAAGGTCTAAAATGTTGTCCTGTGGTAGCCCTTTGAGTCCTATTTCCAACCCCATAGGTCTTATCAATATTGGATTCTTCACGAAAGAGTTATGCCCAATCTCCCATGATGGTCATACTATCGACTGGTTCAGTAGAGAAAACTTGTATGAAGTGCCATGTGTCACTGTTGTGACCTTCGACCCTAAAAAAGATACCCAAAAAATTAAATTCCATCTTATTTTTGTCACTATTTACTAAATTTGAATCCAATGCTCAGAGAGAAAGTTATGACGATTTTCTCAACATCGCTTGTTTGACATGGAATTCGGGAGCCTGCCAAAACCCTATCTTCCTGAGATCATATCTTCGAAAATAAAGAGAACCAAGATCTGAAATTTGGTTAGGAGGTTCATCAAGATTTCCAAGTAAATGGTTTTAGTTTCAGCTTTAGAAGCTTCGCAGAAAAACAGTTATAGCAAAAATTCCATGATGACCTGTTTGAAGCCACACAATCCCTACTAGAGGAGGATATGAGGGTCACTATTTATATGAATGTCTTGAGTTGAGAGGGTCCTCAAAAAGTGAACATTGGAGGGATTTTAGGAGAAAAGAAACATGATTAATTATTGACTATTCAATGACCACAACCAATTATGAGTGCTATGCCACAACCCCATAGGGTTTTAGCCCACTAATTGGGGTTACTAACTTCAAACACGAATATCTTTCAAACTGTGAAGAATTACGTGGTGTGCCATATATCAACGAAAACATATCAAAGAGTAGAATCCATATAGAAGATCCTTGACTCAGAATAGAGTAATTTGTCAAGTCAAAAATCCCATGCAAGATTGGAGTAGCCCCTGGTGCTGCTTGAGTTGACATTAATGACAACCACTGATCAACAATATCCTCTGGCATTGATGGAAACATAAGTAATCCCCCTGCAATCATGAAACATCTTCCTACTGCCTTCTCTCCCCCTTTTTCATCAATGGAAAAGGGTAATGCCCCATGAAAAACTGTCATCCTTTTGACCTATACACACCTCCACTCCCCCTTTATACTTAGTTAGATAAGATAAAGATTCTAATGAGAACTTGGGAGAATTCCAAGCTTTTGGCAAAGATTTTCAAATTATTCATGAGGTAATGGTTTGGTAAATGTGTCAACAATTTTTTCCTTTGTGCCAACATATTCAAGCTTGGTATTCTTTTCGGTGACTTTCTCTCTAACGAAATGATATTTTATCAGAATGTGCTTTGTTTTGGAATGCATCAAAAGATTTTTGGAGATACTGATGGCACTGGTGTTATTGTAGAAGATGGGAATAGACTCATCAAACTTAGCTTTAAGATATTGCAAGGCTTGCTTCATCCATAGAAATTGAGTAAAACAAGTTGTTGCCGCAATGTATTCTAGTTCCGCTATGGATAACGAGATTGAAGACTGATTTTTACTTAATCATGAGACAAGGCAACCACCAAGGTAGAACATTGCTCCATTGGTGCTCTTACAATCATAATACTTCATGCCCAAGTTGCATTTGTATAAGCTTGGATGACCATATCATTTCCTTTGGGATACCGTAGACCATATTCTGCTGTACCCTAAAGGTATCAAAGAATTCTTTTGATGCTAATAATATGAGATTCTTTTAGTGCTGCTTGGAATTGTGCTACTTGTTCAACTGCCTGCCTCACATTTGACAGAGAGACTCACATATAGGAGAATACCAATCATGGATCTATACAATCTTTGGTCCACATCTGTTGACAAATCTTCTTGTAACCTGTTACCATGGGGGTAAGGATAGGATTGCAATCTTCCATCTTGAATTTCTTGGGCATTTTATTTATGTACTTGATTTGATATATGAATATTCCTTTATCTTGCTAAGATATCTCGATAATCGTTAGATTGTCTTGATCCACTTTCACATAGAGATTGCTTGTCAACGCTTCCTTTCTTGAATATGTAATACTTCAACTATTCTTCTTGATCCAAATTGGATCCTAGAACACTCTCTAAGTTTTCATGAACTCTTTAAAAATCATGCCAAGTTTCAAAATCTTATAAATATCAAGCTTATCAGAGATATCCTCGTAACAGTTGCAATTTGTGATCAACACAGAGCAACAAGGACCGTCGATCAAGCGCACAGACCGTCGGCCCATGGTAATGCGTGCTATCGCAAATTAGTAATCTAGAGGCCATTTCGAGAAACTAGGGTAGTTTCATATCGCAGGGAAAACCCCTCAAAGAAGGAAAGGCTGCATGCACTTGGACCTAAAAATTATAAAATGCAACGGATATCGTTTCGATTCCGTGGAAGTGGGATTCCACAAAACCGTCATAATATCGGAGGGGCTTCGAGTGGTAAGCAGTTTCAACCAAATTCCACCTGATGCCATACAACGAGTGCCGCGCATCTGGTTAAAGAGAGAGAAAACTGCTCACATCAGATGGATAAACATCATGTTACTTATCTGCCCGATATGGACGATGACTGTAGGATTCAGAGGCCCTAGATCAACGGCGGAGACGTGTTCCGATGGATGACCAGATTGGGGTCAACAGGCAGAGTTATATAAGATTTGAAGTCCGATATGGACAATGTGTTGGTGGAAGGTCATGTTTCACAGGAATTTTTGGAGTTAACAAAATAAATGGTCCTTTCGAATACGTCCAAGAGAACTGACACTAATCCGTTATGAAATAGGTGGCCACCTCCCTATGAGGCATTATACAGTGATGATTATTTAGAACAGAGGGATTCAAACAGACAGAGGTAGGGGAACCAGAAAGCTGAGAAGCGAAAACAAACAGTCAGAAATCAGATTGGCTTTAAAGCCATGAACTGACAGAGAGAGAAGAAAGGCAAGTTAAAAATAAAGCTAGAGGCAGAGACGAGAAGTCAAGCTAACTTGCAAAAGCAAAGGCAACATCGAGCTAGAGTCAAGACAGAGACAAAGAGAGTCAGAGAGTCTGTGCACTCCAGAGAAGGCTTGAGAGATTCAAGCGCACTCCTCTGTAATGCCTGTCCTGTATGAGTCTCAGATTGGGCTCATACTACTATGACCAATAGAGGTCGAGAGTCAGTAAGGAGAGTCTGTGTACTCTAGAGACTTGGGGAATCCAAGTACAGTCTTGCTGATTTATATATGTGTGTGAGACTCAAATTGAGCTCACCGTTGTAAAAAGTTTGCTTTGAAAACATAATAGAGAGGCCACCATTGAAGGCTGGATGAGGAGACGTTGCCTCGAAGTGTTGGAAGAACTCCTTATTAAACTTGTTGTGTTTATATGTTTGCTTGTTATGTTTTCTTTAACTTCTTCAGGGCCTGTGTATTTCGCAATCTTATTGATCTGTTGCATAAAATAACATAGGCACATCCATGCACATGAGTCTGTAATACCTTATTAATTATCTTGGATCAATTCCAGATCAAGTGGTATCAGAGCTCTAGGTTGCTAAGGTTAGACAAGCTTGTGCTAGATTCTTCTTTATTGAATGATAACTAGATCAAAGCTTAAATTAGGAGAAGGAGAGTTGGTTGAAGCTAACCCAGAATTTGGAAGAGTCTATCCTAAGAGGAAAAGTCAGAAGAAAGTCCCTTGGAATCAGACTCCCAGTTCATGGACAGTTTCATGACCATGAGAGCCATGGTAGAAGAAATGTATAGAGAATTTAAGAAAGGTAGAGTTGAAGAGTCAGCAACCTCCAAACAACATAAAGGAGTAGAAGAACCTCTTCTAGTTGCCCACCTAGAAAGCAAAGGAAAAGAAGATAAGCCCTCTCCACCATCTCCCCCATCATCACCTTCATCATCATCTTCTTCACACAAAGAAAGCCCTGAAAAGAAAAAGGAGAAACCTTCTTTGATTAAATTAGATCTGAAGTTTGATTTGCTAGTTTATGACGAAGAATTGAATGCAGAAAAGCTAGATAATTAGATTAGACATATTGATGTATATTGCAGAGTGCAGAACATCGATTCAGAAAGGATACAGATTCAGTTGGCTAGCCTACGCCTTGGAGGCACCGCCATGGTATGGTAGGAAGGTAGGACACAAGCTGATTTGAAGAAGCATGGTAAAATTCTTTCTATGTGGAATGAATTTGTTTCTACAATTAAAAAAAAATTCTATCCACTAGCTTATATGTAGCAAGCTATGATGAGTTGGCAAACTCTTCGCCAATTGAAAGGGCAAAGTGTACAAAGATACACCCAAGAATTTAGAAAAACAGCTTTGATTATAGGCATTTCTTTAGACTCACCTGAAACTTTGCTGAAGTATATAGGTGGTCTACATAGTTATTTGAGACATACCATTCTCATGTTTAATCCCACTAGCATAGATGAGGTATCTGTTCAGGCTACACATCTAGAGGCTAGAGGAAAAAGTGTGAACCTAGAAGTTGGGGGATCATAAAAACCCACTACAAGCAAGAGCAAGGAAAAGAGAAAGAAAAAATGGAAAGAGAGGAAGACAAATGTTGTACAAAAGACCAAACCTTCATGCACTCACTGCAAGAAGGATGGGCATGATGATGAACACTGTTGGATTCTGCATCCAAATTTGAAACCCAAGAAGTACGATGGCAAAAAGAAGAATACTACTGCATCTATTCAGAAGGATTTGGGGTCAGACTCAAGGGATGAAACAACAATCACAGGCAGAGGTATAAAAGGAAAAAATTCTGAATCATCTACTAGTAATTCTGCACAATCTAATGATAATGAAGAAAAAGAGAGGAAAATGCATGAGCTTTTTCATATTAGAGTTATTTCCAAGCATTAAAAGATTGATACTTTGTTTTATAGTGGCTCACAAGTAAACTTAATTTCTGAAGAAATTGTAAAGAAATTGGGATTACTAACCACACCTCACAAGAAGCCATATCCATTAGGTTGGTTATGTGATAAAGCAAAGCTACAAGTGACTAGACAATGTAGACTTAGGTTTTTTTTTGGGTCAGCATTTGTTGAATGAGGTCGAGTTAGATATTGTTCCCTTGGATATATGTGGAATTGTTTTAGGAAGTCCTTACTTGTATGATAGAAAAACCATTTTCTATAGAGCTGAAAACAATTACCAACTCGTTAAATATGGAATTGAATATATTGTAAGAGCTCATAAACTCAAGAATAATTACACTCTCATAAACTCAGGGCAGATGACAATAATTGTAAATTCATGCAAACAATTTTTACTGATGGTTGTAAAGGAAAAAAAACCTAATAAAACCAATGTATTTGAGGGTTGTAATGCTAAACAACAAGCTGATTTAGAAAAATTTGTTTTAGAATATGATATACTATTTCAAGAACCTAAAGGTCTACCACCCAAAAAGGAAATAGTACATGATATTAATTTGCAGCAAGATGATCCATTCCCTAACATCGAAATGTATAGGTTGTCCGCTTTAGAGAATGTAGAAATCAAGAAGCAGGTACAGGAGCTACTCGAGAAAGGGTTCATAAGACCTATCACATCGCCATGTGGGTCTCTAATTGTCTTGGTGAGAAAGAAAGATGGCTCATGGAGAATGTGCATTTATTACTGAGCACTGAATAAGATAACGATCAAAAATCGTTATCCTTTTCCTCGCATAGATGATCTATTAGATCAGTTGAAAGAGGTTGTTTATTTTTCCAAGTTGGACTTGCATACTAGCTACCATCAGCTCAGAGTTGCAGAGCAAGATGCATGGAAGACTGCTTTCAAAACAAAGCAGGGATTGTATGAATGGTTAGTTATGCCTTTTGGCTTAACTAATGCTCTTGCTACTTTCATGAGAGTAATTAATGATGTACTCAGGCCTTTTATTGATGATTTTGTCATTGTATATTTAGATGATATTCTTATATTTAGTAAAACCTGGGAAGAACATTGAAGCATGTAAAGCAGACCCTAGATGTTTTGAAAAAAAGAAAACCTTTATGTTAAGCTATCAAAATGTGAATTTAGCAAAACATCTTTGAATTATTTGGGTCATATTGTAGGGGGTGGTGAATTGAAGATAGATCCCTCTAAGGTGGCAGTCATTGTGAACTGGCCTAAACCGAAATCTGCTACAGAAGTTAGAAGCTTCCTAGGAGCAGCAGACTGTTGGAGAAAGTTTATTTCTAAATTTTCCTTGATTGCAGCTCCCTTACATGCTTTAACAGGATTGAACAAGGTGTTTCAGTGGGGAGGTAAACAGTAGAAAGCCTTCGACACCTTGAAAGAAAAGATTAGTACAACACCAGTACTAGCACTGCCCGATATTCAAAGACCCTTTAAGATTGAAACAGATGCCAGTGACTATGCCATGGGAGCAGTGTTGATGCAGCATGGTAAACCCATATGTTATCATTCTGAGATATTTAATTCTGCAGTAGTTAATTATCCCACATGTGATAAAGAATTGTATGCATTAGTATAGAGTGTGAAAAAGTGGAAACATTACCTAATGGGCAAAGAGACAATTATACATACTGATCATCAACCACTTCAATATTTACACTCATAAACTACGCTGCAGCAATCAAGACACTATAGGTGGATGGGTTTTCTACAATAGTTTCATCTTGTCATTAGATATAAAAAGGGTAAAGTCACAGATATGTTGTCCAGACCAATCATAAATGAATATACTATACTTAAGCATAATTCAGTATTGCATAAATCTACATTGAACAGTATGCTCAAGATATAGATTTCAAAGATGTATATGCAACTTTAAGTCATGGAAAACAAGTAGAAGAATTGGATTATCATGCTAAGGACCAACTCTTGTATCGTTTTGGAAAGTTATGCATTCCACAAACTGAAAGAGTAAAGATAATTCGAGAAGCACACACTTCTCTAATATCAGGTCACTTTGGTGTAAGTAAAACAGTTGCACAGTTGCAAAGATATTGTTATTGGCCAAAAATAGAAGGAGCCAAGCTGACCTGTAGAAGCAAAGGCAACGTCGAGCCAGAGTTAAGACAAAGCCAGAGAGAGTCAGAGAGTCTGTGTACTCCAAAGAAGGCTTGAGAGATTCAAGAGCACTCCTCTATAATATTTGTCATGTATGAGTCTCAGATTGGGCTCATACTGCTATGACCAATAGAGGTCGAGAGTCAGTAAGGAGATTCTATGTACTCTAGAGACTTGGGGGATCCAAGTACAATCTTGTTGATTTATATCTATTCTGTGAGACTCAAATTGAGCTCACTGTTGTAAAAACTCTGCTTTGAAAACATAATAGAGAGGCCACCACTGAACGCTGGACCGGGAGACGTAGCCCAGGAGTACTGGGTGAACTCCTTATTAAACTTGTTGATTTTATATGTTTTCCCGTTATGTTTTCCTTAATTGCTTCATTGCCTGTGTATTTCGCAATCTTATTGATCCGTTGCATAAAATAGCATAGGCACATCCATGCACATGAGTCTGTAATACCTTAATTGTTTGTCTTAGATCAATTATATATCAGTTCCCCCCTCATCACACTAAGAAAATTCCTTTTCCTAAGGTTAAACACCATTTTCCTAGGAAAAGTGAAAACCCCCCATGTAAATCCCCTTTCACCCAAAAACCCACAAAAAAACTTTTATCCTAAGTATTGAGCATATGTGTGCAAAAAATACATTTTACCTTTTTACTTAAGGAAAAACCCACTCTGCCACATTTCATATTAATTATTAACTTTATTATATAACTCCCCGATGAAACCCTTTTCCTGTATATTAAATAAATCCCTATGTAAATACCCCCAACCCTTAGTTTTAATAGAAACTAATACATTTTCCCCTTATCCCGACAAAACAAATAAAACCCCTCCTTAACCTTAAATAATCACAAACCACTTATGATTAAAGCATTGGGCCCCCCTAAAGCCTTCGTACATTTTGTCCGTGTTATTCCCTTGCCCGACCACCACCTGATCATTTGCACCCAAATCCTACGATACGCAGCCATATCGGGCTCACCCGATGCCCGACCTTTACTCAAAGTTGAGTTAAATCTCTATTAAGCCCCACCCGATGGTTTTAAAACCTATGATTAATTCCTAAATAAACCCAAATCATTGAAGTTTAAAGCCTCGCTCCCCCCTTAAGCCCAAGCTTTTATCTCCCTCTCGATTCCCTCGCCCGACTGCTGTTAGATCAACTTCCCGCTCATCCAATGGTCCACAGCCATATCATCCACACCCGATAAAGTGGTTTTCCCTGACCCCCCGAAGGCTACATGTCACGCTCTGAAGTAGATCAAGTGACCCCTCTGGAATACTGCCCAGCCTCCATAAGCAGTGCAATGGCCTGGAAAATTGCCTCCCCGCTCAACCCGCCAAACCACCTACTATTCATTTGAAATCACCCACCAAAAAATAATTGTTGCTCCATAAAAAGGCCGAGAGGCCCTTTTTCACCTTTTTTCACTCATTTGTTTTGTGAACCTCTACAAACCAATGTGATCCCTGCAAACGTTGAATTCACCATTCGAACTCCGAATTCACCCCTGAAGGAAGTTACAGAGACCCAGTCGACCTCTCAGTCTGTACCAGATTCATTCAAACCTCTACAGCTGCCATGAACTCCAAAATTTTCAAACTATTCACCCAATTCCAAGTAATTTACCACAAATTACCACTCACCCTTTTAAATTTGGAAATGCTCAGCCTTGTACAGTGTTTTCATTAAGTAAAATTAATTGAATAATACTTTAAATTTAAAAACCCACGGTCGAACCCTCTGAAAAATCCTAGTTGTCGTGAAAAAAAATCTGATTAAGCCTTTAAATCCAAGTTTGAATCCATAAGAACTAAATTATGGCTGGCCTTATTGCCTTGGATGTTAGACCTATCACAACTGCCCGTTTAGACCTTGGCCACCTTCCCTTGGCTGACTGGAATTTCTAAATTAAAGGTACATCTATCCAGACCCTTCGACTTGAAATCTATTGTTTAAGTAGGACAAATACCTCAACCATGTTGATGATATTGGCCTTTGGGAGTCAAATTTTCCCAAATACCAGTTCCCATAGGTACATGTTTTCCCTGAAATTGTCCATCAGTGCCATGCCTACTACATTCCCAGCTTGAGAGTTATTATGTCACCTTACCAAAATATTTCTGTTCACCATTACAGCTAATTCCATAAATGAAATGTTGCAACTCCAACCAGGACCGAACCTGACCCCACTCTCAATTGGAAATTTGTTAGACCAATATTCCAAGTTAATTCCCTCTAGACTGGCCCAATTGTTCCAAGATTTCATTGTTGAAGAGAAGCACATTCCTAAAATCCCCCCCCCCATATATTTCTGCCATGTTCTCTGAAAGGGGCAAACAAATCATCACCATGATATCATGTGTCCTAGGCCGCACCATTGATGAATTTGTTGATGAACTTGTCTTGGCCTTCATGTCAATTTATACCCCAGGATAGCCTCCTGTTGTTTTGTACACTTACGCTGAGTTCATAGCTGATATAATGCATGAACAATTCACTAGGATGCATAATGAAAGAGTATTTAAATACTCATATATTCTATACCATATGTTCCTATAGTATCAACCAGACAGATTTCCTTTTCCCCTCCAGAAGTTGGATACCAAAGGCCAGCCCAAGTCTATCATTTTTTGGACCCCATTGTTTCATAAATTTCAGTCACCATATACCTATTTAGATTTCATAGATTATTTTGTTCATCCAGTCATGACTATGCTGAAAGGAAGCCCTCCTCCCAGTATAAATCCAGAGATCAAAAGGGCCCTTTAGTTGTCTAAATAAAGCAAAGTGGGAAATTAGTACCTTTACCAAAACCACACAGAGATAAGAATTTATGGTTGCCAGCTTACACCATATAAACTACCCATATACCTCCCCATGAGGTTATTTTCTCTAGAGTACTATAGACAAATGATGAACTCTAATGAGATAAATTTTGTCTCGGCCAAGAAAAGATGACAATTCAAAGCAAAAAACCAGTTAGGCCCCTTCATCTGCAATTCTAGAGAGGCAGGGGAGGAAGCAGACCAAATTTTGCAGCAAATGGAGTTTCAAAAGAGTTTCATGTGGAGGTATGACCCTCAAGAATTTATGACCAGATTGAGAAAGAAGGCCAAGTTGGGACGTTATATTCACCACTCCATACCAGAGATAGAAAGATATGCAAATCAATCTGAGTGGGTGGAAAACACTCTTGTAGACAAAGACAGTACAAAGGTAGATGTAGGGAACTCCTTGTGTGACTTAGAAAGACAGTTTGATAAGAGCTCATTTCTGCAGGTACCTGAATAGCTAGAGCCAGCCATGAGCACCCTTCCTATCATGCAGACTCCTCAAAATGAGGAAAGAACCCCAAAATAACCAGGGAGGAACCCTCAAGTTCAGGAATGAGCACATCAAATATAGAATATGAGACTAGTCAAAGCAAAAGACCTAGGCTAAATCATGTTTTAGAGCAAGAAGACACATAAGGCTCAATAGAAATAACAGATACTGAGCTGGACAGAAGTAAAGGCACAACTCTATCTGAGGAAACACAAGGACCATCCACATCACAGACCCAGATCTTGGAAAGGCAGCTAAGTGTAGAAGTATCCTCATTCAATAAGCCTGCTAATAAGGATAAGGATATAAAAGATAGATATAAAGAGATCAAGATGAGAAATGAGAAACTAAAGGCCCAAACTTATGCTTAGTATCTCAAACTCGCACGTACCAATCAGACAAGGCTGATGTCAGATTTTGACATAAAGGAGGGAAAATTATAGATGTCCTTCATAAAACCAATAGCACAATAGCCAAGGACATCAGCAGATTACAAGAGAATTGATTTTGAGGTATTGGCAAGGGATATTCATCCCATTGACCAAATCAAATTGCACAAACAAGCTGGAGAGATGATATACTCCACCCTCACAGGTAAAGCCATAGTTTCTCATCAATTACAGAATTAATTGAGCAATATCTCGGCTCAATATCAATTATAGAAGGCTTCCTCACAGGCCAAGCATACTAGGATCAAATCTTTGGAAGATTATTAATTGAATTGGGACATGATCCCAAAGATATTAAAGCCACAGAGCAGCTGATTAAGAGAAAGAATGATGACATTGTTGCACTGAAAAAACAATTGAAGATACCTCAGCTACAACATCTCCAAACACATGAGGTCTTAGAGAGCCAAACCAGACATGAGGAGTTGATGGACTTGGTCCTAAAACTTAATGATCAGTTAAGGGAGACAGAGAAGGAATTAGATACTTTAATTCAATTGAAGCAAATTGATATTGCCACTACATCTGCAAATATCATCCCAACGGTCTCAACAGTAGTCCCTTCAATGCTGGTAGCCTCATTGGCTCCCATGGCTCCCATGCCTACAAAACAGACAGTTTTAGCAGAGTCTACATCAGCAGTAGGTGCAGCAGGAGAAGAAGCAACAAATTTGGTTAGAGCCATGGAGGAAATGTCTATTCAGGCTACAGAAATGAACAAGCTAAAAGAAAAGGTGACAAGATTGGAAATAGATTGCAATCTTGCCAAGATCATGCACAAGGAAGAAGTGCAGAAAGCTACTAGAATGAATGAAAGATTAAAGGCCATGGAGAAATATCTAACACTAAAAGAACCCCTTGGGGAAGCTAAGGAACTATTATGGGCCAATATCATTAACTCTGTCAATGATATTTGGCCATCCATTCAAGTGATTTTTGAACAGATAGACCTAATAAAGATAGCTACAGAAGCTATCCAAAAACTCAAGGAAGAACTAGGAGACATGCCTGAAGATGCAGCCAGACTTATGCACTTCCCCAACAGTAAAAACAAGTATGAACTTCAAGAATTGGATATAGAGGATAGAACATAAACAATTTTGGAGGTAAGAAAGGCCCTTTTCAAGAGAAACTTAATGTTAAACTTGGTGGACAAGCGTCAAAATATGCAGGTAGCAGTTGATAGATTTATGGCCAAGTTTCAAATTTTGAGAGGGAAAGGGTTACCTAGTCCCTTGGTCATAAATGAAAATCTCGTGACACAACATGGTTATGACAACAAAATCAGAGAGCTAGCTAAAGAACAGGCCAGTACATCATCTATAAAGGCATTGCCAACAGGTAAAGTTCTTTACCAGACATTTGAAAACATGTTTTTCCTCCAACATGAGGTGAAACGCCTATTCATTACTAGGACTACTTTTGCTAAGTACACCGAGGAAGATGAGATATATAGAAGGATGTTGAAAATCAAGTTACCTGATGTTGAATTATGGGAAAAATTGACTGATTACTATAGTAAAATGTAGTAAAAAGGTTAATGTACAGTCAGCAAGGTAAAAGGTAAAGGCAGGTCAGCATGGTTAAAGAGTATCAGTGCCAAAGAGTATCATATGAAATCTATAAGTAATTAAAGCCTCCAGCATGAAATTTCAAACAGAAAAGAGCATAAAGGGCTACAAACCAAACTATAAAGGCCAACAACATCACAATAAAAGGGATAGCATGAAAGCAGTTCAATAGTTGTCTCTATCTTCTTGCAAGAAGATATTTGTATTTCCTAGATTAAATCTCAAGTTAGTTTGAGATATTTTGTAATAATTTTTGTATAAATACTTCACAATTCGAAGTATGTAGGGTGGATTCTTAGAAATTTCTGTAGACTTCTTTATCAAAAGACTGTAAAGGTATTGTAACATTGACTGGACCAGCAAGTTGGATTGATGAATAAAGACAAGATATTTCACAAGATTCATGTGTTGAGCGAAGTGCAGACAAATATTCTCCCACGTTGTTGTTTTCTTTCTTAAAATTTTTCCCACAATGTATATTTGAATTTGAATGCTATAACTGGAGTATTATCTAAGAATTTGTTTAATTACACTCTGTTTTAACAGTTAGGCATATAAATGTTTTCTACTGATATCTAAGTTAAGGAATTCTTAATTGCTCCTTAGTTTAGGTTGTCTCTTTATAATCTATAGCAAAGGATTCTTAATTGCCCTTTGTTTCCGATTACCCTCCATTCCTTGTTTAAGTCCTGATCTGAGAATCATTGATTGCTCTCTCACCCTGATTCAAACCATTTCACCCCTCTGACCCAAAGACTTGCACTCTACTCTGCTATCTTGCCCTTTGAACATTCCCTTTAGTGAGTTAATTCAAGTTTTTTTGCCCTTCAATTGACTCCATATCCCAATGGTCTAAAGACATCATTTTATCCATCTATTTTAAGGATTCCACCATCCAATCTTCAATACAAATCAAAAACCCCTTGAACATTCAGAACTAACCTAAAATCCCAGCAAACAAAGCTAAATCATATAGAGAGAGCCCTCTTTAAGCCATAGGTTGGCTAGAGCCTATGCTTAAAAGTTGGTTCATGGTTACCTCAATCATTTTCTTTCTTCTAATAACTTCTAGAGAAAATACTGAGTGATAACAGTTAGAATGGTAGCTTATTTGATGGCTTCTGATTTTGATGTATGATGATCCTTATTTAATGGAGAAAAGAGTAAGCAGAATGAAGAAGCCAAGGAAATCATCATGAAATGGTTGTCTAAACCAGATGTTGAGAAAGTAAGGCATTGTGAGACAACAAAGGAAATGCCAAATAGATTGCAATGCTTGTATGGAGAAAATTACAATGTGGCTCAAGGCAACGCCAATGAACCTTGTTTCTCAAGAATTGAACCTGAATCTATGAAAGTTGTTTATGATTATACTCGAGTTGATGATGAAGAAGACTCAAAAGAGAGACCATGTTGCTCTGAAGGTATGTTATTTCTCTGTGATAAATGTAAAGAGATAGGTCATTTGTCCTCTAGATGTTCATGTGAAGTTTCTAATGAGAGAGATATAAGTGCATCTAGTAGTGATGTAGATAGACCTATATTAGTAGCAAAAGAAAATTAGGGATCCCTTGAAGAAGAAGATAATAGGTGTACCCATGGAAGTGGTGAGGATGGGATACTTCTCAAACTCGTGGAAGATCCTATTGTCACAAAGAGGAATCTAGATCTCTGTAGTGACTCAGCTAGAGCCTTTGATAGTGAAGAGAAGGATATGAATGAAAGGATATACTTTGGAAAGAGGTGTATCTATGCCCTAAAGGAGATCAAAGACCTATCAAAGGTAAATCTCAAACAACAGGAGCAATTGAAAATTTATGAGCTTGAGAATGAAAAGTTGAGCAAAAAAATAATTGATCTAAATGCTCAACAAGAAGAGGCTAGTAGATTGAATGGGAGGCTAACCATTCAGGTAGGTGAAAGAGAATCTCAATGTGAGAGACTACAAAATGAAGTAGTCTTTTTGAGACATTACCTAGAAAGGGAAAATAAATATTTGTCTCAATCTCAGTAGCAAGAGAAGGAAAGGAAACAACAGAAGAGAGCTAAGCAACAACAAGGAATAATTCAAGGCAACAATTTAAACAACCATGGAAGGCACATGAAGAACTAGCAAATTTCCTTTCCCCCTCAAGGACAAAGCCCTCAAAGAAAAGGCTTCTTCAATTCTCAAAAGCGCTTTTATGGCTATTGTTTCTCTTGCAATAATTTTGGACATAAAGCCATGGATTGTATATCGCATACAAAGAAATAGAGTGTGTGGAGCAGTAGTAGGAGAAATCATGTTTGTGGTAGCAGAGGTCTTGATAGGAATTGTTAGAGTCAGTCTTCACAGCCTGTCACCAAGGATCAACATGAGCTCTTACTATATTTGGTTTGGTTAGATGTTTTCCACATGATATTCAGCATAAAACATCTCATCAGTTTGTTCATCAGGAGCAGCTCAGAAAGAGCTTTCCAACGGTATATTATACTCCAAAAAACAGCTCCCGGATCAAAAGATATGACCAAATGAGTAATTGGCTCAAAGACCCTCCCGTGCAGCAGCTCAGGTATTGAATGATCCAGAGGAAACTAGGAAACATCAATGTTTGGTTTTGTGGCTGGACTGTGATAGACAAGAAGAGACGTATTTCAGTATGAAGTTGGTGTTCAAATGATAGAAATATATGATGAGCAGGTTTGTGATCTGCTTGCAAGTGATGGTTCAAAAAAGAGGCTTGTGATTCGAGGCATATCCTAACTCAATGGCCTCAGTGTTCATGATGCTAGTATGTTGCCTGTGGAATTAACACCAGATGCTTTAGATTTAATGAAAATTGGAAAAAAGAATAGGGTAATAGGTGCTACTACTCTCAATGAACGTAGTAGTCGTTTTCACAGTGTCTTGACAATACATGTGCAAGAAATAGACCTGTCTTATGGAGCTATTCTTCATGGGTGCCTTCATTTGGTTGACCTTGCTGGGACTGAGAGGGTTAATAGGTCAGAAGTTACTGGGGATAGACTTAGAGAAGCACAACATTTCAATAAATCTCTGTCAACTCTTAGGGATACCATATCTTCTTTAGCCAACAAAAGTGCTCATGTACCATATCGTAACAGCAAGCCAACTCAAATTCTTCAGGATTCCTTAGGTGCTACACAAAGCAACATGGAGAGTTAGGAAACTTAAGGATCAGATTACAACACTGAAGGATGTTGTTACAAAGAAGGCTACTAACATTGAATTCTTACAGACATTGAAAGAGTCAAGATTCCATGCTCAAAATACTAATTCCCATAGCGACAAAATTAGGACCGAAGGCCTAGCCCAACTCTAAGTCTCAGCGCCCCCTGCATCAACAACACACACAGCTAGAAGCACAGCGTTTACACCTGGGCAATAAACAGAAAAACAATCGCACAGTTCATTTCTAAATCAAGGTTATTATCATGACATTCAATGTCAGAGGGATTAATTCCCATAGCGTGCGGTTGAATGCTGATTTATTTAGGAATGGTGACCAAGACCTTGAGTCATCTTTATGGGAATTCAAAGATGCCTTTTCGCAACATCATGGTAAAAATTGTTATAAAAATTATGCTACCATTTTGCAAAGAGAATTTTTTGCACCAAACATTTCAAACACTGCAAAATGAATGCCAGGTTTTCTTAATACTGTAGACAGCCTTGAAACATTTGTAGCAGATATCAATAGCAGAAGATGGGATGTGATACTGCTACAAGTTGCATAGCTTAAACTTCATAGAAAGAAACTAGAAGACTTGTATGAACAGATTGTATTGGAGATAATTTAACTTCGAGAATTAGATATTGCGAGAGATATTCTAAGGCCGACTCAAGCAATGGGTTTCATGAAGCAGGAGCAACCTAAGTGTTATCTATGCTTGGAACACCTTCTAGTTCGCACATATTTTGATCTTCGTGAGGCTTATCATGAGTCCTCAAAAGAGAAGAGGTGGTCACAAATAATTTCGATTAATGGCCTTAATTGGTCAATCTTTGAAGTGGCAACAACATCGAGGATTACCTCCTCCAGGTACACAATTTGATCTCTTCAGGGGCACTGCAGTAGTAAAGGTAGATGAGGAAGAAATGTATCCGACAACACTGGCACATACAATTAAATTTGGGAAATAAAGCCACCCAGAATGTGCTCGTTTCTCTCCAGATAGTCAATACCTTGTCTCTTGTTCAATTGATGGATTCATAGGGGTCTAGATACATCAGTGGGAAGCTTAAAAAGGATCTTCAGTATCAAGCTGATGATTCCTTTATGATGCATGATGATGTTGTCCTCTGTGTTGACTTCAGTCGAGATTCAGAGATACTGGCTTCTGGTTCACAGGATGAGAAAATTAAGGTATGGAATATACGAACAGGTCAATGTTTAAGGCGTCTAGAGTGTGCACATTCTCAGGGCATTACAAGCCTTTCCTTCTCTCGTGATGGTAGTCGGCTTTTAAGCACATCATTTGACAGTATTGCAAGAATACATAGGCTCAAATCTGGCAAAGCGTTCAAGGAATTTTGTGGTCATACATCTTACGTAAATGATGCAATATTCACAAGTGATGGGGGTTGTGTTATTACTGCTTCTAGTGATTGTATTTTACAGGTTTAGGATGTGAAGACCATTGATTGTATTCAAACGTTTAAACCTCCACCTCCTCTCAAGGGAGGTGATGTATCAGTGAATTTTGTCCACCTTTTTCCAAAGAAGTCAGAGCACATTGTAGTATGAAACAAGGCATCATCAATCTATATCATGACACTCCAAGGGCAGGTTGTCAAAAATTTCTCATCTGGCAAAAGAGGAGGAAACGCTAGAAAGGTCAAAATCATGCAGCAAGCGCAAGCAAGTCAGCAAGACAAGTGTATTCGAAAAAGGTATCTCAAGTGCAGAGTCAATTATCTTTGCATACGGAGAGAGCACGTGTTCTCTCTGGAAGGCTTACAGGTTCAGCAGGACGTGTCCAGTTAAAGAAAGCAGCGCAGGTTGTGAGTCCATCTTCTTTGCACCTCCAGGAAGAGCCACCTGATGTTTCTCACAAAATCATCAAACATGAAATGAAGAACTTTTTGTCACTTATGTAATAAAAAAAAGGCCATATCAAGCAAATTGTCCCAGATTCGAGGAAATGGAGTAAAAGGGGAAAATTAATTGAGAAAACTGAAGTGTCAGAGCTGCCAAGCACAATCCAGCAGTGGTTGAGGAAAATCTCAGATTTTAAGGATTAATATTAGCAGTGAAAGATTGAAACAACAGTAAAAGGGCAGATTTTGTGGAATTCCACCCTTAAAGGAAGAAGATCTTGATAAAAATTCACTAATTTTGGTTTTCAAAACAACTCTATTTGTCATAGTTCACGAGAATTTTATTTAATTTTGTTTTATAGTTATGATATTGTTTTATGTTAGGATTTTATTATTAATTTTTATTCTATTTTTTATTTTCTATGTTGAGGGAATAAAAATAATTTTGTAATATTATAAATAGGATTAGTTTTGAAGATGTAAGGGTTCAATGTTTGCAACAGGAAGAAGCACTTGGACTGTGTAAAGTTTTATTGAATATCATAATAAAGCAGTTTCTGCCCTTTAGGCCTAGGATTCATCACAGTGCTTAAATGTTCAGTATGTTCTTTCTCCTGTAATTCATTTACACATTATGTTTTTCTCCTTTGTTTCAGCATTATCTAAGTGATATGTTAGGAATTCATCCATAATGATGCTCCTTTCATGATGATTTTGTTGTTAGTTGTAATGGTAGTTTTAGCAGAATTCATCTATTGTTAGATGCTCTGTTGAGCAACCTTGTTATTCTCTTTCCTCTAAAGTTGTTGCTACATATCCTTCCTTTATCTGATGCCTGTAGGGCAGCGAGCTTTCTCCCTCATACTTCTCACATTTACAATCTTCACATGGCTGAACATGGCACTTAATTTGCTCCAGGTTTGCCGGTAGAAACTGACATCGATTCCATAGTCCAATCACCCTTTCCCTTGTTGTTTTTGACCCAAAACAAATCCATTCAAATTCTCTAATCTAATATACCTAGCCTAAAATCAACATTCATTTTAGTCATCTCAAGCCCTAGTTTCCAATATTCTAATTGAGATTGACAAGGAGAGAGCCCTCTCCCGACTTGGTAGGGCTAGCTAAGAGGTTAAGCATGGTTTGATGTTACCCTAGACCTACATTTCTTCAGCCTGAGGTAGATTTAGGCACTAACATAGTGGCGACCATACTGAGAAAGGACTGAAAAATATTACCCCAATACTTGTAAAACAATTCTAGACTTTTGGATAATAGGTTTAGAATTCATTAGGCTAACAAAATTGTAATGTTCATTTGAATTTTGGGAAAGTTTCAACACACTGGCTTCCAGAAGATACACTAGGGCCAATCCTAATCCTGATCCTCCTCCCATGTTTGAAAACCCAAATCTCATTCCAAGAATACTCAGGCAAGAAAGTTCATTAAGTCCAAGACTGGTTTTCAGATCTCATTCATGCCTAGTCGTATTTCAATATCTCGAAGATCTCCCGTTTGATGAACACTTTGATCTATCTTTGTTTGAAACTAAATCTAAAAGTGCATTTGGTGATACTGTTTTAAATCCGCAGTTTGTCCAATACCTTCAAACTAAAAGAGCAAATAGATCAATTGATGCTTATATTTTGAATCTTCAAACATCTATTATGGCTACCAATATTCCTAAGCTCCTTGAATCAGCATCTACTACTCTTGGTTCATCTGCTATTTTGTATAGTTCTGAAATTCATACCAAACCAACTTTTATCCCCACTCTTCCCATTCAACCCACCATATCTAATCAGAGATCTATTGTCTCTTCTCCTCCTTCAACACCTCAAACATCTATCATCTCTTCTCCCCCTTCAACACCTCATACACCCATCACATCGACTATTGTTGATGTTATAAATCCTCCTGTTTCTCCAAGGCCAGTTTCCAATCCACCTTGAGCAATGGCTGCCAGATATGCACCTCTTGTTTTGCCACGGAACTTAGATTCTATGCCTGTTGATTACCAAAGTAAAATACCATTGTTTGATGCTACCCAAGGTATCACAATGCATTAGCATGTTGACAGGATGAACGACTTCTTTGATCTTCATAAGATAGATGAAGAGAATGTGACCATGCGATTATTTGTGCAAAGTTTTGGAGGCGAGGTGTGAAAGTGGTTTAGAGCACTTCCTACAGGGACTATCAATACATTGTTGATTCTTCATAGACAATTTCTGGATCGTTGGGAGGTAAAGAAAAATCCACTCCAAATCCTTTCCGAGTATGAGAATATAAAGAGGAATGCTGGTGAAAGTGTTCAGGATTACTGTGTAAGATTCAATACTGTCTATAATGTTATTCCAGCTGATATCAAGCCACCGATGGGGCTGGCTTTGATAAAATTTCCCAATGGTTTTGATCTCGACATGGTATACCAATTGAGAGAACGAGATCCTGCCACCTTGGAGGATATGTAGAAAATTGCAGTGAGTGTGGAGGAAAATCTGCTAGCTAAGAGAGCTAGGACAAAGACCGAGAAGAAAGTGACCATAAGGGAAGAAGCTTCTTCCTCAGATCATTTGCTTCGTAAAATTGAGAAAATGTTTGATAAATTCACGATTTCAGATAAGTCCAAGGCACCAATCAGAAATCCAAATTTTCGTGGTCAGCAGAAACCACATTTCAGGATCAAACAGCGGGAGCAAAGAGCGCAAGATCAATCAGCACAGCAGCAATTCAAAACACCTCTACAGCAAAACTATGTGCATGGCCCGGAGTTGGAGGATGATGAGAATCCAATAGGAGAGGAGAATCACTTTTTTATAGCATATGGTTTGCCTATCTATATCATGGAGGACGAGGAATATTCAGAAAGCTCGATTGTACAAAAAGATGAGGATTTTATACTAGCTAATGAGATAGTCTTGGAAGAAGAATCAGATGAATATCATAGGGGATATATGAATGCACTAACAGTGCAGTAAAGACAATATTCACTCAGGAGCAGGGATGTACCAATCAATCCAATTCAAAAGCGGAAGGAAGCAGCACAACCAAAGAATGATTCTCCAAATGTTCAGAAAAAAGGAAAGGATCCAGCAGGTCCTACCTCTAGCAAAGTGCAATCTGCAAATGACAAGACAAATCAGCCAAGTACAGCAAAGGAAAAGTCTGAGAAGAAGGATTCTTCGACCAAAGAGGTAGATAAAACTACAGCCTTTAGCTTAGAGAATGAGATTGTTAAGTTAAAAGTGTCGATGCCCTTGACTGAATTGATGAAAACAGCAGTTATAAGAGTCAAGTGTCAAAGATTTTGAATGTAGATCCCCTGTCTGATATGGTTAATGTGGAAGATGACCAACCCGAGCTTATTTTGGTCTGGTATTAGAAGGCCAATCTAAGGATAGTGAAGTAGCCCCGTTTTACATCAGCCTTAGATTGCAGGATTATGTCTTACACAATGCGATGTTTGATTCAGGAGCATCTCACAACCTGATGCCAAAGGAAATTATGGAAAAATTGGGTTTGGACATCACTCGCAAATATCATGATTTGTATTCCTTTGATTATGGTAGGGTCAGATGTATTGGTCTCATTAAGGATCTGGTTGTGACTTTAGATCAGATTCCAGCAAAGAATGTTCTGATGGATGTAGTTGTGGCCGACATACCCCCTAGATTTGGCATGCTTTTATGTAGGTCGTGGGGTGCAAAATTGAAAGGAACATTGCAATTAGATTTCTCCTATGCCACTATTCCCATGTTTGGTCAACTGAGAAAATTATATAGAGAGAAGAAGATGAAGTATATGATCACAAGCAAGGAGAAACCTTTGAATCATCCAATTAACTATGTACATACAGATTTACAATCTTTTGTTCTTTATTCAGATAGTGGTTTTAATGATGTAAATAGTCAACTAGTTGAAGTGGAAGATATTTCAGAGATAACAGAAAATTTCAGGGCAGTACTTCATCAAGAGAGACAAAGGCTTGAAAGTACCATTGAACAGTCTACATTCTTCCAGCAGAAAAAAATTGATGGACAGTAGCCAAAAGTAGAAGAGCAGGTAGAATTCCAGCACTTGGAGGAAGAAGTTGGTTTATGGAGTAAGGATTTAGATGGAGTAGTTGGTAAGGATGGTATAGGAATTAGGATTTGGATACACAGCCCTATTTTCCTACCAAATAAAGTCCCAAGTAATGTAAGAGTTTTTTCATATAAATTGGCTTTTGATTGTTCCAATAACGAAGCCAAGTATGAAGCACTAATTGCAGGCTTGAAAATACTCAAGAAGTTAAATGCAAAGAGAATTTTAGTTTATGGTGACTCTGAATTAGTAATCAAACAAGTCAAGGGTGAATATCAAGCCAAACATCCCCAAATGAGGGATTATCGTAATGCAGTTTTAGACATTTTGAGGTTTTTTCTAGATTATACCTTGACATGTGTCCCTCGTACAAAAAATGTTATTGCAGATTCTCTTGCTACAGCTACAAGTAACTTAAAGATCCCAATGAATTAGTTTGAAATTCATGTGAAGCATCGCCCAGCTGTCCCTAATAATCTAAGATATTGGCAGGTGTTTCCGGATGACAAAGAGATTGAGGATTTTCTGCAAAAGGAAGGCAAATATAAAGACACTTCTATAGATGTTGAGCAAGATGATGGTGAACTAGAAATAGAGGTAAATCAGATGGAAGTCTTACAGTTGAAATATAATGTCATCCCTAAAGGCCTTATACCTTTATAGGAATTATTTGATCAAGATGATGTAGCCCGGAAACCAAGTTTAGTGCCGACCGAGAAGGGTGTTGAAGATGTAAATATCAGAACAGCAAAAAATCCAAAGATGGTGAAGTTGTCAAAGGAATTACCTCCTCAGGTAAAAGCTAAATACATTAGTTTACTGTCTTCATTTTCTGATGTATTTGCCTAGGACTATACAGATTTAAAGGAGTACGATAAAAGTATAATTCAGCATATCATTCCAATTAAGACAAATCAAAAGCCATTTCGCCAAAAGCTAAAAAGGATAAATCCGAAGTTGCTGCCAATAATAGAAAAAGGGGTGAATCGATTGTACAAGGCTGGTATAATCATTCCGATCAGATTTTCAGATTGGATCTCTAATTTTGTCCTTGTGAGGAAGAAGACAGGTGAGATTAGATTGTGCATAGATTTCAGAAACTTGAATAAAGTGTCATTGAAAGATAACTACCCATTGTCAAAAATGGACCACATACTCTAAATAGTAGTTGGAGCATCTCGTATGCCGCTTCTCGATGGATATTCCAGCTATAATCAAATTTTGGTTCATGAAGATGACAGGTGACAGATCTTCTCCAGGATATATCATTCAAGTTGCAGATCTGATTGTTGATGGTGGACAATAGTCAGACACATATGAAGGCTGAAATCATCTACTTGAAGACTCCAATGTTTAAGATCCTAAGCTTCAACTTCACTGCCAAAGAATCTGGTTTTCAGAAATGTTGATGGTAATCACCGATGACAGGGTATGTGGCAAATCCGTTATCTAGTGAAATTTTATTGATTGTAAGGGATGAGATAGAAAAATTTCAGATTGATCAGATTTTTTTAACATCATTTCTTCTTAACATGAAATCTAGCTGACTCACACCTAAGAATAAATATTGTTTTCTTGGCCTAGTTGTTGAAAGATTGGAAAGTTGAAATTGAACTATTGGATGTTCAAATTAAGTCACATGAATTCCAAGACCCTAAACAGTTCTTGGAAACTCCCCCTCCTCCCAAAGAAGAAAAGATAAGGCTGCCCTTAGATGGTTGGATGGAAGGATGTTGATTAGAGTAGGGTAGATTTGTAAATAAATAAGTTGCCCAAGGTAGCATGCTATTTGTTTATGTACAGGTTGCAGTATGTGTATGTTTGGATTGGTATGAATTGTTTTGAGTTTGCAGTTGTTTGACCATATTGCCCAATGGATGAGGCACTTGGTCTACAGTGTTCTTGATACCTCCAAGGAGCTACCATCCCCAATGGAGTCGATGTTAGAGTCATTCTTTGCAGCCTGTCACCAAGGATCAACATGAGCTCTTACAATGTTTGGTTTGGTTAGATGTTTTCCACATGATATTCAGCACATGACACCTCATAAGTCTGTTCATTAGGAGAAGCTCGGAAATATCTTTCCAATGGTATATTACAGTCCAAAAATCGGCTCCCGGATCAAAATATATGACCAAATGAGTGATTGGCTCACAGACCTTCCCGTGCAGCAGTTCAGGTAATGAATGATCCAGAGGAAACTAGGAAATGTCAGTGTTTGGTTTTGTGGCTGGACTGTGATAGACAAGAAGAGACTTATTTCAGTATGAAGTTGGTGTTCAAATGATAGAAATGTATAATGAGCAAGTTCGCGATCTGCTTGTAAGTGATGGTTCAAAAAAGAGGCTTGTGATCCGAGGCATATCCTAACTCAATAGTCTCAGCGTTCCTGATGCTAGTATGTTGCCTGTGGAATCAACACCAGATGCTTTAGATTTAATGAAAATTGGACAAAAGAACATGGCAATAGGTGCTACTGCTCTCAATGAACGTAGTATTCATTTTCACAGTGTCTTGACTGTACATGTGCAAGGAATAGACTTGTCTTCTGGAGCTTTTCTTCATGGGTTCCTTCATTTGGTTGACCTTGCTAGGACTGAGAGGGTTAATAGGTCAAAAGTTACTGGGGATAGACTTAGAGAAGCACGGCATTTCAATAAATCTCTGTCAGTTGTTGGGGATATCATATCTACTTTAGCCAACAAAAGTGCTCATGTACCATATCATAACAGCAAGCCTACTCAGATTCTTTAGGATTCCTTAGGTGCTGCACAAAGCAACATGGAGAGTTAGGAAACTTAAGGATCAAATCACTGAAGGATTTTGTTACAAAGAAAGATACTGAGATTGAATGCTTATAGACATTGAAAGAGTCAAGATTCCATGCTCAAAATACTAATTCTCATAGTGACAAACTTAGGACCGAAGGCCTAGCCCAAATCTAAGTCTCAGCACCCCCTGCATCAACAACACACATAGCTAGAAGCACAACGTTTAAACCTGGGCAATAAATAGAAAAAGCAATCACACGGTTCATTTCTAAAGCAAGGTTTTTATCATGACATTCAATGTCAAGGGGATTAATTCCCATAGCGTGCGGTTGAATACTGAGTTATTTAGGAATGGTGACCAAGACCTTGAGTCATCTATATGGGAATTCAAAGATGCAATTTCGCAACATCATGGTAAAAAGTGTTATAAAAATTGTGCTACCATTTTGCAAAGATAATTATTTGCACCAAACATTTCAAACACTGAAAATGAATGCCAGGTTTTCTTAATAATGTAGACAGCCTTGAAACATTTGTAGCAGATATCAATAGCGGAATATGGGATGTGATACTGCTACAAGTTGCATGGCCTAAAATTCCTAGAAAGAAATTAGAAGACTTGTATGAACAGATTGTATTGGAGATAATTTAACTTCGATAATTAGATACTACAAGAGCTATTCTAAGGCCGACTCAAGCAATGGGTTTCATGAAGCAGGAGCAGCCTGAGTGCTATCTATGCTTGGAGCACCTTCTAGTTCGCACATATTTTGATCTTTGTGAGGCTTATCACGAGTCCTCAAAAGAGAATAGGTGGTCACAAATCATTTTGATTAATGGCCTTAATTGGTCAATCTTTGAAGTGGCAACAACATCAAGGATTACCTCCTCTAGGTACACAGTTTGATCTCTTCAGGGGCACTGCAGTAGTAAAGGCAGACGAGGAAGAAATGGATCTGACAACACTGGCACATATAATTAAATTTGGGAAATAAAGCCACCTAGAATGTGCTCGTTTCTCTCCAGATGGTCAATACCTTATCTCTTTCTCAGTTGATGGATTCATAGGGGTCTAGGTCTACATCAGTGGGAAGCTTAAAAAGGATCTTCGATATCAAGTTGATGATTCCTTTATGATGCATGATAATGTTGTCCTCTGTGTTGACTTCAATCGAGATTCAGAGATATTGGCTTCTGGTTCACAGGATGGGAAAATTAAGGTATGGCATATACGAACAGGTCAATGTTTAAGGCATCCAAAGCGTGCACATTCTCAGGGCATTAGAAGCCTTTCCTTCTCTCGTGATGGTAGTCGGCTTTTAAGCACATCATTTGACAATATTGCAAGAATACATAGGCTCAAATCTGGAGAAGCTTTAAAGGAATTTTGTGGTCATACATCTTACGTAAATGATACAATATTCACAAGTGATGGGGGTCATGTTATTACTACTTCTAGTGATTGTACTGTACAGGTTTAGGATGTGAAGACAACTGATTGTATTCAAACGTTTAAACCTTCACCTCCTCTCAAGGGAGGTGATGTATCAGTGAATTCTGTCCACCTTTTTCCAAAGAAGTCAGAGCACATTGTAGTATGAAACAAGGCATCATCAATCTATATCATGACACTCCAAGGGCAGGTTGTCAAAAATTTCTCATCTGGCAAAAGAGGAGGAAACGCTAGAAAGGTCGAAATCATGCAGCAAGACAAGTGTATTCGAAAAAGGTATCTCAAGTGCAGAGTCAATTATCTTTGCATACGGAGAGAGCACGTGTTCTCTCTGGAAGGCTTACAGGTTTAGCAGGACGTGTCCAGTTAAAGAAAGCAGCGCAGGTTGTGGGTCCATCTTCTTTGCACCTCCAAGAAGAGCCACCTGATGTTTCTCACAAAATCGTCAAACATGAAATGAAGAACTTTTTGTCACTTATGTAATAAAAAAAAGGCCATCTCAAGCAAATTGTCCCATATTCGAGGAAATGGAGTAAAAGGGGAAAATTAATTGAGAAAACTGAAGTGTCAGAGCTACCAAGCACAAATCCAGCAGTGGTTGAGGAAAATCTCAGATTTTAAGGATTAATATCAGTAGTCAAAGATTGAAATAGCAATAAAAGGGAAGATTTTGTGGAATTCCACCCTTAAAGGAAGCGGATCTTGACAATAATTCACTAATTTTGGTTTTCAAAACAACTCTATTTGTCATAGTTCACGAGAGTTTTATTTAATTTTGTTTTATAGTTATGATATTGTTTTATGTTACGATTTTATTATTAATTTTTATTCTATTTTTTATTTCCTATGTTGAGGAAATAAAAATAATTTTGTAATATTATAAATAGGATTAGTTTTGAAGATGTAAGGGTTCAATGTTTGCAACTGTAGGAAGAAGCACTTGGACTGTGTAAAGTTTTATTGAATATCATAATAAAGCAGTTTTTGCCTTTTAGTCCTGGGATTCATCACGGTGCTTAAATGTTCAGTATGTTTTTCCTCCTGTAATTCATTTACACATTATTTTTTTCTCCTTTTTTTCAGCATTATCTAACTAATATGTTAGGAATTCATCCATAATGATGTTCCTTTCATGATGATTTTGTTGTTAGTTGTAATGGTAGTTTTAGCAGAATTCATCCATTGTTAGATGCTCTGTTGAGCAACCTCGTTATTCTCTTTCCTCTAAATTTGTTGTTGCAGATCCTTCCTTGGTCTGATGCTTGTAGGGCAGTGGGATTTCTCCCTCATACTTCTCACATTTACAATCTTCACTTGGTTGAACATGGCACTTAATTTGCCCCAGGTTTGCTAGCAAAAACTGATATCGATTTCATAGTCCAATCACCCTTTCTCTTGTTGTTTTCGACCCAAAACAAATACAATAAAATTCTCTGATCTAATATACCTAGCCTAAAATCAGCATTCATTTTAGTCATCTCAGGCCCTAGTTTCCAATATTCTAATTGAGATTGACAAGGAGAGAGCCCTCTCCCGACCTGGTAGCGCTAGCTACCAGGGTAAGTGTGGTTTGATGTTACCCTAGACCTGCCTTTCTTCTGCCTGAGGTAGTAACAGGAATGATGATAAGTATAAAAATCCTTTTGCCCCATTCTTAAGTGATTTAAAATGCTACAACTATGGAAATTTTGGGCATAAGTCAACAAATTGTAGGTATAGTAGCGCAAAGCATGCCTCTCAGAATATGCTTGTTGATGGAGAAACATGATCATTTAAGAAAACATAGGTAGTTGTGTTTGTATTAAGCACTTTGTCTAAAGGGGGCATGTTGAACATTGGAAGGAGAAATCATCAAGGAGCTGACTCTTCTCAAAAGAAAATTCATGAGGGATGATTCCCATATGCCTATGGTAAAACCCTTTCCAAGTTCTAGTTGTAATGAGCGCAAACCTCATATGAAGAATGGGAGCAATCACCCAATCAGTCCTTTGTTACAAAAGAATCAAAAGAGTAGCAAGAATATTTGGGTAAAGAAAGAGTGAGCTCTAGTCATACACAAGAAAGAAAAGGCTTGAACATTTGTAAAGGAGAAGCTGGAAAGAAATGTTGTGATTAGGAGTCAGAAAGTGAAAATGTGGAAGCAAAAGGAGGACTCTCTACTCAAGGGGAGTAGATCATTTGTTTCTCTTGAGTGATGGAAGAGAATAGCATCAAGAGAGCATGAATAATTCATATGCAGGCATTTAGAAAGAATAGTCAGAGAGAGGCATTTGAACTTTGGTGGTATGGTCGAGTCCCCTTGTTGGTTACAATGATGAATTTGTTTACTTTGAATGTATTGGCTTTGCAAGAGAGAAGAGAATGAAACTGGTTTGGTTTTAAGGGGAGTACACAACAAGACCCTATGTTGTGGAAGAAGTGGATGAGCTGCAATAGAAGCGCAGAATGACAAGAGACCCACAGGGAAGTTAGGTCCACAGGATTAGTCCCACACATAAGCAAAGAAGCAGTTGCAGGAGATCAGAGAGCATTGGCTCAGGGGGAGCTAATTTAGTAAGAAGTAGCAGGAAATGATCATTATCCTCATGAATAGGTGATTGTCCAGGAAATAAAAGGTTTGCATCTTAGGTGAAATATCCTTATTTCATTTAAGTTGTGAGTTTGACTATGCCTAGCAATCTTGTGTTTATGAACACAATGGGTATAAGCTTTGCATGTACCTTAGCTTTCAATTGGGATCGCTATGTAAATTGGTGGTATAGGTTCATATGGAGTTACCTTTTTGTGTGAATGGAAAATTCTTTTGGAGTAGGAGCTATAAGAGTTTTCTTAGTACATTGTCCAATTTGTATCAATTTTTTGGTGCAATTGGTATTATCTAAGCAACAATCCATATTTGAAGTAGAATGATCTTAGGGGGAGTAGTTTTAACTATTAGAAGGCTCAAGTGAAGTGAGCGCAGTCTTAGCAGTACCAGCAGCAGTGAAGAGCAAGTTCAATGCATCACTAATGGCTATTATTTGCATACAACAGCAATACCATGAGCAATTTTATTTGGTATCAGTTTTTGTTTAACTGATACAAAATATGCATTGGCATAAAGAGTATTCAACCGAGAGCCTAAGGCATTTAGAACTAGAAGATTAATAAAAAGAGAGGAATTATATGTTCAGGGGGAGCATATCACCTATATCAAGTTTATAGAGCAGAAACAATTACATGACACACTTCAATATCCCCATCAAGAACATATCAACCCTTGAAGAGAAGTATGAAGATAAAATTGCACATCAATAGCTAGATTCTCTATCATTGACAATCAGTGATTGCAAGGGGGAGAAGAAGCAACTTGTAGCCCTTTTCCATTGATTCCAAAGAGTCGGAGAAGCTTATTGGAGAGCAAGTTGTGATGGCTCAAGCAGAGGAAAAAAAGACATTGGTGGCTGATGCAAGGAGATGTGTGGAAGCAACATAGGGATTTTCCATCAATGTGGAGAAGTGATGAGGTGTTTCCATCAATGCCAAAAGGGGAGATTGTTTGATAGTTGGGATTTCCCAAACGGCTAGTGGCAGTGAGTGTGTTGGCATTGATTTCAATAGCCACAGGAGAGATATGTTGGACAGTTAGCATTGTCTGACAGTTGGAAAATGTGTTGGCATTAATGTCAACCAAGTTAGCATTAGTGTTCATTGGGGTAGCATTGATGAGCATGGTGTTTCAAGCTCAGGTGGAGTCCCATGGTTGTTGTAGTCGCTTGTAGAGAATCAACATAGTAACAGGTTAACTGCATGATGATTATTATGGTTAAGGATTCCCAGGCTTTGAAGGAATTTTCTCCTCTAGAATTGAGCTCAAGTGCTCCTAGAAGTGGCATAGTTTGATGGTGCTCAGAAAGATATTTACAATCGTATGTGGAAGTTCACAAATGACCTCCTGAATCAGGATTTATTGCTAGTCAAAGTTGAGCTTCCCCAAAGTCAAAGTGGCAGAGCTAAAAGTGGTTAGAGGACCCCTTAGAGTGCTTTAATTTGGTGTTTTTCTAAAAGAAACAGTGGAAACGTTAGTGGATTAGCCAAAAATGAGGATCGGTTTGACTTTCTTTGATAGTGGAGTGACTTCCCATTGGCCATAGGTGGAGCCCACATTACAGCCTAGCTCAGCGGGTGAAGCCTCATGGATATACCCCAGTAAAATTGATAGAAGAGCTCAAATAAAGGAGCAGGATGATGTCAAGTGGTGATGCCATCCCAGCGGACTTACCCTGGAGGATTGCAAAGGGCACACAAAGTGAAAGCATCGGGAGGTGGACGCTGGTACATAGTAGCAGATTAGCAACCAATGAGGAGTTGAGTAAGAGGTCCCCACTACGATAGCTCAGCACGTTGAGGGCAAGCCCGAAAAACTATTTAGGGAGCACAAGATCAAGCATTGGGAAATAAGCATCTAGCTACATGGAAGCATTCTGACATCCCTATAGATGGAATTCTTTTCAAGCCTCGAGGCATCAAGCGGTAGTTTCTCGTATCACTGATAATGGAGATCAACAATGGATAACCACTTCGAGACCACCACCCCTAATACCACATACCATAATGGAGTGGTGTTGAGGCTAGGTTCTTCAACTCGGTGGCTTTTTTATTAACAAAGGAAAATGCTCAAAAAATAAAGGTCTCAGGGACCCTTTTTCTCTCCTCCCATAAGACACATGGAAGCATTTGATTGGATCTCAGGAGATGATAGTGGCAGATGATGTCAGCATGACGTATATGCATGGGGGATGCCTGGCAGGTAGAGTCATCATTTTTCGGTGGTCTAATGGGCCAAATATGGGTGAAACGTGTCACCACTCAGGATGTGCCTTGTCGAGTTGATAACGTAAGCATGATATCATCCCAAAAGGGCAACCCCAGAAGGATTAGAAATGTGCATAGAGAGGATGCATCAGGCAAGAGGCGTTGGGAAAATGTGGCAGCTAACTCAACTTGACATCATTTTAATTGGTGCACAAGTGCAACTATGGTCCCATTGGGACACGTCATCCCGAAGGTATGGAGCTCAAAAGTTTAATAAGGAAGCACAAAAGTAATTGTCAAGCAGTAAGAATCAAGACACGTCGTTTAGACAGCTCATCCTAGTAGGTCCTTTAATTGGCGCAGGGCAGACCCCATGGGACAACTAAGCCCACTAAGAGGAGCCCGGAAGTTTACAAAGGAGGCACAATGATAATTTTGGGTTAGAGATCTACGGCCTAAGCGCTAGCACAGGGTTACGTGTAGAAAATGAGACCAAGGGCGTGAATAAGCTAACGAAGCAAATAATCCCTCAGGGTTATAGCTCAAATAGGCACCCAAGTCTCAGTTTTGTAATGGTTTCACGTGTTATTGCAACCATGGGCCTTCAAGCCAAATACAAAATGGGGACACCTGGAGGAGTAAGCAAGAGGATAAGTGTCAAATGAGAGGGGTTATAATCAATAAAATCCACATAACTATTTTTGTTGGGTGCTACATGTTAGCACCTAAATCTGCCTCAAGCTGAAGGAAGTCAAAATTCAGGGTAACCACAAACCACGCTCAGTCTGGTAGCTAGCCCTACCAGAATAGGAGAGGGCTCTCTCCGGGTCACAATCAGTGAATAAATGAACGAAAAGGACTAAGATGACTTTCAAACAAACTATTTATCTTAGGCTAGTAAGTGGAAATGAAAATAAGGAGTGATTTTTACGAATGACTGTGTTTATGGGATGTTATGGGACCACTAGACTTCAATGAACAAAGAAATTAACATGAAGGCACAGATTATTTCGTGAGGCAAGGTAGGCTGAAAGCATAGCAATTTAGTTTTAAAATATGGTGGAATGGAAAGATTGATTAAGAAGGTGAAAAGGGCATGGGCGACATGAATCCTTTTCAACAGAAGAATGAACATTGTACATGAAATTTTCCCACATGTAGAGAAATAGAATTGAATTCTACCTAATCTCACTCAAAAAATTTCACCAGAAATGAATACGAAATGAAACTATGGAACATAATAAATAAATGAAGAGATTGAATTAAGAAGGTGAAAAGGGCATGGACAACATGAATCCTTTTCAACAGAAGAAAGAAACACTGCACATGAAATTTTCCCACAGGTAGAGCAATAGAATTGAATTCTACCTGATCTCACTCGGAAAATTTCACCAAAAATAAATACGAAATGAACTATGAAACATAACAAGATACATATGAAACATAAGAGACACACTCGCTACACTCACAACCACAGGAATCTCATGAAAGAGAGCCGATGCCTTTCATTAATTCTCTGTAAAAATTTACAATGCAGAAACAAAGTTTCCTTCCCACAGTCTCCCAGAAGTTACAAGCCAACCAACCCTTTGCAAATAACTTGCTTACAATATATAGAATGTGTGAGGAAGAGATAAAACACCCAGGGGTTGGGAAGTTACTCAAATCATTTCGAAATGGAGATGGAGATCCAACCATAAGCTACAGGTGCAACACTCTCAAGCATGACATTTGGCTGGGGTGACCCTTTGCATTCCTTTTCCACTTGGATATATGCCCATCTAGAGAGAAAACTCTTTAAATGCCGCCTTTGGTGCCAAAAAAACTAAAGTGTAGATGACGAGGCCCACTTGGAGAAGTCGCGACCCGAAATTTCGCGAAACGGGAGCAAATTGGCAGTTTTTTCCTCTGTGTGCTGCGCCAAATTCTCTGTGCGTCGCGCCACTTATATGAGTGAGGAATTTTGGTTCATAGTCAAGGAGGCCTCAAGGCTACTTCGTTGGCCTTCTAGGTCACAAAGGAGCAACCTTGCAACTTTTATACTTCGATGTGCAAAAGGTGATGGCTTATCAAGATAAATTCATTGATAGAATTAGCCCTATGAGATTGCATTCACATTACATGGCCCATACATTGAGAGATGCTATATAGAGACAAAATTCCACAATTTAAGCAGTAATGCATGCAACAATTAGCCCTAAAAATAACGAAAAATCCCAGTACAATGTATGTGACAAAGTAAACAAGAATGGAATTAAAATCATGTACTTACATGTAATAGAGTATATAGAACCATCCACAATTTCACAATAGAGAAGCTCCAAGACAAGATAAACTAAATCCACACATCAAAATTCATTTGTAAAGCTCAATTCATGCTCCAAGAAAAGTGTGAAAAACTCAAGAGAGAGAAGAGATCCAATCCAAAGTGATGATGAGAAAATGAACTCATCTCATTTGTATTTCTACACTAATGAGGAGTTCGAAATAGCCTCCTTGGCCTACATAAGCCCCAAAAATAAAATAATGTTCTAATAATCTAACTTTTGGTGACAAGCCCACCAAACTAGCTCACAAATGAAATAATATGCCTCTCAAGAGGTCAAATAATAATCGATTCATGTCGTAGGGACCTCTAAGAGGCCTAATGAGGTCCATGGCTTCCATAATGAATAATATGACCCTCAATAGTGTTGGAAAAGGGTTTGGCCCCTTTCTCTCCAAACAATAAACCTGTGGTGCTCCCAATGGGTATGGGGACACAATAATAACCACATGGGTCTCCAAATGAGTTGAGGATGCATGTAGATCATCTGCAAGGGCGTTGATGATGGTGTAGGGGATGCCACATCATCCTACAAGTCATGGGTTAGCTACCAAGTGCATGGTACATTTGTGGGCTGAATGGGCAAAGGTGAACCAAGCGCATCATCCTTGTCCAATGGGAGTACCTCAAGCATCTTTGATCATCCTCAGGGATCCATGGATTTTTTTTCTACTGCTGTGGAGACCCATGGATCTCAACACACACCCTACATGTGCCAATGTATCCCTTTGGAGGATGAGGACCCTGTATAGGGAGACCAAACCCAAGATGGAGAACATCTGCAATCCTGCATAAGATCTAATACATCCCCTAGTCTTCCAGTACAACAAGTCATTAGGGAAATCGAGTAAATGAGCTTACCAACCATGGACCACATGTGGGGACTTCATAATGGTTTGACCTTCCATAATGGGCTTCGGGATGTGCCAATGTCTCCTAAATCCAAATGGGGTTAACCAAGTATCCTATTAGGTGGTTTCTATTTCAGGGATAACATGTTCAAGGTACATCCTTCAAAAGGTGGTGGCATGTGACATATAGGTGAATGAAGTAAGGGATGAGAAGGGGCAGCCCTGGGTCACATGCCAGGGTATAGTGGTAGCTAATAAGATGGAAGCCCACACTTGGGTTTATAATGTATATGAGGGAGCAATCATGGTACATGAGGTGCCCTGAACTTGATTTTTCCACCCTTCTTTATATGCATTTTTCCTTTTTTATGATTTTATTTGATTGACTGCTCGGGGCTCAAAGGGGTAAGAGCATGGTGCATAAAATATAATTGTGAATACCCCCTTTTAAAGGTAGGGTGATTCATTGCCCACCAGGGGTTTGGACAATCATGGGTTCCTACATGATGAAGGAGGCTCATAGAACCTGTAAGAACCAGGGTGATGGCCATGATGATGGGGTATAGCTCATGTATTGGCTTTTGCCCACATGATAAATGTGTTTGTCTCGACCATCTTTTGCAGTTTTGGGTACATATTCCTATTAAATGTGGCCAAATATGCTTTTGTCTTTCTTTTTAGCTACATCAACCTCCAAACATCATTCAAGGCCTGAACCAAGGTGTGGGCAAGGGGAAGGGGCAAGCTAACCCTATGTGGACCCAATGGAGGAATGTGGACCCAGGTGGGAGAAATGATGAATGGGGTAATAATGAGTGGAAAGAGGGAAATACGAGCGCATAAGAGAGCGGGACCACACAACCAAAATCAGGCTTTCCCATGAAATATCGTCCCTAAATCCAAATGGCTAGTAAAAGAGATCCCACGAGACTAGAATGCAAGGTTAATGATCTGGTGGATCAAAATAGTGCTCAAAATTCAAAATGTGTGACAAATCTCCAAACCTAGATGACTGGATAGATCTCTACGATCTAAACCCAACGCAATCTGTTTCACTCAAATCCGACATCATATGCTCGTGTTATCGTGTTCTGATCGATTTGGGAAACAACTAAAAATTTGAAAAATGGTTTGCAGGGATGCCCAGTCAGTAGTTTGTACATTGACTGAGCAAGATGACTGGGTCCTCCATCAACCAATGAATGATCGATAAGTGGCGACCATTGATTGGGTCAAATTAGTGAGTTTCTATTGGTTCATGTTGTGTTGGGTGGACCAATTATGAGGAGCCACATGGGGCAATCTTTGGCTGCCACATGGCCTCTTAATGGTCATGAAGAATTTTGGTTTGAGGCCAAACTCCCTCCGCAAGGTTCGAACGTGAAACCTAATTTCTGCCCGCAAAGCTCCTTACCACCTCACTGACCAATGTTCCTTGCTATGTAAGGGGCACGATTTTTATTTAAATTTTATGGGCAGAGGTATCAGAGATGGGGACCAAGGTTAACCCTAAACCCTGATCCACAAACCACACCACGTGGTGGCAGACGAGGTCCGAGGTTAACCCCGGCCCCAATATATATATATGATAACACGAACCATATGTTAAATTATAACCTAAAGTTTTCGGCAAAATAACGGTTACCTCCAGCAGTTAGGCATATCTCATAACACATGCAACTATCAGAGTGGAGGTTACGTTAAATGATAAGGTGCAGTTAACATGGGTCTTAACCCTGAAGGACACCATGAATTCAACCCCAGTTCAAAAGTATGTTTGGTTAAAGAAAATGGCACGGTCTTTTTAAACCTAACCGATATCAACAGTCAGCAGAGCACCAAGAGGCGCATTTTTATGCAATTAAAGGCTGACATAGTCAATTTAAGGAGGAAACAAATTTCACCCAGTGTGGCAGGAATATCTCTGGTACGAGGTGAATTTGTCGCTCCATGTGGCCATAAAAGGCATAAATTGTAGGACATATTGCATAGGAGTGCGAATTGGAGGACAGTTAGCTGAAAAACTGCTATGGGTCATAACTCAATCTGTTTTTTACCTTTTTTAGTGTAGAAAGAGCCTAGATAGGGGTTTTTTTACTATTCTGGAGCCATTGGAGACATTTTTGTTAGCATTATAAGCACTGTAACTTGATTCAAACACATAGTTTTGAGCATAATGAAAGAGGCCCAACATTGGAAACTGGACCAGGAGATGTAGCCCAGGAGGGATGAACTCCTTCATCATTTGTTGTCTTGTGTATACTGTTATGGTATTGATGTCTTAATTATTGTCTACAAAACTGAGTTTCAAAGCATGTTAATGTGTTAATGAAATTGACATAATTGGATTAAAAAAAACCTACAATTTTCACTTGCAAATTTTCACCATAAACTCTCAAGTTTACATATACATATCAGTTTGGTATCAAAGCAACATGTTATTGTGAAGATTTTATTTGATTGCAAGTTTTTTTCTAATTCTTACAAGGTCGAAGCTCAAAAGAGTAGAAGGAGAACTTGTGGAGCCAATATCTCAAATTATTTCAAGGAGAACAAACAAACCTTAAGCTTCAATAGTCATGGCACATAAAGAAGGTCCTGAAGGGATATCTGAAGATGAGAAAACTTTCAAAAAAGTATTCTGTGAGATGTCTGAGATGGTTAAGGTTCTGTATGAGGAGAGGAATTCCATATTGTATGGAGAGAGCTAAAAGCATCCAAAAGGAGATGAAGGAAAAGAAGACAAGCATCCAAAAGGGAATGGAGGGGATGGTGATAAACCACCACCTTCACCTCCATCATCATCTTCATACTCATCTTAAACTTCTTATACCCTTTCACAAACACATCCAAATTCCCCGAGGGGTCATGGTAAAACTCCTTTGCTTAAGCTTAACATTAAGTTTGAATTTCCTATGTGCAATGGAGAGGTAAATGCAGAGAGATTAGATAATTGGGTTCTTTAGATTGAAGTGTATTGCATGATACAAATAATCAAAGATTATGAAACCAAGATTCAACTTGCTTCTCTTAGGTTGGAAGGTGCAACATTAATCTGGTAGGAATCCAAAACTCAAGAGGACATGAAGAAACATGGTAAGGTTTTATCTTCTTGGAATAATTTTGTTGTTGCAATAAGAAGGAAGTTTTATCCATTAGCATACATGCAAAAAGTTATTATGAATTGGCAAAACTTTAGGCAAGCTGAAGGGAGAAATGTGCAATCTTATACTCAAGAATTTAGGAAAAGAGCTTAGTTTTTGGGCATAGATTTGTCTTCTCAATATACTTTTATTAAATACATTGGAGGATTGCATAGTTACTCGAGACATACCATTCCCATGTTTAACCCTACAAAACTAGATGAAGTTTGTGTACAAGCAACTCATTTAGAGGCAAGAGGGAAAATGTTTCTGGAGAAACTAGTGAGAGCTCCTTTGAGTCTAGAGGAAAAGGAGAGGGTAAGTTTAAAGGAAAAGGGAAAAATAATGCTACCATCAAGATGGAGAAATAAAAAGTTACATGTAAACATTGTGCCAAAGAGGGAAATGATGAAAATCATTGTTGGAAACTTGATCCAGAGATGAAATCTAACAAGTTTAAAAACAAGGAGAAAGAGAAGACAGCTGCAACTACACAACATGATTTAGGTTCTCATTTCGGAGATGAAACCAATATCACAGCCATGGGTTTGAAAGATAAGGACATTGAAAGTACTAGTTCTTCAAATTGTCTCAATGAAACTCAAGAAGAAAAAACAAGAATAGAGATTTTCCACATTATAGTCATTTCAAAACATACCAAGATAGATACATTATTTGATAGTGGTTCACAAGGAAACCTTATCTTGGAAGACATTGTAAAGAAGTTGAATTTAGAAACCATTCCTCATCCTAAACTTTATCCTCTAGGTTGGATATGTGACAATGCAAAATTGCATGTGACAAAAAGATGTAAATTGAAATTTGCAATCACTGCAAACTTTTTAGATGAGGTAGAGCTTGATGTAATTCCAATTGATATGTGTGGTATTGTTTTTGGAAGCCCGTATATTTATGATAGGAGAGCTATTTTTCATCGCCATGAGAACACATATCATTTGTTTAAGAATGGGGTTGAGTACATTGTTAGAGCACACAACAAGAAGTTTAATACATCTCTTGTAATGCCGGACAAATGAAGAGAATTGTTAATGCTAGTAATAAATTTGTTTTGTTAATGATCAAACATGAAGATGTTAAGGAATCTAAATCCTTTCAAGGATATGAATCAAGTTTGAAATCATATTGCATTGATGTTTCTAATTAATGTATTAAGATGTTTCAGGAGTCTAACACGTTGCCTCCTAAAAGAGGAAAACAAAATGAAGTGAAATTGTAGCAGGATGCATCATTATTGAACATTGGTGTGAACAAGATGTCAGTGTTAAATCATGTAGAGGTCAAAAATAAAATGAAAAGGATATTTGACAAAGAGGACTTTGATTAAAAAAACATATTCTTGTGGGTTTCATAATGTTTTGGCTTTTAAGAAGGATGGTGCATGGCAATGGCGTTCACATTTGGTAAAGAGTCAAGTCAAGTGCAAGGCTAGACATATTAAGCATCATCACGACAATAATGTTCAAGGTGAAAGGAACTTGAAATTGTTTAAGTTTCCATTGATTGAAGGTCGAGGAGGGAATGTTCAGATTCCTTCAAAGGCAATTTTATGTTCTGCATATCTTGGAAAATTATAGAAATATGTCATCATTGACAAAAATTCGAGGACTCCAAAATCAAGGAAAGTGATGTACTTACATGAAAATCTCAAAGCGACAAATTCAATAAAAGTTCACTGGATTTAGACAAGAAGGGTGAGGGCGTTGTACCCTCATCTGATTGTTGAATGGTAAATAGATTTTGGAGGTCCAAAATCTTCCAATGGGGAGGATTTATCTAGTGGATCAAAACAACAAAGCTCAAAACCTAAATAGCTGGATAGATATCGGCAATCTGAACCCAACGCAATTTGTTTCACTCAAATCCGACATCGGATGCTCCCGATATCGTATTCTTATCGATTCGGGAAACAACTAAAAATTTGAAAAAGGTTTTGCAGGGATGCCCAGTCAGCAGTTCATACACTAACCGGGCCATTACTGGTTCCTCCATCAACCTATGAATGATTGACAAGTGGAAAATGTTGATTTGGTCGAATTGGTGAGTTTCTATTGGTTCATGTTGTGTTGGGTGGACCAATTAAGAGGAGCCACGTGGGACAATCTTTGGCTGCCACGTGGCCTCCTAATGGTCGTGCAAAATTATGGTTTGAGGCCAAACTCCCTCCATAAGGTTCAAACATGAGACCTCATGTCTATCAGAAAATCTCCTTACCGCCTCACCTACCGTTGTTCCTTGCTATGTAAGGGGCATGATTTTTATTTAAAGTTTATTGGCGGAGGTATTGGGGGTGGGGACCGAGGTTAACCCTAGATCCCATTCTACCATCCACACCACGTGGTGGTAGACGAGGTCCGGGGCTAACCCCAACCCCAACATATATATGATACCACAAACCATATGTTAAGCTCTAACCCAAATTTTTTGGTGGAATAACGGTTACCTCCGACAGTTAGGCATATCTCATAGCACACACAACGATCAGAGCGGAGGTTAAATTAAATGATAAGGATCAATTAACATGGGTCTTAACCCCGATGGACACCACAACTTCAACCCCAGTTCAAAAGAAGGTTTGGTTAAATAAAATGGCATGGTCGTTTTAAACCTAAACGATATCAACGGTCAGCAGAGCGCCAAGTGGTGCATTTTTTATGTGGTTAAAGGTCGACATAGACAATTTAAGGAGGCGACAATTTGCACCAAATGCAGTGGAAATCTCGCTAGCACGGGGCCAATTTGTCACTCCACATGACCGCAAAAGGCATAAATTGTAGAGCACATTGCATAGGAGTGCGAATTGTAGGATAGTTAGCAAAAACACTACTATGGAGCATAACTCAGTCAGTTTTTGACCTTTTTGAGTGCAGAAAGAGCCCATCTAGGGGTTTTTTACTATTCTAGAGCCATTGGAGACATTTTTTTAGCATTCTAAGCATTGTAACTTGATGTAAAGTCATATTTTTTTAGCATAATGAAAGAGAAACAACATTGGAAACTGGACCAGGAGATGTAGCCCAAGAGGGGTGAACTCCTTCATCATATGTTGTCTTGTGTACATTGTTATGGTATTGATGTCTTATTTATTTTCTGCAAAATAGAGTTCCAAATCATGTTAATGTGTTGTTGATGATGTTGGACCCGCCAACCTTCAGGGGATCTCCCCGGTATGAAGTCACAACTATACCTCACACCGTTTGGTGTAGGAGTCCCATCTGGTACGATGGTTCGGTTGCCATTATCTTAAATATATGCCTTAGCTCTTGCTTGTCAACACATGAGAGTGATATACTTGGTCTTCAAAAAGCGAGGTATGTGTTCCTGGTGAGTGCTTAGTTAACTTGTGTCTAAGTTCCTTCACTACAGAGGGGGAGGGTGAAAGTGAGTCTGTGGTCGAGAGGGAGTAGTCCCAACTCAGGTAGAGAGACACACAACACAACAAGATCTGAATAGCCTCTGGCGAAGTAGTCCACACAGATGAGGCAGTCACAAACACTAAGTTAAATGAATAACACGTACAACACCCAATAGAGTAGTCCACACAGATTCGATGGTCGTTATAACAAATATACAAGAATGAATTTGTCTAGTGTCCGATGGAGTAGTCCACATGGATGAGAGAACAATAGCATCCATTACAACACATCTTCAACAATATATGCACTAGAATAATTGAAGTAGTTCAACTATCCTGGTACAAGTTAAGAAAACATGCATCATAAGTGTTTAAAGAATAGTCTTACAAATGAATACAACGCATGCATGAAAACTTGTTGCCATGTGACAGACTTCTAAATTAAGTGAAAGTTCCAAGACACATTCATACACCATACATCACTAGCCCCAATAGTGGAGCGTTAGAGCCACTACTCGTTCCTCAAAGAAAATATTACACTCTCAAGGCTATGTGGGAGGAGCCAAGGTGAAAAGTCCTTTTGCATGTACAATGAGGGGGTATATATAGCCAAGGGTGAACCGACCCTTGTGACTCTTGGACTTACCTCATGACTGTTCAACTTACATGAATCTTCAATTTCATCCATGGGTCCCTTGGACTTCCACGTTACATTCCATTAATTAGAACAAGTATAGCCCATAGTACTGATGTGGTCAAGACGACTCATGACAAAACTCCACATGACATTGCTGACATGAACACGCTGACTGTGGTGTCCTTGTTGAGTTGCTATGCTGCTGGGTGATGAGTATGCTCTTGGTGTATCATATCTTCACCTCCGCACGACGAAGTGTGCGGGGTCTTTGATGGTCTTGGTATTTGTTTGATGGTTCATGCATGTCTATGTATCTCCTTCACTTGCCACTTGGTATGCTTTGCATGTTTGTCCAACCACAAGCAAGTCTTCTAGCATGCACTCCTTCTTCATCTCGCTCATCATCACACCATGTTCCATTCATGTACCTGCTTCTACAATCACTCATGATGAGATGACATCAAATCCAGAAATATCCTAATCTACCATGATGCATTGTTTTACGTGATCGGTTTGGGTGACCAGGAGGGAGGACAAGGTATTGAGACTGTGCAGAGCACAACTTAGGCCAGGATGCGGGACTCCAGGGCACTATTGGAAAAAAACTGTGCAGAGGTCACTGAGAGGTTGATTTGAGCAGTCTGGGACAACAGTGACATCTGCGGGAGAGGGCTCAGTTGGGAGGTAGAATTGTGCAATTTTTTCCGAGGAGGTAGTGTGGGTAGCAGGAAGCACTAGAAGTGAAGATTGTACAGTTTTCTGGAGGAGTCTGGGATTAGCCTATGGGAGTTGGTCATTAGAACTGCACAGTTCTAGAAGAAAGTCAAGGCAGGACATGACTGCACAGTTTCCGGGCTGAGTGAAGTGTCGGGTAACAGGAGGACTGTTAGTGAAAACTACGTAGTTTTTAGTAGGAGAGCATAGCAAGCCAAAATGGGGATTGTCTGGCAAAACTGCACAATTTCTCGAGACAGTGCAGTGACAAGCATCAAAGGCCTACCCCTCATGTCTGCGCAGTTTCTGCAAGCAGGCAGGCTGGACAAATATTGCACAGTTTTAGGGATGAGTACAGCCCTGAGTCATAGCTCAAGTTAGATCTTCTGGTTGATCATAGGGAGGCTTGGTGGATGGTCTTGCAGGAAGCGCATACTATAATGGTTTCTTGGACAACTTCTATGCAGTTATGGGAGATAGTCAACTAGCTCATTTCCAGAATTGCGTAGTGCAAGCTTCCTGGGAGGACAACCTCAAGCTCTACATAGTTCTAGGCAACAATGTAAGGTCACTAAGGGCTGAGGCTACATAATGCAGCTCAGTGGAGCTCCAGTTGATGGAAGATTGTCTAATCGACAGATTTTTGGGAAAAATGGTTAAGTGTGTGAGCGAGCGAATTTGTGTATATATGACCTTGTGAACACACACATAGCATGGCTCGACGACAAGACACCTCAAACCAACAAGACAACATGTGCTCAGTGTGATCGTCTAAAGGTGAGAGTGACAAGTGTGACACTTAAGATGAGTCATTGAACGATCATGAAGATACTTATGCGACAGTGTCTACAAATTTGTGTGTGAGTACGATGGGTATTTACATAGTCGGAACAACTCATACACACAAAGACAAACCTTCGATATCACCAAAACAAGGTTGCAAGCATGACAAAGAAATCAACATGCCAAAGATGACAGTTGGTGAAACAAGTAAAGAGGAAGCAAGACATGTAGAGGAAATGCATGAAATGACTTTTGTGTTTGCACACATGCATGTTACTGAAGACATGATGATATGACAATGACAAGAAATCCTACAAACTCAACTAAGAGATGTACTTTGAAAGGTGTTCTTTATTTACCATTATTGCCCTTAAGATGATCATGCATCCAACGTAGTTTGCATCCGGTCCTGATATTTTTCCATCACTTAATCTCTTGGTCCTTCTCCTAAACTCCTTGGGAGTGATCTTAGCTTGTCACCTTTTCTTGTAGTCACTGAAAGATAGATCAACACAGTTTCAACGGGTAGTGACTATTGCAGGAATGAGGCCTTGGAAGGCCCATCTGTGTAGTTTCTGCATGCAAGATAGACATGACAACTTGGACAACACTGCGCAGTTTTGAGGCACAGGACACTGTCGTGGGATGAGGTCTTGGGAGGACACCTCTGCGCAATTTCTAAGTGCAGTGCAACCTAGGCAACTGAGAGGCAATACTATCCAGTTTATGGATGCAAGACACTATTGTGGGATGGCTTCCATGAGGACACATCAGCGTAGATTCAGGTTGCAAGGCAGACTGATCAGCTGAGGGACAATATTGCGCAGTTTCTGATGACAGTGGGTTCCAGCTGGGGGAAGGACACTGGAGGAAACTACTACGCATTTTTGGATGCCAAGGGAGGCTGGGGTCTTTGCGCAATTCCAGCAAGCAAGGAAAAAATCTTAAGGGTTACGGAAGTGAAGTGCATAGTTCTAGGAAGTTGGATGAGGCTAGGTTGCTCAAGAAATTGGCTAAGTGTAAGATCAGGGAATAAATGTAAACAGTGATAGGACTCGACTATGATCACACACAAACACTGAGTGATACAACGTAGACCATCCTTAATTTATAAAACATACTCTACTTGATGCAACAACCTTCGCAACAAGAGTGTGTGAAGTGAGTCTAAAACATGGTTATGTAATGAAAACAACTCATACGCACAAGATTTCCCTTGAAGCAAAACAACATTCCCTTTGCATGACAAACAACAATCCTTATGCCCAAAGATGACACATGTTGGATAAAGATGAGAACATGAACAACTCTTAAGACCAAGGAGGGGAGCTTGAGATCATCAGCTTACCGACAAGTGACCAAGGAACAATCGATCGCAGGATCCAAGGTAGGCTCCAAAACTTGCATGCGAGCCACTACAACATGTGTTAATGAAATTGACATAATTGGATTAAAAAAAAACTTACATTTTTCACTTGCAAATTTTTACCATAAACTCTCAAGTTTACATTTATAGATAAGTTAATATCCAAAAGGGGTCTAGGGGACAAGGGCATAGACCTAACCCATTCTTTCTAATGAATCCACCCATTAATCCATGCCCAAAAGTTTCCATGATAAGCAAACTACAATACTCAATTACCAAATGACCAGGCATACCTTTAGGTTCGTGAGGCCCACCTTCAAACATATGATCATGGCAGATGGGTGAGGGACCACATGGCTAACTAAGGTGGTGGAGAAATGGCACAATGAGATAGCTGATATCTGCAAGGGGTTGTTGGCTGGTGATTGAGGACCATCTTGGAGAAAAAAAATTATCCTAGGATATCACCCACAAAATGGCGGGTAACATGGCCTACCGCAAATCCTGTAGTAGTCAAAGAGATCTTTCTAACGAGGTATCGTATGCACCAAACAAAGATCATATGACCAAGTTACGAGCTAGGGAAGTTGGTTGCCCAACTAACCCAAATGGGGCCCACAAACTCTTGGTGTTCCATCTCTTAGGGTTAGGCTTTTGGTTGTTTAGGGTTTCCCTTTGTTGTTCAATAATAAAAAAGGCCCTTGAGCCTCATTGTAACACATTTTAGAGGCGTGTAGCCACCACATCTCTTCTCAGAGATAAGTTACCATCACTTTAGCTAGTTTATTTCCATTTTGTATGTAAGCATATTTCAGTTCTTTGATGTTAATGAAATGAAGCTTTATTTCTACCGCATCTTTGTGTTTATGTTTATATCTGTGTTCTATTGCATTCCTACATAAGTCTGAATTAAGTTAATGAACAACTGGAATTTGAAAAATCTCCTATCTGGAATAATGTCATGTGGAGTGTTATGATTACGGGGTATTCCCATATTGAACATGGTGAAGAGGCCCTCAAATTATTTTCCCAAATGTAGTTAACAGGGCTAGAACCAGACCAATTAACGTTCAGTAGTTTGTTTAGAGCATGTATAAGCCTAGCGACTCTGGAAAATGACAAGAAGATTCATATGTATATCATCAAAATCGCATTTGAGTCAAGTTTATTTGTGGGGACGAACCTTGTTGACATGTATTCCAACGGTGGGAGTTTCTTGGATTATTTTCTATTTTTGTCATTAACTCCACCGAACCCAAAACATAATCAATGACTTAGCTTGCAATGTACAGGGTATGAAACAAATACAAGTTGGGGGGAATAAAAGATGATTTCCCTAAATATGATCATATATCAACAACCAATGATCTCTAAAGACCTTAATCTTGCTCTGGTGTAGTGATTGGGGATGAATAGGAAGTCGATGAGGATCGATCTAGTGCCCTTTTCAAGCATACGTTGGGGTTTCAAGTATTGCAAATGTAGGAGAGACCCAAGAAAAATCATGGAACCCAATGAATCAAACACAACATGGGTTGGAATTGGGAAGAAAACAAATGCCAACGTAAAAATACACATGTTCGCTCTTGATCCAACACAGCAGGAAATGTAAATTGATGGAGGACTAAACAATTGATCGTGCATCATGGAATTCAATGCACAGACTAGAATTTGGCTGATGATTTTTCTAGGGTTGTCTAGAGTTGCTTACGGACAAAAAAATGTGTTCTACCAGCATAGATACTCCATGAAGAAAGGAAAAGAAACATGAGGCATGGTTACGTGACTACTTGGTACCCCATGGAGAAAGGAAATGAAACATGAGGTGTGCAAGGAGTTCCTTTGTTCACACAGATTGTGCAGTGATGGAGATGTTGATAGAGGATAAGTGTTGTTGTCATATTGATCCAAAATGGATCTAACATAGACTTCTAAGTCTAAAAATATTCCTCACAGAGGAAAATTAAAGTCAATGGATGCTCTTGGAAATAGTTTCATTGCATAGATCTCTTCATTATAAATCTAACGCAATTTGAATGGGCGAACACGGACTTCAAATGAAGGAGTTATTGTAAAAAGAATATTGGCCATTGTCCTTTAAAAAGGAGGCATTTTCTTATTAAATGGGACTTTAGAGAAATAAAGGATTTCTATGGAAAAATAGCATTGGAAGGTTAAAGTGAGGACTTAGTGGAAATGGAAGGACTCCCCGATTGTGACCTCCGACATATCGCATCGGAGGTAGGCCTTCACGCGATATCAGAACCTTGGACAAAGCGACTTGTGATTGCGATGGATCGGCCATCGGGATCACAACCAATACAAAGGGCCATTACAAATGTGATATGCCGATGAGTGATATCAACGATCGGGCGATCAGGTGATCGGAGGAGCAGAGACACAATCCATTGGGCTGATGCGATGTGTGATATCGGTGATCGGAGCAATCAGAGATCAGAGATCGGAGAATGCAAAGGACTGGGAAGCACCAAACCCATGCGACATGTGATTGCGATTAGCGATAAAGGCACGGACCCGATAAAGTTTATAAGTGCAATTTCATAAGTTTTGAAATCTGGATTTGCGGATTTTCTATGTATTTCCTGTGTATTGATGTTTTTGGCCATTTCACCATGCGACTTGCAAATGCGAGAGGATGACGGACCCGATAGGTTTATAGGGGCGATTCTATATCATTTGAAGTTCGGTTAAATGCTCCATGACGTGTTTTTCGTCAGTTTGCCTGTGTATTCCGTTATGTTGCTATTTTCGGGATTAGGGCGGGAGGAAGGCAAAACGATTAGGTTCTCATGCTCGCTAGTTCCTTTCCAATTGTAAACTACTTCTTGTAAGGAAATAGTCAAGCTTCCATGCGTTAGGCGACTAGAACTAAAGTGTTACAAAGGCATGGAGAACGCAATTGACAGGGATTCGCGCAAAGGCTGATCAAAACACAGAAAGCATAGAGAAAGAGGATTCTTGGAGGCTCAGGTAGGGTAATGCTCAGAGGAAGCTCAAAGAAGCTCGACATAGCCACCAGAGGTTGGAAGGCAGAGCTGGAGTGCTGACAGAGGCATAGCCACCAGAAGTTGGAGGAAAAGCCGTAGAGCCAGATGGCTCAATGGACTTCTACAAGCCATGAAGTTGTAATGAAGTCAGAACAGCAAAGAGATCAAAATTATCAAGATGTTGTTGGTGTCTGATGTGTGTTGAAGACAAAAGAAGGAATTCCAGAGATAGTAAAAGAATTATGAGGGAGTTGGTGCAAGCCAGGAGCTCAAGATAGCCTGGAGCGCTGATTGAAGGAATCTAATCCAGAGAATCTCAGATCTGTCTGCAAAGTATGGAAAGCCAGTTGGATAAGATGGTATTCTAAACCCATAGGTTCATTTGTAAACCAATGGAGTTAAGTGTAGCACTTGTAAAAGAATTGAAGCCATAATCCCAAAGAGCCTAGTCGAGTTGATTAGAGCTCAAGGAGATGTAGCCCAAGATATCAGGGTGAACTCCATATTATATTGTTGTCTTTTGTGGTTTTCTTATTTGTTGCTTTACTTACAATTATATGCATTTCATATCAGTTTAAGCAAACAAAAATAAGCACTTAACAGTTAAAGGCAAACAAAAGACATACACCTACTTCAAGTTCTTTTAATTTTGCATTTATCAATCACAAGCATAGATCTTGGAAATTGTTTAAGCTTTGGAGTGGGAGAGGTTCTTATAAGCATGACAAGAAGCCTTTAGTGCCCCATTTCAGATCAGGTGGTATTAGAGCAAAGGTTGATTAACCCCACCTTCAAAGAAGGTTATGTCATAGCAGGTGGTATCATGAAGTAGGTGGTATCATGATGCAAGTGGTACCAGTATATGCTTGTTTGACTTGAAAGGTGTTCAAACAGAAGAAAGGATTTTGTTGTTTGATTGTTTGTAAATTGATTGTTGTGGGAGTTTGTAGAGGTTGAGGGAAATCTATTGTTAGCTAAGTCCAGGAGAGGACAAGAAGGAAGAAGGTTTGAAGGCATTCTTCTTATCCCAAAGGACCTCAAACCAATCCTTGAAGCACAAGATGTTTGTTGCAAAAGGTTGTTGAATAAGCTCTTTGTTAATCTTGTTTGAATTTATTTTGTTCACTTTGATAATGACAACTTCTACAAGTGAGTCCTCAAATTCTTCTTTCTTCACAAGATTCTTTGATGAAGACATGAAGCAAGACTTGCTCACCATGATGGATATGATGAGAGAAATTTATGAGAATGGAAGGAAGAGCATCATACTTAGAGAGCACTTGAATTCCATGAAGGAAGAGAAGGAGTTGCTTTCTGACAAATTGCAGGAAATGGAGAGACAACTTCATATTGAAAATATAAACCTGGAAAGGATGCATGAGTTGGAGACATAGCTCTTTGTTGCAAAGGAAGCCTTAGTCAAGTATCAGCTTGGAGAAGAGGTAAATAATTCCAGTTTGTCTTCAATTTCTTCTAAGAATGTTTATATTGGTTCTTTTGAAAAACATACCAGAGGCATAGGTTCCAAGCTAATGTCCAAGATGGGCTATGAAGGAAAAGGATTGGGAAAACATGCACAAGGTATTGTTGAGCCAATAATAGTTGAGGAAAGGCCTAATTATTTGGGTCTTGGCTATGGACAGTCTTATGGAGGAAGTTCCAAAGCTGCCATGAAGACAATTGAAACAGTTCCAAGAAGGAGTTTCAATGCAGGTCTTCTACCTCAAGAGTGTGAAGATTGTATTCTTGAGGAATGCAATAGTGTGAAACATCATTTACAGGAAGAAGGTGTTCGTAAGCATACATTTGAACCAGAGAGTTGTGGAAACTCTAAAAGCCTTGAACAGATTTATGGTGTTCTAAAGGGAGCCACTTCTTCATTAAATTCACCTCCTCATGAAGGCAATAAAGGTGAAAAGGAAAGATATAAATCTAGTTCTAACCATATTCCTTTTGATTATGTTCAGCATAGTAAATTTCCATATAAGTATGGGAAAAGAATTGCATGTTCCTTTTGTGGTTTGGTTAACCATAATGTTTCTAGATGTTGGAAGAGAATGGCCACATACATGAAATTTTTGAAGGAAAGGAAGCAAGAAGCCAAAGGTCCATTGGACAAGGCAAATCATGCTGTCAAGAGGATGCACATGTGTTGCACTTACTGCCATAAGCAAGGACACATTGCTAAAAAGTGTTGGACTATGAATCCAACAATGCTTCCGTGAAACTTGAAGAAGGTGGAAAGAGAGAATGGCAGGAACGGAAAGAAAGATTCCATGAATGATGTGTTTCAAGATGATTCACATGTTGTTGTTGATGTGCAAACAAAGAAAGGACCTTTGAAATGGATTGGTAAGAAATGGCTAGAATTCTTATCCAATTAAGATTGCATGTCTATTGATACAATGCATCTATTTGCATTTCTTTGTTAATGAGATGCAAGTTGCAGGGTTTTACCAAGAAGGTGAATGGAAAAAGTTGAGTAGGAGACTCACTTTATTGTTGCAACATTATGTTCATTTCAGCTTCGAAAGTACAGTGTACTTAAGCAAAAGTTGAAGGATGAAACATTATATTTCATTTCAGCTTCGAAAGTACAGTGTACTTAAGCGAAAGTTGAAGGATGAAATGCATGCATAAGCTTGATATGCATGAACACAGGATGTTGATGATTTCTTTGTATTTGAACATGTATGTGTGATTAACTTGAAGGTTTGATTACTTTGTTGTAAACATGCATGTCATGCAATATTGACTTGGGAAAATTTGATTTGGTCTCCAAGATGGAGATATTGATGAAGTATTTCATCTTTGAAAAAGAACTTTAGAATTCTTTTTCTACATGCTTGACTTGAAGGGTCAATTGTTTAAAGGCAAGTTTTGTTGGATTTTTATCTAGTCAATCATTTGTATGCAGATGTAAAGACATGGAGGTGTTCACAAGATGTGAAATCTATTTCTTTTGATGAAGCAAGAGTTTAGGCCATCCAGTTGTTGTCTGTAATCCTGTTTTTGTTAACATTTGTTGTTGACAATATGTCAAACAGGTACAAATGAAAATTTTGTGAAGCAGATGTAACTTCACATTGGTTTGAGCCACCTTGGATCAATGATCAAGGTAGAGAAGTTCAAACTACCTTCTGTAACCTTCTCAGCAGGAGTTCTACAGGAAGTCAAGGAGGAAGACAGTTCTTCCCAGGAGGACAAGCACATCCAAGAAGGAAGTGTTCGAAGGCTTTGGTTCAGAGGCACTATGCAAGGCAAGTGTATGGAGGTTGAAAGAAGAGGGTGAGGTACTCTCATTTACTGTTCATATCAGTATATCAGTCTTTTGGTTTCTAAAATCTTTTTAGTGGAAAGGCATGATCCAAAATGGTCTAACATAGACTTCTAAGTCTAAAACTTTTCCTCACAGAGGAAAATTAAAGTCAAAGGATGCTCTTGGAAATAGTCCCATTGCATAGATCTCTTCATTCTGAATCTAATGCAATTTAAATGGGTGAAAGCGGACTTCGAATGAAGGAGTTATTGTAAAAAGAAAATTGTTCATTGTGCTTTAAAAATGAGGCATTTTCTTATTAAATGGGACTTAAGAGAAATAAAGGTTTTCTATGGAAAAATCGCATTGGAAGGTTAAAGGGAGGACTTAAGTGGAAATGGAAGGACTCCTCAATTGCGACCTTCGACATATCGCATTGGAGGTAGGCCTTCACGCAATATCGGAACCCTTGACAGAGTGACTTGAGATTGCAATGGATCGGCGTCGGCGATCGGGATTGCAACCAATACAAACAGCCATTACAAATGCGATATGTCGATCAGTGATATCGGCAATCGGGCGATTGGAGGAGCAAAGACACAGTCCATTAGGCCGATGCGATATGCGATGTGCGATATCGGCGATTGGAGCGATCAGAGATCGAAGATTGGGGAATGCAAAGGACTGGGAAGCACCAGACCCATGCGACGTGTGATTGCGATTAGCAATCAAGGCACGGACCCGATAAAGTTTATAAGTGTGATTTCATAAGTTTTGAAATCCGGATTTGCAGATTTTCTATGTATTTCCCGTGTATTGATGTTTTTGGCCATTTCGCCATGCAACTTGCAAACGCGATAGGATGGCGGACCCGATAGGTTTATAGGGGTGATTCTATATTATTTGAAGTCTAGTTTAATGCTCCATGACGTGTTTTTCGTCATTTTGCCTGTGTATTCCGTTATGTTGCTATTTTCGGGATTATGGCAAGAGGAAGGCAAAACGATCGGGTTCCCGTGCTCACCGGTTCCTTTCCAATTGTAAACTACTTCTTGTAAGGAAACAGTCGAGATTCCATGCGTTAGGCGACTGTAACTAAAGTGTTACAAAGGCACAGAGAACGCAGTTGACAGGGATTTGCGCAGAGGTCGAGCAAAACACAGAAAGCATAGAGAAAGAGGATTCTTGAAGGCTCAGGTAGCGTAATGCTTAGAGGAAGCTCGGAGAAGCTCAGAGAAGCTCGACATAGCCACCAGAGGTTGGAAGGTAGAGCCAAAGTGCTGACAGAGGCATAGCCACCAGAGGTTGGAGGCAAAGTCGCAGAGCCAAAGAACTCAATGGACTTCTATAAGCCATGAAGTTGTAATGACGTCAGAACAGCAAAGAGATCGAAATGATCAAGCTATTGCTGGTGTCTGATGTGTGTTGAAGACAGAAGAAGGAATTCCAAAGACAGTAAAATAATTCTGAGGGAGTTGGTGCAAGCCAAGAGCTCAAGATAGCTCGAAGCGCTGATTGAAGGAATCTACTCCAGAGAAGCCTAGATCTGTCTGCAGAATATGGACAGCGAGGGGGATAAGATGGTATTCTAAACCCATAGGTTCATTTGTAAACCAATGGAGTTAAGTGTAGCACTTGTAAAATAATTGAAGCCATAATCCCAAAGAGCCTAGTCGAGTTGATTAGAGCTCAAGGAGACGTACCCCAAGATATCAGGGTGAACTCCATATTATATTGTTGTCTTCTGTGGTTTACTTATTTGCTGCTTTATTTACCGTTATATGCATTTCATATCAGTTTAAGCAAATGAACATAAGCACTTAACAGTTAAAGGCAAACAAAAGACATACACCTACTTCAAGTTCTTTTAATTCCGCATTTATCAATCATAAGCATAGATCTTGGAAATTGTTTAAGCTTTAGATTGGGAGAGGTTCTTGTAAGCATGACAAGAAGCCTTTAGTGCCCCATTTCATCTCACATACCACTGGACAAATGTCAGCCCAATAACAAAAAAGTAGACAAAAATTAGCTTAACCATTTTCAAAAAAAACATCTATCAACATAAAAATATAATTGTATTAATTAAATAAATATATATATATATATTTAAATATAATTATTTTATTGTATAAATAATTAAATATATTTAATAAAATATCAAAATAATAATTTAAATTAATATATATAAATACTAACCTAAATAAATGTACGAAATATGATACTATATTAATATTTTTATAAATAATTATAATTCTAATATTAATATTATATATAATGAAAAATCATATAAAATATAACCGTTTACAAAATAATAATAATGTCACAATAATATTTTTATAACATGTATTAATTTATAAATTAGTACTTCATTATAATATATATTATTATTTTCCTTGTTTGATTTTTTTTCGAAAATAATTTTTGAAAGGATAAAAGTAGAACTTTTACACTGGCTTGTACAAGAATATGGTAATATCACAAATCCAAAGCTTCCAACAAAAATGAAAACTTATCTAAATATAGCTCATTAATAAATCATTTAAAGTGACAATTTTCTTTATAATAATCATAAGACATTAGCAAATAATAACTAGTAAAATTAAATTATGATAAATATTACCGCTTTTAAATGCATATTTTCGGAGTCGTCTACCGAGGTGGAGGAATTGTCCCGATAGTTAAAAGTGGCTAGAATCTCGACAAAAAAAATTCAAAAAATATTGTAGAGGCAGTGTTTGAATAGTGTTTTTGATGGTGGAAATAGATTCAACATCATCAAAAACTTCTAGGACACCTAAAATTTTGAAGTTTAACAACTATAACTTGGATTTGCAAAAATCCTTGCCAGATTTTCTCTAAATATGACTAGAATTTCCATAACTTTCTAAACAACTCTTCCGCGTGGTTAGACTACAGCCATTTTTTCACTTTCCTTAAATGCTAACCATGAACAGGATGAGAACCAATCGTGCATCATGCCTAGAAGAAAGAAGAGAAAAGGAACGAAAACAAACTCGGTCAAAGCGCCCAGTAGCGGTCAATTTCAGAGATTTGGCATGTTCTATGTGCATGGTTCTCATACCCCACCTCCGGTTAAAAATCCCCAGGAAAATTACGATAATGGAATTCAGTACAACTATTGTTGTTTCAGGGAGCAGAAATGGCAGGGAGGACATGTGGAATGTCGGTGTCGTTGAGCGATGAGAAGGGGCAAGAGCTATTTCCAACTCTATTGGTCTATTAATGCCCCCTTATATTACTGTCATTCCGTGGGCATAGACGGTAGTACAAGCACGCTGACACACCTGGAATATTTCTAGAAAAGCGCTTTCTGGTAAAACCATACCATGGATAACGACCATGTACAATACATAAAACCATACCATGCTATGCTCTGCATCTAGACGCGCATATGAGATGGTAATATACATCGTATGGTCATGGGATGTCGGGTGATGAATTTTCGGCAGCTTCCGACGACCGTAGGAACGAGCCCCGGCTAAGTAAGTACCAATGGACCATTAAATTAAATATTCGATGCGATGCTCATTTTGAATTTTGCAAACCTGCCCAAACCATAGAAATTTGAATTTCAAATTCTCCACCCTGATGCCGTACACAGAACCTCTGCGCCCTAGGGAGTTGATTCGCAGGGAGCTCTATTATATTTTTCCTGCTCAAGTTAAAGATGGCTCTCGCTTTAAAGAGCATCCATTTTCCATCCCAAAGATGACTCCAGATCAGAATATGCTCCACAGCTCGGAAAAACAAATGTTGCTTCAGCTCTCAAGGATAAGGAAGGTGGCACAGTGAGATTGAAAGTTGTTATAACAAAACAGCAACTGGCAGCCCTGTTAGCCAAAGATACCACCGACAAGAATTATGAGTTGGAGAATCTGAGCGAGAGCCTACTTCTGCTGCTAGAATTTGTTGTTGGAGACCTCCACTGAGAGGATTGCCGCAGGATGTGATGCTAAGGAAATTGATTAGTTACAATGGAGAAGGGAATTGACGGCATGATACTGTGAACCCTGTATTGGTAACTATGCAATTAGTTATTAGATGCAAAACCCGGTATGTTTTGAATTATTTTTATTTATAAAACAATAATTATATAAATTTTACACACATGTTTTGGTGCACAACTTTTGTAACCCACATGTTGTTATCCTCCATAATTCGCTAAGGAAGTGAAGTGGATAAAGTGGATAGGCTGCACAGTACGAGATTGATCAAATGATGGTTAAATTACTGTATATTGTTCATTAAGACTAAGGGCTTGCCATGAATCATTCAAAACTCTGTGGCTACACAAGCTGAATTATTTCTTCTGAAAATGGTCAAGACCAAATCTCGCAGATCTCTATCTTGTTTGTTGTTGGGGCGTTTATGCTCAGATAATATTAACAAAATGGGTTCACCGAGTTCAAGTAGGAATGACTTAAACTCAGGATTGATTATATTAGCTTTTGAATTAATAAAAATGGTAATGACAACTTCAAATTCAGAAGGATATGGATTATATATATATATATATTCAATTACTATTGGGGTATATTTTTTAAATCATTTTTTCTGATATGTTTCATAGCTTTTGATACAACAAAACTATATTGTTTTATATTTGCCACGGGTATTCCATTGTTATACATATTTTTATATTTGTGACTGGTATTCCATTTGTCATGCATACTAGAGGAGTTTCTATTGGTTGAATGCCTGAAAAAGGCTTTGTCTTACGAGGCCACACTTTAGTGTGAATGGTGATTTTTTTGTTTTTTTTGTCGAAATCTACCAAAACAAAATTCAAGAAATTGTATTGGGGAATGTTTGCATCACTTTGGGTGGTGCTTATAGCAACTCTAACTAGGATTTTCAAAAACACACTGAAATTTCTATTGTTTGGGAAAAACGTCATTGTTGTAACGTGGATTTTCAAAAACATACTAGAATTTTTATTATTGTAGGGAAAAACCTGATTTGTTTAGACTACGCTCTTCAAAATATTGTAAAAAAAAGGAACAGTCGGTTTGAACTCTTAGAGATACTCTGATAAGTTTGTAACAATCACAATGATTATGTACTTAATGGAAGGTTGGTCACTAGCAGTGCAATAAGTGTTGCATGTTATAAGGATATCAAGTTGTTCACTATTTAGTTTCTTCATTTAGTTTTGGCATGTTGTGAGGATATCAGAATGTTCGTTATTTGGCCTTTGTAAAAACTGAAGTAAAATAATCAAAATAAAGAAAGAAAATATAAATTAATAAAAAAGAAAACGAAATATGAATTATAAAAAATAACGAATGTTGATTATTAAGAAGTATTTTGTGGCTTAGATTTTTCATTAATATTTAATTTTTTAATTTTTTTTGAAATTATAAATCTATAATATTTTAAATTTTAGAGATAGTTTTTAATGAGTGTATTTTTAAAAGGCAATCAATAGTTATTAATTTTGTTGATAGGTATCTTTATTTTGGAATATGATTTTCAAAATTTTTATTAATTATTAGATTGATGGTAGGGATTTAATTTCCATAGAATATTATTATAGATTTTTAGCAATGTATACAAATCAAAAGTTGAGATTTATTTTCAAAATAGTTATGTTTTTTTTCCCTTTTAATTTAATTCATTACTTAAAAATAAATCTCATTTGAAAAAAATGGCATATAAGTTGAGTTATGTTTTTTTGCGCATCTTGTATTGATCAACCATAGTATTGTGACAAAGCCTATTTATAAAATCTTCATAACAAATTGAGAGTGAATTTCCCTGGTTAAGAATCTTGTTAACTTGGTTTTTTTAATGTATTATTATTATTTTATGTATTATTATCCTTAATTTTAGATAAAATTACATTAGTAACTTTTATAATTTTTTTTTAAATTTAACAATTTGAAATGTATGATGGAGTAAGTGTTCATGTTTATAATGAATTTGCTCTACATTGCTCTCTATTTAAGCCTCTGTCATGGTGCCTCTTCATTATCATGATGAACCACAATGTTTGGTTCAAAACAGGTTGGCTAAAAATCTCTCTTATGTGATTTCTACATAAAGGTTTTTCTTAATTTTCTCTATTGAAAGATTTTTCTTAATTTTTTAGTCCTTTAATTTATATGAATATACTAATTACAAATTATATTAAATTGAAGCAATCATAATCATAATTTTTTTTTTAATTCATATTATGATTTATTTAAAAAAAAATACTAATTAAATGATATAGATATCTCGTTTTGTGAAAAAGGAAAATCTTTATTTTTATAGTGAAGTGAAATATACATTTTTAATCATGTTTGTAATTTGATCTAGTGATTTAAGAAGAAAGTGACTAAAAGGATAAACCATAAACATCTTTATGAAGATAATTGTTCATCTCAAAATTCCTTTTCTTTAAATATGGATCTCCATTACTTGAATTTCCTATCCATTTAGGATTTCATAGATTGCAAAGGAACCACATGCCAATTGTAGAGCTTCTTTAGAAAGATAATCTAATTTTGAGTTCATTTCCCATGGAGATGTGCTTGGCACAAAACAATTCCATATTATTTATTTCATTATAGACATTCCATATGATATGTTCCAAACAAGGGCTTCAATGAAAACCTTGTTATCCAACTTATCAATGACAAACTTTGAATCTCCCATGGTTTGCATCTTACAAATGTTCTTAAAATTGGTGGCATATAATAAGGTCCACAAAGATGTAAATTCCACATTCATTTTTATACCAAAACCATGGCAATATTGAATAAGAATATGATGATTCTGATGAAAGAAGGTAACACCACCAACATTGTAGCACATGAGATGTCCTTGACCTGCTCCATCAAAAAATTCCCAAGGAGTATAGGGGAGGAATGGAGGCATGATTCAAATTTTGTTCTTCTTAATTTTCGATATGTTCTTAAAATTCTTATAGATAGATTCAATAGTTCCAATAGCTACGTCAGCCAGAATACAATAGTCCTGAAATATAGCTTGAGTTCTAGCCCACCATATTGTGTTAACAAACGCTGTCGGAAATACTTGTAGCTCTCTAACTAATGAATCATTAAACCAACCAAACACATAGGTTGGCTAAGGAGGGCTTATTCCAGGATGTAGAGGATGATTTGAAAAGGGTATTGATCAACTTCCAAACCTGTAGAGAAAAATTTCTATGAACAAAAGGGTGTAAAGTAGTCTCCTCTTGAGATTCACATAGCACACATCTTCTAGGGTTCGACCAAACTCTTTTCAATCCATTTTCCCATGTTAATATTTTTCATTCAAAAGAATATATAAGGTAATATTGGCCTTCCTAGGCCCATTTTGTTTCCATAAAATCTACCACCACCACAACCTACTCTCCATTAAAATCATGCCTCTATTTTGTAGGAATATGTTGACGTTGTTGAACTCACCAACATTTAAGGGGTCACCTCGATATGTGGTCCAAATTAGACCTCACACCATTTGGGATAGGAGCCCCATTCGGAATATGGCCCCATTGTCAATTTCTTAAAGAATTTCCTTGACTCTAACTGTCAACAAAAGAGAAGAATGCAAATGTGCCTTTGAAAGAATGTGAGTGTTCCTGGTGAGTGTTCGATTGTAAGTGTGTCAAGGTTCTTTTAGTGCAGAGGGAGAAAAGAATGTGATCCTCTAAGAGAGAGGTAATAGTACCACCCTAGTAGAGACACACATAACCAAAAAGGATCACTCTAACATCTAGGGGAATAGTCCACAAAGATGTGATGGTCAATATCAACGAATCAACAAGAGAGATTTGTCTAATATCCATCATAACAGTCCACAAGGATGTGAGAGAAATAGTAACCATTACAACACCATTCTCAATATGATAAGTATTAAAATAACCAAAATAGTTCAACTACTTTAGCACAGATGAAAGAAAACATGAAATGCAAATATCCACAAAATACTCTTCCAAATATTCATAATCCATGTTGAAGAACGTGTTGGCCATGAGGCCTCTGATACTAAGTGAAAGTTACAAGACACATGTACACAATGTACACCCCTAGCTCCAATAATGGAACGTTGGATCCATTCCTTGCTCCCCAAAAGAACTAACTAGTCTCTATAATGCCTTTCGGGAGGAGACAAGGTGAAAAGTTATTTGCTCATACAATGAGGATATAATATAATATATATATATATATATATATATATAAACCAATGAGGTGATTCTTCACCTTCTTTGTGGCTCTTTGTGATAAATTCCTCTTGTTTCCAATTGGTCGATGATGCCCGGGGATAGGGAAAAACCTTCGTTGCAACCCACCCATGGATCCTCCCCTACTCTTATTTGCTCTCCATTTCCCACCTACAAGGAGAGTCCTTGCTCAATTATTTTGATTGAGTCTAGAGTTTCCTTCCAAACCACAGATGCTTGTGGATTTTTCTTTTCCGACTTTCTGATCCACTCATCCAAAGGGGTTGGATCAACATACTTTCTTTTTACCACCATTGTCCACATATTTTCCTTCGTTAACAACCTCCATCCCAGTTTTGCTGCCAGAGATGGCTAAAAGCTGTGAGATCTTTTAAACCACACCTTCCCCACTCCTTTGGTCTAGCCACATTTTCCCATGCTACCCAAGGGAGGACCGAGTCCTCTTTTGAACCAGCCCATAGAAATTTGCTGCATACTTTTCTTACTCTTTCCAGGATTCTCTTGGGCACCCATGTAAGTGTTGCCCTGTAGATAGGGATTTCCATGATTATATGTTTGATAAAAACTATTCTGCCAACTCTTGATACCATTTGTAACTCTAGTGTCTAATCCTGTTTTCAATTTTAGCCATCAACCAAAACCACTCCTGGTTCCTATATTTGTCAGGATTTAAAAGGAACCCTAGGTATTTTAAGTTGTCATTCATTTTATTTTCCTCAAAAGGAAGGTCCTCTGATATATTCCTAGTCTCCATCCTAGTGAAACCTTCCAGAATAAGGGATGATTTATCTTTGTTGATACACATTCCTGTAGCTTTAAGAAACAACTAAAGGATAGATTTTAAAACCCTAGTTTCACTTCTGCTACCATTACTGAAGAGAAGGATGTCATATAAATACAACAAATGGGTTATATGTAAATTGACAACCACTTCAACACCCTTAATATCACCTCTTCTCCTTGCTTCAAGTATCATTTGACTGAGTCCCTCTCCTGCTAGTTGGAATAGTAGGGGGGAGAGAGGGCATCATTGTCGGAGTCCCCTTTGACTCTAGAAGAAAGGCATGTCTGCCCCATTGATTAGAATAGAAAAACTAATATTAGCCATACATCCCATAACCCAATTTATGAACTCGATGTTGAACCCCAAGTGAGTCAACAACATTCGGATGTACAACCAGTTGATATATTCATATGCTTTAGATAAGTCTATTTTCACTATAGAACCTTTTCTAAGGCTTTTTGTTTATGCAGTGCATGGTCTCTTGAGCCACACCTACTCCTTCATGAATTTGTCTGCCATCGAGGAACTAAAACTACTCTTTTGATATGTTCCTTGAGATTATTGGTTTCAATCTAACTGCAATGACTTTTGCAATTATTTTGTAAATGCAGTTACATAGTGATATTGGCCTGAAGTCCTCAAAGGATGATGGGTCCTCCTTTTTTGCGATTAGGGATATGAACGTGGCATTGAAAGGTTCATAGATCGAACCTTTTACCTTAGATTCTTCGACGACTTCAGCCAGTTCATTCCCCAAGGACTCAAAGAAATTTTGAAAGAACTCCACTTTCCATCTACCCAGACCTCAGCTCTTATCCTTTTGAATTGACCTTAATATTCCTTCAACTTCCCCTTTAGTCACTTCCCCCATGATAGTTTCATTCTCCTCCTCCTCCAGATACCTTGGGAAGTTTTGAGTTGTCCTGACTACCTCGGAAATTGACACTTTTGAAGCGGCTTTGAAAATATTTTTGAAGTATTTCCTTTCTTGCACGGACAATGCCTCAAAATATTTGGCCTGAATTCCGTCCTCTGATTTTAACGACCATATATTATTTGAATTTTTCAGGCCTTTTGCATAATTTTGGAAAATTTTTGAATTTTCATCACCTTATGCCAGCCATATTGCCCTACTTTTTAGTCTACACTGTTCTTCTTTAATTGCTAAAATATTTCTTCGGATGGAATAAAGTTGTTTGATCCTATCCCTTTTGCCTTCAATATCATATCCATCTTCTTTCGAGATATCTAGTTGATCTAGTTCCACTCTTTTCTGCTTTAGTTCTTCTTCTTCTTTGACTTTCTTAACTCTGTCCCATTCAATAGTTGTATTCTTTAATCGCTTCATATTTTCCATGAACCAATAAGCTTTTCCCTATCCTCATTTGTTGCGACTGACCTCCAAGTAGTTTTAAATAAATTGTTATATGATTCCTCCTTGAGCAAGGACAAATGAATTTAAAAGGGGCGACCGACTTTTTGTTTGGCCCTTTCATTTCAGGAAGGATAGGAGATGGTCTGAGCCTCCTCCTTCTCCCACCCAGTGTCTAAAAACCAGGATCTTGGCCATCACTTCTTCTCTCGGGAGAAAACGGTCCAGCCTCTTAGCCACCCTAGCTTCCCCTGTTCTCCTATTCCTCCACATAGGTCTAGACTTGATCAAATTAATGTCCATCAGTTTCCTCTCACTTATCTTGTTTAAGAATAAATCAAATAGTGGGTCGGCATGTGCTGAGGGTTCCCATGTTTCTGAGAGGCCCAGGGAAAAATTCAAATCCCCCCTAATCACCAAATTCGGGTTCTCCATATAAGACTTTGAAAACAAATTGTTCCAATATGTCGCCATATCCTAACAGGCACCATGGATGTTTAGGATTAGAAGGTTTGTGCACATCTCCAGAGAGTATACCTCTACTTGTAGAGCCTGGTCAACTCCCCAGAAATAAAGGACCTTCAACCTTCCCTCTTTCACTCTAGTGGCCAATCCCTCGTATCTGCCTTTGGCATCCAGAGCCTGGAAAGTCCATCCATGCAATATTTTAAGTAATGATTTACTAATCTCCTCCCCAATACCCAATACCCAATGTTTCATTGTGCCTCTTTTCGGCCAACTTCGTGACGTGCAACTTGGCCTCATCTTTTTGTTTCTGTGTTGCTGTCATATCCAGCTCCGCTAGATCCGGGGCGCGCCACTCAAGGAGCCATGGTTCTAACACTGAAAAGATTTCATCATCAAAGGCGATGAAGGGGAGCTTGGTCCATTGCTGCATCAGATCCTTATGTGCCTTGATGTAAACATTATGCATGTTCGCCTTGAAGTATGCAAAGCTTCGCAGACTGTTGTGTACTGTGGGGGACAAGCGTGGCCGTCTATTGATCCAAATCTGCATGCTCACCTCCATGAGCACCTAGAAGATCTGTGTCTCGCAAATCCACTTTGTGTCCTTGGTGGCCCAGAGCGACGCGTACTTTGCGGCATCTAGTAAGTCATGTTCAATGCTAGGGAATTGATTGTCCTCGGGCAGTTCTCTTGTTACCAGCAAAATGGACAAGAGAAACCACGCGTAGTGGAACGTCTTGCCCTGCTCCTAGGCTTCCTTGCAGTTGGTCAAGAATTCCTTGCAGAGGAACTCGACCCAGTTGAATTGGACCCCCTATGCACATTGTTAGGCAAGCGTAACTACCGGCGCTAGTACCTCATCGCCGCGACATTTTCTCATTACCTTCCAGGCCAGGAGTTGGGTGGCTACACGCACCCCTTTATCTTTGATGTTGCTGATTGCGTAACCCCTCTTTTTCTTCTCAAGTTTGTATTTTTTTCTTCTCAAGATATTCACATATAAGAAAATTACGCATATACAGAAGATATGCGAATATCTTCCGTATATGCATAATTTTTGTATATGGAAGTTGCACATATACGGTAGATGCACATGTATAAAAGACGTGCATATATGGAAGATATGCACATATAAGAAATTTACGCATATACGGAATATATGCGCATAAACGGAAGTTGCGCATATATGGTAGATGCACATATACAAAAGATGGACATATATGAAAAATATGCGCATATATTGTGTATATGCACAATTTCCGTATATGCGCAATTTCTGTATATGGAATTTGCGTATATACGATAGATGCACATGCATAAAAGACGTGCATATACGGAAGATATGCACATATAAGAAAGTTATGTATATACGGAAGATATGGACATATCTTCCGTATATGCACAATTTATGTATATGCGCAACTTCTGTATATGGAATTTGCGCATATACGAAATTTATATATATACAGAAGATATGCACATATCTTCCGTATATGCACAATTTCCATATATGTGCAATTTATGTATATGAAATTTGCGCATATACGATGCAGATACATAAACGACATGCATGTATGGAAGATATGCACATATAAGAAAGTTAGGGATATACCGAAGATATGCACATATCTTATGTATATGCACAATTTCCGTATATACACAATTTATGTATATGGAAACTGCGCATATACAGAGATTGTGCATATACAGAAGATATGTGCATATCTTCCGTATATAGATAACTTTATTATATGTGCACATTTCCGTATACGTGCAATTTTTGTATATGGAAGTTGCGCATGCACTGTAGATTCACATATATAAAAGACATGCATATACAGAAGATATACATATATAAGAAAGTTACGCATATACGAAAGATATGTGCATATACGGAAGTTGCGCATATACAAAGGATGCACACATAAAAAAAGTTATGTATACTAAAGTTTCACATACATGGAGGTTATTTGTATATACTGCAGTCGCACATATACCTGGAAAATATGTGCATATAGAAAAATTTTGCATATACAAAAGATATGCGCATATCTTCCGTGAATGCACAATTTTCGTATATGAAAAATTTCCATATATGGAAGTTGCACATGTATGGTAGATGCACATACATAAAAGATGTACATATATGAAAGATAAGCATATATAAGAAAATTACGCATATACGGAAGATATGCACATATCTTCCATATATGCGCAATTTTTGTATATGGAAGTTGCGCATATACGGTAGATGCACATATATAAAAGACGTGCATATACGGAAGATATGCACATATAAGAAATTTACACATATACGAAAGATATGTGCATATACGGAAGTTGCACATATACGGAAAATATGCGCATATATTGCGTATATGCACAATTTCCGTATATGCGCAATTTTTGTATATGGAATTTGTACATATATGAAATTTATGTATATACGGAAGATATACGCATATCTTTCGTATATGCACAATTTTTGTAGATGGAATTTGTGCATATACAATACAGATACATAAACGACAAGCAAATACGGAAGATATTCACATATAAGAAAGTTATGGATATACCGAAGATATGCGCATATCTTCTGTATATGCACAATTTCCGTATATAGAATTTGCGCATATATAATGCAGATATGGAAGATATGCACATATAAGAAAATGATAGATATATAGAAAATATGCGCATATCTTTTGTATATGCACAAAAATGCAGCCTCTATATAAGCGCAACATTTGTATATATGGAAGTTGCACATGTACGGTAGATGCACTTACATAAAAGATGTACATATATGAAAGATAGGCATATATATGAAAGTTACACATATACATAAGATATGCACATATCTTCCGTATATGCACAATTTTTGTATGTGGAAATTGTGCATATACAGTAGATGCACATATATAAAAGACGTGCATATACGGAAGATATGCACATATAAGAAATTTACGCATATACAGAAGATATGCGTATATATGGAAATTGCACATATACAAAAGATGCACATATACGAAAGATATGCGTATATATTGCATATATGCACAATTTCCGTATATGGGCAATTTCTGTATATGGAATTTGCATATATACAAAATTTATATATATATACAAAAGATATGTACATATCTTCTGTATATGTACAATTTCCGTATATGCGCAATTTTTGTATATGAAGATTACGCATATACGATAGATGCACATATATAAAAGACGTGCATATACGGAAAATATGCACATAGAAGAAATTTACGCATATACAGAAGTTGCACATATACAAAAGATGCACATATACGGAAGATATGCACATATATTACGTATATGCACAATTTCCATATATGCGCAATTTCTGTATATGAAATTTGCTCATATACAATACAAATACATAAACGTTATGCATATACGGAAGACTGAACAAACCTCTATAGAGTTCAATGGAAATTGAGGAGTTTCCGCAGACTATACTAAAAGAAAAGTTGAAGTCTCGCACAGGTGGTACGACCACCTGACTAACCACAGGGAACACAGTCTCAGTGCTCCAGGTAATTGAAAGAGACCACAAGACTATAAAAGAGTCTATCTAGGAGCTACGCGATGAGGGAGGTGCATGCAGAATCACCATGTCACAAGGGTCGTGACCACGCACAGGGGGCTACGCTGCCACGCGGGTAGGCTAGGAAGTTACCGTTGGTGTCACTATTCATGACAAGATGTCTGATTTAAGGCAAAAATGAGCGGTCGGCAGGCATTTAAGACATGAATTAAGGGCAAGATTTGGAGCGATCTGCCGCCAATAAAGCATTGATGGCTCAGAAATGGGGGGGAACGATTGAATTTGAATTCAAAAAGCACTATAAAATTCCAGGGGCTAACCACAAGACAACACTTGTTCACTTGAGATTCGAGCAGTTGATTAGAGTACAGAGTGTTGAGCACCGAGAAATATTTGAGCCCTGAAGCTCGCAAACAACCATAGACAGTTCAAACAAAATGACGACTACTAGGAGAGGTTTCGGCTCTATAGAAGGAACCACCGACGAGGCTGTGTAGAACCCCACGATACATGATACTCCCGGAGACTGGAGTCGCGCCGGAAATCCCGAAATCGCCTAGGACACCAAGGCCCAAGAAAGATAAACAAGCAGCAGGACCAGTTCGCATGTCTCCGAGGAATCCGTGATTTGATAAACTCTCAATGGAAGAAAAGGGCAAGGTTGTCACCATTGAGACAGATAAGAGGAGGAGGATCTACAGGCTCTCATCGATGAGATAGAGGAAACAGAAGACATCCAGCAGGTGCACTCTGCAACAAAATTGCCAGAGTACATCCCTTCGCGAAAAGGGAAAACTAAGATACCAAAGAAACTGGATGCCACTGAGAGCGCACTCCAGACCCCGCTCCTCCCCGATGGAATTGTGTTTGAGGGCTTACACCTGGGTCGTGTGCCCACAATGAAGTTTGAATATTGGGACTTCACGGATAGCGAGAAGTTCCCACACTTAGAGACGGAGAGCCTCATGAAGCAGAGCAAGGAGGGGTCAGTCACAACACTAGAGCCACATGTAGCTCAAGCTTACTCTCAAGGGAAATTCTCATGACCTTCTCCTCATCAATTCTTACGTCCCTGTGAACCATTGTTATCCTACTGGTCAAAAAGTACACCCAATAGTTGTGAGGTGTATCAATGTACCCCATAAATATCCCTGGAAGATATGTGCATATAGAAAAGTTTCACATATACAGAAGATATACGCATATCTTCCGTATATGCACAATTTTCATATATGGAAGTTGCACATGTATGGTAAATGCACATACATAAAAGACGTACAAATATGGAAGATATTCACATATAAGAAAGTTACGCATATACGGAAGATATGCGAATATTTTCAATATATGCACAATCTTTTTATATGGAAGTTGTGCATATACGGTAGATGCACATATATAAAAGACGTGCATATACAGAATATATGGACATATAAGAAATTTACGCATATACGAAATATATGTGCATAAACGGAAGTTGCACATATACAGTGGATGCACATATACAAAAGATGGACATATACGAAAAATATGCGCATATATTGCGTATATGCATGCACAATTTCTATTTATGAAATTTACGTATATACTGTAGATGCACATACATAAAAGACGTGTATATATAGAAGATATGCACATATAAGAAAGTTACGTATATATGGAAGATATGCACATATTTCCATATATGCGCAATTTCTGTATATGGAATTTGCACATATACGATGAAAATATATAAACGACGTGCATATACGGAAGATATTCATATATAAGAAAGTTAGGGATATACCAAAGATATGTGCATATCTTCCGTATATGCACAATTTATGTATATGAAAATTGCACATATACGGAAATTGTGCATATACAGAAGATATGTGCATATCTTACGTATATACATAACTTTCTTATATGTGCACATTTCCGTATACGTGCAATTTTTCTATATGGAAGTTGTGCATATACTATAGATTCATATATATAAAAGACATGCATATACGAAATATATACAATATAAGAAAGTTACGCATATACGGAAGATATGTGCATATACAAAAGTTATATATACTAAAGTTTCTCATACATTGAGGTTATGTGTATATATGGAAGTTGCACATATATCTGGACGATATGCGCATATAGAAAAATTTCACATATACAAAAGATATCCGCATATCTTTCCTATATGCGCAAAATCCGTATATGAAAAATTTTCATATATGGAAGTTGCATATGTACGGTATATGCACATACATAAAAAATGTACATATATAGAAGATATGCATATATAAGAAAGTTACGCATATACGGAAGATATGTACATATCTTCCGTATATGCACAATTTTTGTATATGGAAGTTGTGCATATATGGTAGATGCACATATATAAAAGACGTGCATACACGATAGATATGCACATATAAGAAATTTACGCATATACGGAAGTTGCGCATATATGGTAGATGCACATATACGAAAGATATGCACATATATTGTGTATATGCACAATTTTTGTATATGCGCAATTTTTGTATATGGAATTTGCGCATATATGAAATTTATGTATAGACGAAAGAAATTCGCATATCTTCCATATATGCACAATTTTTGTATATGGAATTTGTGCATATACAATGCAGATACATAAACGACGTGCATATATGGAAGATATGCACATATAAGAAAGTTATGGATATACCGAAGATAGGCGCATATCTTCCGTATATGCACAATTTCTGTATATGGAATTTACACATATATGATGCAGATACATAAAAGACATGTATATATGGAAGATATGCACATATAAGAAAGTGACAGATATATAGAAGATATGCGCATATCTTTTGTATATGCACAATTTCCATATATGCACAAAAATGCAGTCTCTATATAAGTGCAACCTCTGTATATACACATCTTCTATATTTGCACAATTTCTGTATATGGAATTTGCATATATACGGTAGATATAAAAGACGTGCATATACGAAAAATATGCACATATAAGAAAGTTATGTATATATAAAAGATATGCACATATATTCCGTATATGCACAATTTCCATATATGCGCAATTTTTGTATATGGAATTTGCACATATACAAAATTTATGTGTAGACGGAAGATATGCACATATTCTTCGTATATGCACAATTTCCATATATACGCAATTTTTGTATATGGAATTTGTGAATATACGATGAAGATACATAAACAACGTGCATATACGGAAGATATGCACATATAATAAAGTTAAGGATATACGGAAGATATGCGCATATCTTCCGTATTTGCATAATTTCTGTATATGAAAATTGGGCATATACGGAAATTGTACATATATAGATATGTGCATATCTTCCGCATATACATAACTTTTTTATATGTGCACATTTCCGTATGCGTGCAATTTCTGTATATGGAAATTGTGCATATACTATAGATTCACATATATAAAAGACATGCATATACGAAAGATGTACACATATACGAAAGTTGCGCATATACAAAAATTATATATACTAAAGTTTCACATACATGGAGATTATGTGTATATATGGAAGTTGCACATATACCTGAAAGATATGTGCATATAGAAAAATTTTGCATATACAAAAAATATGCGCATATCTTCCGTATATGCACAATTTCCGTATATGAAAAATTTCCATATATGGAAGTTGCACATGTACGATAGATGCACATACATAAAAGATGTACATATATGGAAGATATGCATATATATAAAAAGTTACGCATATACAAAAGATATGCACATATTTTTCGTATATGCACAATTTGTATACAGAAGTTGCGCATATATGGTAGATGCACATATATAAAAGACGTGCATACACGGCAGATATGCACATATAAGAAATTTACGCATATACGAAAAATATCCGCATATACAGAAGTTACACATATACGGTAGATGCACATATACTAAAGATACACACATACAAAAGATATGCATATTTATTGCGTATATACGCAATTTCTGTATATGGAATTTGCGCATATATAAAATTTATGTATATATGGAAGAGATGCGCATATCTTCCATATATGCACAATTTTCATATATTCATAATTTTTGTAAATGGAATTTGCGCATATACTATGCAGGTACATAAACGACGTGCATATACAGAAGATATGCACATATAAGAAAATTACGAATATACCGAAGATATGCACATATCTTCCGTATATGCACAATTTTTGTATATGGAATTTGCGCATATACGATACAGATACATAAAAGACGTGTATATACAGAAGATATGCACATATAAGAAAGTGACATATATATAGAAGATATGTGCATATCTTCCGTATATGCACAATTTCCATATATGTAAAAAAATGCAGTCTCTATTTAGACACAACCTCTGTATATACACATCTTCTATATATACGCAACTTTCGTACCCAAAAGCGTTATCTGCCAATTTTAATAATATTTCAAGCCCACTAAGCCGAGTTTTACGAAGTTTTCCTCTGTTAAAATATGTTTGTAATATTAAATGAAAAGCAACCCCCTAACTGCCACGGCTTCTCCTACACCAATACGATTGCGATTTGGTCTTGATTCCTCTGCGATCCTTTTCTAAATTCAGAGCTCATGTAATCCCTGTATATCTGATATGAAGCTCTGTCCTCCCCATTTGGTCTCTCCACACCTTATCACTCCTACGTTCCTTTAATCCTCTACTCTGTCTCCAATTTTCAAATTTTTCCCCTGTTCATTCTGTAGCATAAATGCAACAGCAAGACATGGATGTGATAGCAAGTTAGAAAACGACGCAACAGGAAGGAAACAAAATATTTATGGCTAGTTCAAACTTTTCCAGAATAACATGCAAGACTTTAATATTTCAAATTATCAATTCTCCAAAGAGCATATTATTGTCCACAAATTGTTGGTGTGTCGCTGAGTAATCAGTTTCAGGAATCTTTTTCCTTTTATGTGACCCTCTCACTTTGCCTCTTGAAGAAAATGGACCAAGTCTTCTATTGTGATAATAAACAAGAACGAGGATAAGGAAGCACCTTACCTCAAGCCTTGGAAGGAGTGGAATTTCCTTGAGGGAGATCTGTTGAGAATAGAAAAGAAAGACGTTATTATCATGGATCTAGTCCATCATATCTAGTCTTAAGAAAATACAATGGTTGCCAGCGTCTGAAAGAGGGATTGCCAATTTAAGTGATCATATGCTTTGGATAAGTCCAATTTCATCAACATCCCTGGCCTTTGTTGAGATTTCAAAGAGTGAGGTATTTCATGAGCCGAGATTATGCCATCAAGGATTTGTTGCCCCACTATAAAGTTTGTTTGTTTCGACCAAATTATGATGGATGGATCTACAAAGTGGTCGGTTCCAGATGGATCTACAAAGTGAATGTAACAACCCTGGTGAAAATTCCATGTAATAAATGTTAAAAACAATAAGCACTGATGAATGGGACACTTATTCCAAGTAGAATGTTGGGAAAGACATCCTATGGGTGTTCATTTCATTTTTGATGGCTAGGGAAATTGGCAAAGGTAGTGACATGAGGAAACAATGATTCATGGCGATTCTCAGATAAGTAAGATATCCCTACACTTAATTCTATTGTTTACACATGTAGGTTACATGTCGATGATATGTTTGATGAAATTCCTGTCATGGCTAGTAGGGGTATGGTTAAGGCCTTGATCAACTATTTACTTTTGCATCAGTGTTTCCCTGTACTTTACTTAATTATGAGCTTTCATTCCATTCTGGGCAATGGCCTGGGCTTTGGGCTTGAAAAAGTGGCTCAAATCTCGGAGTCGCTGGCACATAATTGGTAATTTTCATCCACAGTTGCTAGCATGCAGGCCTATGAGAGTGACTTCAGGTCTCTGGTCGCTCCCTTGCCCATAGCATGAGAGTGACTGAACCTTAAATTGTCAAGAACAACAGTGGGACCCCAGAATAGGTTGTCTTAGTGGTTGACTTGTCTCCCAAGGGTTCTGTTGATGGTGTTGGATGGTTATGTGTGATATTCCGTCAATTCCACTTCCTTAAGGTCACCTAGGAAATTGAATCTAATCATAGTAGCCTCTCATCTCATGTTTACCCCGGATGGCACGGTAACTTGGGTGGATGTGGGAGGAGAGAATATGATCTTCTAGAAAAGTGATAATAACCTTCTCATCAACCCTACAAGTCAGAATAACTTCCATCTATTTAGTGAAATAATTAGTGGCCATTAGAATATACTTGTGTTCACCACTTGAATTGCGATGTATTTCTCCAATGAAGTCTAATCCCCATTGCTAGAATGGAGCTTGAACTTTTATACGCTTCAATTGTAGATATTTGATTTTGCAAAACCTTAGCAAGTATTGTGCCTCATGAATCATTCAAGTAGAGTTCCCTTCACTCTTTTGAATTAAGTATTGCAGATTTTCGCAATGCATTATATTAGATATCGTTTTTTGGGATTCAACTACGTTAAGTAAGTCATTCATCTATGACCATTCCATGAGAGGTAGTCGTAACTGACCAATTTCTCATGATTTTTTAAGAGTCCACTTAGCACTCATTGCATCGGGTGATGCTCACAAGGGTGAAGAAGTGGGATTAAAACTAGTGAAATAAATCCTATAGCGTCAATCGTCACTTCCGGGGCTTCCACTTGGTAACCAGGACTTCCCAGGTGGTCACCCATCCCAAATTGCCTCTGGCTCAAGCACACTTAACTATGGAGGTTTCCCCACAATCAAGCCCAATTAGCTTGCTACCCCATTTGCAAAACCTTAGCAAGTATTGTGCCTCATGAACCATTCAAGTAGAGTTCCCTTCACTCTTTTGAATTAAGTATTAGGGGTTTTCGTAGTGCATTATATCAGATATCATTTTTTGGGATTCAATTGTGTTAAGTAAGTCATTCATATATGACCATTTCCATGAGAGGTAGTCATAACTGACTAATTTCTCATGATTTTTTAATAGTCCACTTAGCACTCATTGATGCTCACAGGGGTGAATAAGTGGGATTGAAGTGGTGAGTTCCCGTTGGATTTACATGGTAAAGTAAGTTGCAGATGGTAGTGTGGAGAAGCATAAGGCTATACTTGTGGCCTATTGCTTTTCACAGATAGAGGGGATTGACTATGACGAGACCTTTTCTCTTGGTGCAAGGTACTCATCAATGAGATCTATATTGGCACTATCAACATAGATGGGTTGGAAGATACATCAGATGGACGTGAAGACAACCTTCCTTAATGGCATGATTGAGGAAGAGATGTACATAGTGCAACCTGAAGGTTTTGAGACCTTTGACTCTGAGTCGCATGTGTGTCGGCTCAAGAGAGCGTTTTATGGGCTGAAGCAAGCACCCCATGCTTGGTACACCAGGATAGATAGCTACTTCATTGGGTTGGGATTCACGGAGAGTGAAGCAGATGCGAACCTGTACCACATATTGGTGGAAGGTAAATTGTTGATCATTGTACTTTATGTTGATGATATCTTACTGACAGGTGATGATCAGTTGATCAAGTCTTGCAAGCAGGACCTTGGAAGAGAGTTTGAGATGAATGACATGGGGCTCATGCATTACTTTCTTGGCATGGAAGTATGGTAGGAAGATGGGAAGTTGTTTGTGTCTTAGGGAAAGTATGCCAACGAGATACTCGGGAGATTCCGCATGGAGAGCAGGAAACCCATGGAGACTCCTCTAGCAAGTAACTGGAGGAAGGAGGATGATACTTCAGGGGAAGTAATGGAAGCTACTATTTATAGGAAGCTTGTGGGTTCACTCATGTACTTGGTGAACACATGACCGGATATGTGCTATGTAGTTAACTAGCTTAGTCAAGTGATGGCTAGGCCTACCAGGATGTATTGGAATGTGGCAAAGCATGTGATGAAATATGTAAGGGGCTCTTCTCAGAGGGAGTGAATCTTCAAGGCTTCATTGATGTAGATTGGGCAAGGACTCCATCTAAACAGAAGAGCACATCAGGAGGGATCTTGAGTATTGGACCAGTAGCAATTTCTTGGTACAGCAGGAAACTAAGATCAATTGCACTTAGTTAGGAAGAGGCAGAGTACATGGTTGCGAGTCAGGCAGCATGTGAGACCATCTGGATGAGGAAAATCTTGGTTGGTTTAATTGGTCAGCAGATGGATCCAACTGTGGTTTACTGCAATGATCAGAGTTGTATCAAACTCTATAAAAATCAAATTTTTCATGATTGGTCCAAGCATATTGATATTCGATATCATCATCTCAAAGATTGTGTATTGAGGCGGATTATGTTATCAGAGTACATTCCCACGAAGGACCAAGATGCTGAAATTTTGACAAAGGAATTTTCAAGATGTAAATTCGAGTTTCACAGAGGCAAGATCAAGGTAGCTGATAATCCCTTTCTTGTTGAGAGGGAGTGTTGAGAAATGGCAATAAGAAATTCCAGTTTAATTTGTCCTTGAATTAAACTGAGAATGAAAATCGAATTCTATTCTCATATCAACTTGTAAATAGTTAATTAATATTAATTAACTTAATTAGCTTAGGAATTTCGAGTTGTAAGTATTTTTGTAGTCATGTATATGTTCTCCCTAATTTTTAGGGGTCAAGTATGTGTTTAAATTGAGTTGGAAATTAGATCACTTAGTTTACTGAGTTATGTTAGGTGAAATTAGTTCCAAACTATTTGTGGAACTAATAGAGATTTAACAGTTCGTTGGTGCACTAGTGCATCCACAAGTGTCACTCTAGTTAACTGAAGATTCCCTCATCAGAAACTCATGCATGTCGATTTTGAGAAAGACCCAGTAGAGACTAGAGTGCAGGGACAATGTACTATCAATTGTGTGATTTACTGAGTTGTAAATATCATGCATGCAATCAAAGAATAACTTATGTTTGGATTGTGCAGTTTTGGAAGCATGAATTCCCTTTAAATGCGTGTTATTCATCATATGAGTTATGCAAGAGATTAAGGGCTTGGAGAGCTGCAGAATTAGCAAGCTAGCTTGTGAGCTGCAGAATTAGCAAGCTAGCTTGTGAGCTGAGAGAGTTGAGCATACTTATGCGGAATTGTTCTAGTGAGAACAAGATTTGTATCTTCACTCATATTTCTGATATATGCAATACAGATAGTGGGGTTCTGAGCAATGGATTTCCCCAGATACGTCTTTTGTTATGTGTCAATGATTTATCTTCTTCTTGTTCATATTATTTTCATCGATCCATTGCCTTCCACTGGTTGAAATGAGAAGTAGATTCTTGTCCTATACTTTAGTACATTGCATGAGCTTGTGAATCTACATGGTTTTATACAAAGGGATCAGAGTTCTCTATCCGAGACAGGCCAACCAAACGTCCACAGAAAATGGCTCATGCCAAAAATAAATGCACAAAATCCCCACCAAGAGAAATAGACCAGAGAAGAAAGTCGTCACTTTCCGGAAATAGACCGGGTGGAATGAGGGACAGTTAAAGAATATAGAATGCTATAAACATAAATGGACATACACACAACTTAAAGGATCTGCCAGATTAAAAATTCCAACCAACGCAGATCGGAAGAATATGATAACCAGGATCACCGCCAAAAGGAAGGACCCTCGATGGCCACCTGCATCTTCACCATCCCCAAGTTGTAATGGAGTCAAATCACTCATTTACATAATAAAAAATAATGATCCAACGATCATAGAGAACTCCAAGCATCAGAAAGATTTCAATTACCACCAAGAAATAAAAATCATCAGGAAAGCACCGCCACATAATTTTGCCACACCAGAGACACCGAGTACCAGTGGTGTAGCAAACCCTAAGTAGTAATGTGCATAATTCATAAAACAAGGAGAGTACCCCTCGAGATACAAATCCCCCACGCAAAAGAAGACTAGAAAGAAATGTAAACAAGAAGTAGAACAAACCATCAAAAACCCGAGAAAGGAAGTTCCAGTGGAAACTGCAAATACAAACATGGCTTAGAATGTAATCGAGAGAAAATTGAACAATAGAAAGATCACAAACATCCCAAGCACCTCCACCTTCTATCACAACATATGATACTTAAGTCTTTAAATTAATGCGAGATATAAAAATATGCAATCCATTTCTTCCAAAGATATAGAATTTTAGTCTCGTCCTATTGAACCCCAGATACAATATCACCTAGGTTATTAAAATATTATGAATGCCTTTCCAGGCAAACATGAGGACACCGCAAGGCAAACATGAGGCCTCCTGTGCAGCGTCCACCAATGTAGTACTATAATCAAATAGAGGATGTAAAGTGCAACGAGAAGTAGTAAAAATATACGTAAGATCTCTGGTACCAGGGACAGGAGCATTCCAGAGAGATGTGTGAGATGACTCATCCTAGCACTAGACACATGACCAGAAGGGGTTCCAGCCTATGTCTATTATTCAACCCCCAATCTCTAATAATACATACAACCTAGAAATATGGAAGACTCATAATATACTAATATTGACAAGCCATGCTCATTCTCCTAAAATCCTTGTCTTCATATAAAAGTGGTAAAAGATACATATACCTAGCATTTAGAGAATCATCCATTCAGAAACATTGATGATTAAACTTCCATGGACACCTCATAACTATCTGTTAAATCTCTTCAAATGATTAATCCACTTTTCATTCGAGTCCCAGAAAGCCATGCAATCTCTGATACTACGCAATCAAGATCCTTGAAAGCTCAAAGGCAGGTTATTACAAGGATACACATTACCAATGGCAATGACTCAAAAACAATCTCGTTCAATGTCCATAACAATCTAAAACTGCTACAATATACACTCATAATTTCTCAACCTCACACATGTTACACAACTTGATCCAACCTGCCTAACATTCTCTTTTCCTCCCATGAAATAATTATTTATATATTCAATATAAATTAAGTTAATTCATATAATTGTTTCATAAGCATAGAAATGTATCTTTGTTAGAGTTCTAATACAAGTTTACATAGTGATCCATAGCTTATGTGATCAGTTAATTAATTCATGATCAAATGAATGAGTGATCAACCACAAGGGAAGTTTTCATATATTGTGCATGTTCGTTATATAACTAAAATTTTGTTAGTTTTGCAACATCAATTAGATTTGTTTCCTTGTCTCCTCATCTTCCACAAATATTAACAATTTCTAATTTATTAGTGTTATGCACCCTAAACTTGTAAATAGATACTTATATCCATCTATCTTAATGCATGAGTGGTGCTTAATAAAATTACATATACTTGGTTAGTAGTTCTTCTCAAACTCATATTTTTGTGAAGGCTTATGCATGGCTTGTCATTTTTAATAAATATAGGCAATTCAATGTTCATTTATTGGGACACATTTAAATCATCTTGTATGAGGGCACTTATGTTGTTGACTTTTGTATAACGTGCTCAAAGATAAATATGTTTCTTTCTTAATATCTAGTGGTTAGCTTTGACCTGGGATAATAAAGATTGAGTTCAATAATTTCAATGTCTTAATTATCGTAACATTTATCTTCATAACAACATAATTATCTTAACATCCAAAGTCATACCATATAAATACATGCACGATAATGCGCTGAGATTTTGCAAGCTTCACTTTATTCCCTCAATACATGTTTTTTGGTCTTGACCATGATATATTACGACTAACCTTAGACCTTTTTTGCCTAAATATGTTTGGTCTACATAATATTCCATAAATTTAATAAAATTTTTAATTATGCATCATTTATGATTTCCTACTTAATTTGAACACTTGAAATTTTGAAAAGTCCATATTATGGACTTGAAGTTTTAACACTTACTATATGCATTATTTCCATGTCATTAGATCTAGCAATATTGGTTTTTGTTAATGTTATTAAAAATAACAACATAAATGAATATCTATAATGATATAGATATTCATTTTATATAATTAAGTTTAACAATATTATAAATCATTTTCTATGATTCATGTTATTTTTGTATGTTAATTGAGTTAGTTTTCATGTTGTTAAACTTAATAAAAATATAAGCTTTTCTAAGAGGTTTGTTATCTCTCAAAATTGTACATGCATGAAAAAGCCCCAAAACATAATGCATAATATGATATAAACCTTTTAGGAATATCACCCATTGTCACCACGACAACTTTTATTCTTTCACTTTAGAACTTTAGATTAACTCTCCTTTGACTCAAGGGAAGCTTAGTTAAAAGAGAAAAAGGTGGTGTTAAAGGAAGGCTTAGTTAAAAGAGTGTCATGTTAATGGTAGCCTTAGTGAATTTTTTTTATAGATATTTTAGGTTTTTAGGGAAAAAGGGAAAATGGTGATGGGGGAAATAAAGAGTAGTGTCAATGTCTTTCTAGGTCTATGGAGTCCAGCAAAATCAAATGACAAATAGGATCAAGAAGAAAACTTTCTTAAGCAAACTATCTAATGCTTTGTTGATTACAACAAGAATTTAGAACCTCTTGGCTAAGTTAACACCTCAACTAATCAAGGAAAATCATGAAATCATGGCCCCATTAGAAGGGATCCCTCCAAAGAAAATCCCTACTGCAAAAATTTGGAATATGGCCTAGCAATCAGAATTAAAACTATCACAAACTAACAAAGAAGAGGTGTAAGAAGAACCTTTGCACATCCTCTTTCCAAATGAAAAAAAATATCTTTCAAATAGATCGACTTTGATAACTTTGTAGTAATCTTGAATAATGGTAATTATACATTTAATGATGTAGAAAAACAAACCAAGAAAAAACTACTTTGAAAAATATAAAAATAGCAAAAAATTAGAATACAATCAACCGATCAAAAAGAATGACTCTATGTCACCACTCTACGGGCTCATCAAACTACAACTGATAATGAAATGAAAAAACAAATAGTATAAAAAACCCTAAAGAGTTTACATTTGTTTGTGCATTAATTTCTTGTTTTAACGTTTCCATGTTTATAGTGACTTATATAATGTTTCTATAATGTCTTTTGCTTTTGCATTCATACCATTAATGATTTCTGGAATAGTTTACCTAGCAATTTTTAACCCTTTTTGTTACATTTGAAAATGTAAAAGTAGTTCTAATGTTTTCAAACTTCTCATTTATCAACAATCTTGCTATTTATTAGTAAACTTTTGGCGGTTGCAAAAATAATAAGATGTCCAGGGATTTATAAGAATGTATTCGCTTTCTATATTGCAAATTCTATGGATGATTATTGTGAAGGACGTTTGGGAAATAGAATGAATAATAAGAGCATAAATAATTATATATATATAGTAATAGTGGTACGATGCACATCATTGCTCTTTTTATTTCTTGGATTTCCAGTTATGTTTTCTGTCTCGACCAGAGATGGTCGTGCTAAAACCTTGACAACCCTGCTACCAATATGCACCCAGCTATATAACGATTATTTGACTATATAAGCAGAGATATACGGTGTTGAATATCTGAACAAGAAGCATTGTATATCTATATTTGCACTACACTGGCATATATATTGCTTGTATGGCATTACACAACCATAATGGTTGAGTCTACTTGTGCCAAACTCATATTGCTTGTATGGCATTACACAACCACAATGGCTGAGTCTACTTGTGCCAAACTCACGGTCACCTGTCAGACACTTTTAGTGTTTGTTTAGAAATAAGCAACCTGCCCTCAGACCAGCTGCCAGCTTAGAAATTAGATCCTGAGCAACCTGCCCTAGACCAGCTGTCAGTTTACAAATAAGCAACCTGTCTCAGACCAGCCATAAGATTATGGCAAGTTGCATGAGCTAAGATGGCTCAATAGCATCTAATAACAACAAGCAGATGTTGTTTATCCATATCATACATAATGGGTGCAGATATAATCGATGGTTGTCACTAAAAACCTCTATTTAGCAAAGCTTACGCAATTTATGCATGTGAGTTTCTACAAATATGAAATTTTCATAGAACCTACAACTTTACCAGACACTGCATTACCAATGTTAAGATTATGGTATAAGGGATTACAGAGCACTATTGGTTCATCAAACGATCAATCCCCTTGCAATGGCTTTATTGGTCTCCAAATGAGTAGTCTCATAAACAGGAAGCTCTTTTTGGTACACGCTCATGTTCATGTCGATTTCTGCCAAATTCTCCAACTCAAACAGTTCAGAACTTGAACAACTGACATCATCATCGTCTTCCTCCTCTTCGTCTTATTTTTCAAGACCCTTAATTACCATATCTTCCATAATGCTCTTTGATTTCTGATACTTAGTAATTATGTCCTTTGTTGCTGCTGCATGCTAATGCTCCTCAAGAATATGAAATTGCAATTCTTTGTTGAGCAGTGAAAGCTTGTAGGCATCTGTAGATGGATATGTATGTAGATTATTAACAGGATTCGACTTATGGAGATACTTGTCCCCAGAGGGGTTAGAGTCCTCATCCAAAGTTCCACTTGTTGGATAGAAAGTCACAGATCTTTGACTCATCCCACTACTGTTCTTCAATCCTCTGGATGTTTTACTCAAACATGGCCTAGATTGTACTGAAGAAGAATATGAGTCAAGAGAGGTGGGTTTTTTCTCAGAAGAATCATATGAATTGGAGTCACTTACAGACGAAAATAATGAAAGCTTCGGCTTCTTGGTACTGCCAGCCATAAACAACGAACTGAGAAAATTTGCGAGCTTCCTGCCTGGAGAAGTTAGTTTCTTGGGCTTCTTGGAATCATTCCGAGCTTGAGAGTTTGACTTTAAATTAGCCTGATAATCTACAAGGATGAAAGGCTTCTTCATAGAACGAAAATCCCCATCTCTAATAGATGATTTTCCATGTAGAGCTCGAGTGCATTTTCCACCAACAGCCCATTTCCCTGCTCTGTCTTCAAAACCCAGGGCAGCTGGAGGTGGAATCACTTGTATAATCATCAGAACACAGTGCTGCAAATAACATATTAGACTGATAGGATGGATAAATTTCTCTGTGCTTGCAATATGCAGCCTCAACTTCGTTTTTTCAGCATCAAAAACACCCATCTTGCCAAATCTTCGACGCATAAATTTTTCCCTATTTAGCCATGAACCCTCGTCCCATTGGCTTTCCATTTCGACAACACGTTTATAACTGGAATTCTTCAAGACTGTATAATTCTTGGCCTCCATATTTCTCGTATCTTGCCGATTGCTACTCTTTTTGTGGGCCATTTTTCCTCCCTCAACTTTGTGCGCCGTAATTCCTCCCTTGTCTTCAATTGAGTTACAAGTTGCGTCAAGCAGGGCAGATGAGAAAGACTGATTTCTCGGATGATGGTGGCGATGGCGATGCTGATGCTGATGCTGCCCATTGTGCGAGTTATGATCCATTCGTTTCCCATGAAGCTTATGCCCACGCTGCTGAATTTCTTCTCGCCGGGGCTTCCGTCGGCGGTAATGCACTGCCCCAGGAAGGAATTCCGGATATATGTCTCATGCCCGCCCTGAACCATGATGCCAGACGACTTGAAATAAGAGATATAGCAATTATCGATGTTGAAATTTTGAATTTGGGTGGGGCAGGTTCACTAGTTCAAATTTTGAATTTAGGCGGGGCGGGTTCACCCGTTCAAATTTTGAATTTGAATTCGAATTGTTTGGTTAACATGGAGTAACATGCATGCTCAGCTCGTCACATCTCATATGCGCGTCCAGATGCATAGCATAGCATGGTATGGTTTTATGTATTGTACATGGTCGTTATCCATGGTATGGTTTTACCGGAAAGCGCTTGTCGAGAAATATTCAGGTGTATCAGCGTGTTTGTACTACTTTCTATGCTCACGGAATGATAGTGATGTAGGGGGCATTAATGGATCAATAGATTTGGAAATAGCTCTTGCCATGAGAAGGCAATCCCCGAGCACCTCATAATCATGGTGAATGACATCACTAGAAAGTAAGTTTGGGTTGAATTTCCATTTCATTTGTTCAAAAACCTTAAGAATTTTGTTGAAGGACCCAAAATTTATGCAATGCAAGGTTTCAAAAATTAAGAATTAATAGAATGTAATGTTGAAGTTTTCAATAATAATAATAATAATTATTCATATATATATATATATATATATATATAACATGTTATTTATAGAGATTTTAATTTTATAAATTTCTATAAATAGATTTTGTTATAGTATCATGGATTAATATTATAGTTTACTAATAACATATATCTAAAATTTATAACTTATTTTTAAAAGACATTTTCATATAACTATGGATTCTATTGTGGAGAATTTGAGCTTTTTATTTGCATGACATTTTCTTTTTAGTTAAGCAATTTAATAAAAATGGTAGAAAGAACATAACTATTTTTAAGATAAATAACCTTTGATTTGTGACTTCTATTAAGAATACTCTAGAATATTCTATGGAGGCTAAATCCTTACACCCACCTAATAATTATTGAAAATTAGATTATAATTTTGGAAGCCATTGTAAAAATAATAACAATAGTAATAAAATATTTTTAGTATAGAAATGTGATTGCTAAAAGTAATAATTATTATGGTTAGTCATATTTAATTATGTTTATTTATGTCATTCATCGTCTTTTATAATGGTTGATTGCATTTGAGAATGACACATAATAGTTGACTATGGTTAACCATGTTTACCAATGATTGACTATGGTTTAATATGTATGATTGTGATTGTTGACCATGTTTGACCATTCCTAACCATGGTAAATGTAACCACCCTTCCACCCTTTAAGGATCTCGAGTTGTGGAAGGTGTTACTTGTTTGACCCAATGGTCCAGCATGGCATTGCCTCTTCTTTTCTTTAAAAAAAAACCAAAAAAAAATCTCAGAGAGTTTTTTCCTTCCCACTATTTGTACCAAAATCCCTTTTTGACCTTTACTTTTCTCTTTTTATGAATTAAAATAAATGTTAATTAAATGTCTACATTCCTATCGGCATGTCTTTACACTTTTTAGTACAAATAATAATATTATTAATACTAAAATTTTAAATATATAATACAAAAATTGCTAATAAATATTAAAATGATAAAGTGTAAACCATTAAAACAAATATTAATTAAATGTTTACACTCTTATCGACACATCTTTACACTTTTAGAGTAAATACTAATATTATTAATACAAAAATTTTAAATATATAATATAAAAATTGCTAATAAATATTAAAGTGATAAAGTGGAAACCACTTGCAAAATGATAAAGTGAAAACTGACACATTAATGAAATATATTTATCTACTAAAAATATAAAATATGCTACACTGACACATTAATGAAATATATTTATCTACTAAAAATAAAAAATATGTTTTTAAATATATATTTCAATAGTTATCATCTAATTTAATTTTTTTAAACAACTTTAACATTAAATTGTTATTATTCTTTTTATTAATCATATATATGTAAAATAATAAAATTATTAGTAATTATAAATTTATAATTTTTTTTATTAATTATATATAAAAGTAAAATAATAAAATTTATTATTAATTAATTAATTTATAAATGACATATTTATTAGTCATATTTATGGATTTTGAAAGTTATTATATATTTTAAATTTAATATATTAATAATGGGAATTAAGGTGGATGAAGGAGATACAAATTTAAATCATTTAAATTTAATTTAATTAACCATATCTATAAATTAACACTTAGAATATAAAAATATATTCTAAATAATTATAGATACACTAATATAAAGTCAGTGAAATTTTGGAATAACCAATTTACAATATATATAACTATTTTTTTTCAGAAGAAAAGCTATAATAGTATATTCTGGAGAAGAAAAATAGTTCAGCTTCAGGAAGAAGCGATGTTACATAAAAAGACCTCGACAGAGGAGGCCATGCCCAGAAATAGGGAGCTGGAGTCGTGAATAGACCCCGAGACAGCAGAGATATGTAAAAACTTAAATACAAAACAGAGATATGTGAAAACTGTAATACAAAAACAGAGACATGTAAAACTGAAATAGACGCCTGCGAAACTAGCTAACAGGCCGAGACTGGGGATTTTCGTCCGAAACCATTACAGATGTTCTTAATGTAGCATTTGGCAGAGAGAGACCGTGCATGCGCATCCCACATGAGAGTCCATAAACCTCTTACAGCAGATTAGAAACAGAATGTTGAAACATAAAACGGCGACAGTTCTTACTTAGCACCATATCAGACCGAAGACAGGCAAAAGAAAAGGATTCATTAATCTGCAAGATAGAATCATGCGATGAAAAGGATAAGAACAAGTAAGGAACCATATGACTTTTCCCAAAAAGAGGTAAATAGAGAAAATCAGGGATCCAGAGAGGCTTTGACAATACAGAGGAGGGCGGATAGAGGCCTTTTGGCATCCTGGAAGATGGAAGAGTTCCTCCACTTCCAGATAAGCCAGCAGGAGAGGGTGAAGAGGGAGCGCCGCAAATCAGATTGACCGCTCCACCACCTTATTGCTTCCTGAACTGAGGAGAAAGTCAGGTGAGGAAACCCATAGTATATGGAGAGATCAAGCCAAATGAGCGAGGAGAAAGGGCAGTTGAAGAACAGATGATGATTGGTTTCAGAGGCCATGGGGCATAAGGAGCAGCGCCCCGGACCAGACCATCCCCTCTGCTGAAGCACTTCCCAAGTGAGATTTTTATTGCAGAAAACAAGCCATAGAAAGAGGGTCATTTTGAGGGGGCAGGGGACTTTCCAAAGGGTCACCGGGAAGATCGTGGGGGGAGGGATGGGGAGGGGAGAGATAGCAGCATAAATGGATTTGACTGAGATGGGGAGGGGCATGGAAGGGAGGGGCCATACCAGCGTGTCCAAAGGATCAGCCTTGTGAATGGGCAGAGACGAAAGGCCATGAACGAAAGAGGTCCAGATTGGGGAGAGGGTGGGTGGGAGGAGGAGATCAGAAGCAGATTTCCAGACAGGAGTAGAATTTGACCAAAAATATATTAATTTATCCCAAGTGAATATTCCTTTATTTTGGAGACCAATCCTGAATTTGGTAGCCCTTTGCCTTTAAATTAAAACCAAGGTATTTAAAACCATTGTCAATTGGCTCCTGGGCGCAATCAAGCAGAGATGCAGTCCAAGCAATGAGGTTTTCATTAGTGTTGTTGTGGTACAATTTTGACTTGTCCCTGTTGATGAGGATTCCAGAAGCAGATTGGAATTTATTTAAAATATTGTGGATACAGGACCATGATTTTTTGCACAGCATTGCAAAAATAAGGATGTCGTCAACAAACAGATTATGGGAAAGGAAGATGTCTTTGCAGATTTTTATTGGTCGGCATTCCTTTTCCAAAACTGCCATGTTTATCCTCAAGCTGAGAGTGTTCATGACTAATATGAACAGCAAAGGGGAGAGAGGGCATCCCTGGCGAAGCCCTCTCTCAGCTTGGAAGAAAGAAGATGGAATGTTATGTAACCAGCTCAAGAAAAGATAGAAAAGATAGATCAACGCCTTATAATTCAGCCTCTTCGAGGGGGCAACCTCCTTTACATTACATAAATGAACAATTCTTGGATGATTCAAATGAAAAGACCTCCTCTCTATATATAGGAGTCTAAGGGGTCATAACATAATCAGAGCCTACATAACCATAATAATGTAAGGGCACAATAATAACAATAGTGGGCTTCTATGGGGCTCCATAGTAACAATATGGGCACTACATGGGTACATCAATATAATAAGTGGGTTGTACTAATAACAATAAGGGGTTAATCTAGTAGTATAGGGCCTAACAGAGAAGGAATAATAAGCAGAAAATTAAGAGTTGGGACAGAATGGTAGCGAAGCTCAGAGGCAAGTTTTTGCTAAAGGATTATCAACTCACATTATTTAGAAAGATGCAGAATCTCAAGCAGAGATTAATGATTGTAAGGGAGTATACAAAATAATTTTACAAGGTGAACATTAGATCTGGATATGTAGGAGTGTATGCAGAGAAGACAACTAGATACATTAATGGTCTTAGGTTATACATCCAAGATGAAATAAATGTGTTATCGCCCATAAGAGTAGAGGAAGCATACTAGCTAGCTTTGAAGGTTGAGGAGAAGCTTGTAAGGAAGTAGTCTGGAAAAGGAAAAAGTACTACTAGAGGAAGAGGACAATAGTCAACCAGAGGAAATCTACAACATAAAAAGAAGGAGCTAGTAGCTCAACTCCACAACAATAGTAAGAGGGAGAGTTTAGAGGTTTGAGATTCTTTTCCAGAAGGAAAGGAAGAGGCAAAGGAAGAGAGATTTATTGCTACATGTGTGGAAAGCTTGGACATGTGGCAAAATGGATGCTTAAAAAACATAAAAGCAAGCTAAATAAATTTTTTTGTTGCCCCAACATAAGAAGGGGAAACAAAGGTACAAGAGGCAAAGAATATACCAGAAATAGAAGAGTCTCCATTACTTAATAAAGTGTTGTTAAAACCATAAAAGGAAGTTGTTGAGCCAACTGAAAGGAAGACGTTGTTTAGGACTATTTGTAAAGTCCAAGGGAAATGTTGCAAGATGGTTATTGATGGTGGAAACATAAACAACTTGGTGTCTACAGAATTGGTGGATAAGTTTAAATTGAAGAAGATAAAGCATCCGACATCTTATAAGGTGTCATGGATTCAAAAGGGTCATCAATTGTTGGTGAATGAACAATGTGAAGTGGAGTTATAGATAGGTAGATACAAGGATAAAATATTGAGTGATATCATGCCCATGGATGTCTGCCATATTCTATTGGGCAGACCGTGGAAATTTGATAGAGGTGTTGTGCATGATGGGAATAATAATGTTTACAAGTTTTAGGATGATGGCATCAACCATACCTTGTTTCCTTTACAAGAAGAGGGGAAATCATGAAGCACTGATTCCAAGGCAATTTTTTTAGCAGGAAAGAACTTTTACAACAGATGGGAGATGGTGAGGTAATCTTTGCTTTAGTGTGTAAACCTAAGGTAATTATTACTTCCACTACTATAAATGATTTTCCTTTTGAGACTCAAGTATGTTGAATGAGTATGGTGATATTGTAGTAGATGACTTTCCTAATGAATGCCACCTGTGATAAGTATAAGTCACCATATTGACTTGGGAGGAAGTCTACCAAATAAGATTACATATAAAATGACCCCTTAGGAGAATGAAGAAATAAAAAAAATAAGGGCACGAGTTGTTAGATAAAGAGATGATCAGAGAGAGTCTTAGTCTATGTGCAGTGCCAATAGTATTGAGTCCTAAGAAAGATGGAGGTTGACGCATGTGTACAGATTCCAAAGAATTGAATAAGATCACAATCAGGTACATATTTCCTTTACCATAGATAGATGATCGATTAGACTATTTGAGTGGTAATAGTTGTTTTTTTAAGATTGATCTGAATAGTGGGTACCATCAGATTAATATTAGAGAGGGGGATGAGTGGAAGACAACCTTTAAAACCAATGATGGGTTATATAAATGTTTGGTCATGCCATTTGGGTTGTAAAATACACCCAATCCCTTTATGATATTGATGAATGAGGTATGAAAGGAGTTTACAGGTCAACACATCATCTTCGCTTCACCAGATAACTGTAAATGCAAACATATCTAGATCGAGGATCTTGCTTCATATAGTGCTCTCTGCAAACGTAATACTTTTCCAAACCAATATGCTCAGGGTCAGGATATTGTACAATCAAATCAAGCAAGTCATCTTATCAAAGTTTGGATGCCATATCAGAACCAATATCAAGATCATCACAATATCATATTCTTTAGACTAGGTGACATGTAGAGCTCTCATTAAGTCATGATTTCATATATTATCATGCCAACAAGTTGTCATAAGAAATATCAATCCAAATTTCATCAAGTCATCCTCATGATCATAATATAAGTCAATAGATGCAAATGCATACATCAAGGATGCATGTTCCAACCATTCATGGAGATAACTTCATACTGAATCACAATTGTCAATACTTCAACCAATGTGCTAAGAACGAGAAGGCCAACAAAAATCCATTATTGAATACCAATATTAGTCATTGGAAGTTCATATGTCATTCTCACCAAGGTAAATCATCAGTTGTCAAATCAAATCATTAGTCATCGGGTCATATCCCAAATTTTCTATTATAGAGAGATCTCATTAGGGGAGTTTTGAGGTCTCAAATGGGGCTGTTAAGGAAATTATAAAATAATAGTGGAAATAATAAAATAAGATTAGATTACATCATCAAATTTTAGAGGGAAAAAGTAAAAAACTATTTTTTTTAAAACTGGTATTTCAACTTATCTCCCTATGGGTTTACTCAAATTTCAAGCAGAAACACTTGTTGGATGCAAAATTTGATTCCTAATCCAAGGAGTACCCATATTGCATACTTTCAATAGAACCTAATACACACAAAATGAGAAATATATGAAAAATATGATTGCAATCACGCTTTTTCATGTATTTCTCATTTTTCTTGTAGTAGGGTCTGTCGAAAGTATGCATTATGGGTACTCCTTGGATGAGGAATTCAATTTTTCATCCAACGAGTACTCCCGCTCGAAATTTGAGCAAAACCATAGGAAGATAAGTTGAAAATACGAGTTGAAAAGTAGTTTTATTATTTTGTTATTTTTTAATATTTTTATGTTTTTACTCCAAAATGTGAATCATCCCCCATGGTTGACATCATCATCTTGAATCCTATTGGTTCTTATAACGTTTATTTTGGTTGTACATTTTTCTTAGGAGATCCATTTTAGACCTCAAAATTCCCCTAATGATAGTCCAAAACATATCTCAACATCAAGTTGAAGTTCTATGTCATTATCAAACATCATGACAAAATTCCAAACACTGCTCATCTATATAAATCAGCCAAATCATGTCAAACTCTTGTAGCACAAACTTTAAATATAATGACATATTTGTCTGCATGTCCCAGTCACCTGCAAACACAAGTTCAATGTATATATTCATATTATAGCAAACATTCAAAATTTCCAGCTCACAGATCTTTCTGATGTCTTCTCCACATTTGTAGGAGTTAAATCCTTCATGTGAACATTTGATCTCATGCACAAAACTTCGTTTTTGTGTCCATTAGGCATAATCACACCCATAAGCCTTCTCTACAAGCAGTTGGGAGACTCCAATCGCACCCTTGAACTCACTTCCATGCGATTGAGAGGCTACATTATCACCTGTGAGCTTGCTTCTGTGTGACTAAAGCTTAGAGCAAGGGAAACCTCTCTCTCCTTAGATCAGAACTTTGTTGTAGATCACCAATGTCAGATGTTTATCTCATTCATGCCCATAAATCATACTTTATCAGTAAAGAGTATGTAATGATAATAGGAAAAGGGATCTTATGGAGAGGTTTTCCATTTGAATGGGAATCCACTTTAGTCATCTTCATTCATGCCATCAACTTGTCTATAAAACTATCATGCATGAAAAGATATGTTAGATCATAAAGTTAGACTATATCCACATTTCATCATGGTCATAAATGTTAGCATCATGACATCAATATTTCATCGAGGGTTAGTGTCAAATATCTAATAAGAGCATATTTCAAGAATCATGATCACAACATTACTTCTTTGTTGCATAACTCAATCCAATAAGTTAGGGCATTCAATTTTACCTTATGCCACATTCACTAAACACATCAAAACATAGCCATAGTCAACAAAAGATCATTATTATAAATCTTATTGTTACACTTTTATCATGATCATGGCTATTATTCTTTTCACAAATAATATCAATAGTACCAAGTTACCATCTACAAGAATCAAGGTGCTAGCCTTTTATGGAATCAATATATCCAAAAATTATAGATGATAAAGTATATCAATCTATCAAAGATCAATATTAAGTAGCCTCATAGACTCAAGAAGTTCATTATGTAAGATACTTGTTCAACATCAAGTGCACCATTTCATCATAAGAATCATGAATTCAAATCACTTTCATATGCTTGCATGAACCATTTGAGAAGAAGACATTCTCATCATACCTTAGGGCTTGCCTTGCCATAACATTGAAAAAATATACCATGCATACCTTGTAGTCTTCAAAGACGTGCATCATTATATTTGACATAGGAAGCATGTAGCACTTAGTCATCTTTTCATCAGGGGCCTCCTTACCTTTTCCAACTCTAGATTTTCTTTCTTGCATCTCAAATTATCCTCATGAAGGATCCTCTTATTACATCTCATCAAGGAGGTTAGAAACATCCAAATACTCAAATATACATGCAGAAAGTATAATTAATGATCAAAACAATAATCAGATCTATAAGTCTAAAAAAAAGTAAAGACATAAAGAGCATCATAAGTCAAGATATACTTATCTTCAATGAGAGGTTACCCTCTCCCTCTTGAACCATCCTTCAAGATCCATCACTGTCCATTGTCCATATAACAATGTTGCCTTCAATATTTCAGCCAACTTTATCAACAACTAGGCCTACTAGAGATTATCCCATCTAGGGCTTCATCAAATCCGTCACAAGTGCATCTTCACATTGACCATGCTAGATTTCATATCTAATATCTTTTCCATAAACCAGGGTTTCTCTCAAACCCTAACCTCATAATATCCATCAAACGATAATACACCAATTGCCTAATGTTATCTTCAAACCCTAGAGTTATTTAGGTCTCCTCCATCTTATTTTGATTCCATTAAAGGTGTCTCCAAGGGGGTGGTCTCCATGACTTTTCTTCAGCCCACCTCTGATACCATGTTAATTTTTCATAGGGCTATATTGTTCTTTACTTTGATAATTGAATTTATTCATTAAAACATTAGGCTCACCCCATAACATCATAACATTATTAAGATTTACATCATTATTCATCATCATATGCAACTATGTAGAATGAACAATATCATATCATCAATGTAACATAACATAAAGGAATAATAAAAGAAAAATATTCACACATAGAGACACTAAGATTGGTCGGAGACCAAGGAAAAACCCACTATGGGGAAACCCTTGCAAATTATTCTTCTTAGATTGTCATCAAATGATTAAGAAAAAGAGACTACAATGATCCATATCTTCATCTACAACATCCATGAAATGAACCCAACAATGTATATGCTCAAAAACTCTGATTCTAAAGACTGTAATGAACTTTTACTATCTGCAGTATACTATCGAACCTTGCGGTCACTAAGCGAAATCTTCGGAACATTGATATTTCATCTTTTAGATCTCAGCCGCATAGAGGAGGTGTCATGTGAGTGAATATATCTTTCCCAATCACTCCCTTAAGCCTGGCATGTGAGCGACTGACGTCAGATCTGGACTACGGAAACCCTAATCCCCTAGTCGCATGGATGCGGAGTTGTTTGTGCAACTAGAAGGCTCTAGTCGCACGGATGAGATTTTGTGCATGCGACTAAAGTCGAATCCTTCCTATTACGTGCCTAGGACTGGGGCCCAAAACTCTAAATCAGCGAGCCTTAGACCCTACAATTTCACCTCAAAGCAAACTTGATCCTCCGTGGATGAGGCTCATACTTGTGCGAGCCAAAAACCAAGAAGAGTGTATCATCATAGCGTTCAAATGAGGTAGAGGTCACTTGTATTTATAGCCTTTCAAGGTGGTCCACTTTGCTTTAGGGCCGACCTTATCAAATGTGCACATGTGGTTTTTTCTTCATAAGTACACTTTGCCTTATATGATTTGAGTGATCTTTAGGTTGATTTTGGTCCTCTCGAAAAGAGGAATTCAATTCAATCATTATCTCTATCAGGTGATATGTCAAAAGTGGAATTTGACTGTAACTATATATTTTAACATATTCATGTTAATGCAGCAACCATTCTCTAACTACTAACCCACAATTCCACATTTATGGAACCTTCAAAAAAACATTGCTCGTATTGATGAAATAAATCCCCACCTCTTCCAACCACTGATTTGAATTTCACTATCTCCTTTGAAAACATGCAATTAGAGACATTTATGAAACAAATGCTTACCAATCAGTTCATCCTCATTGAAATGGGGACACCTCACAACAACATTTTGATTCTTGACAAGCTCACACCGTACTATAAGTAGGGCACAAACCTCCTTCTAACACAAACATCATAAATTGTACCTTCCCTATCATCATGTTGTGCTTACATCATCCACTCTTAGGCTCTTCAATCGAAAGACTCTCAAATACAACGCACAACAAGCAAAGGCACCATGGAATAGTTGGTTCACGATAGGATCAAACTACTATATGAGGATTCATAGCACAATAAACAAGGATTCCCCTAATAATAGTGAGCAAGCAAGGTGAGCTTGTAACAAATCATTGCGGTAGTTGTTCCCCTAAAAATTTATTTATTGAGGGCCATTATAGTGAATTTGATAAAACCTCTTACTCGTGGACAATGTATATTAGAGATTTTCAATCACTAAATACCGATGCAGAGGAAAGTACATAAATGTATTGATTCACACATTCAATTTATGATGAAGAAATGGAACTTCTAATGATTGGGAGCTCTTGAAACCCTCCTCAGTAAGCCTCCATCGACACTCGAATGCCTTGGTGAGTGTCCTTCCACACTAGGTTGGCTCTTCTATCTCACTCCTCTCCTGGTCAGGGAAAACCAAATATACCCTACAATGATATTGGAGGCGACATCTAGAAATAGGAGACTTGGGACGCCATAGATCTTCCACTCACCCTCCTTGAGATTTACAAGCACATTGGTATACACCTTCACTAGGCAACTATCTTCTTCATTAAGCAACAAACTCCATCCTTCAATTGGACCTGGTGGCCAAGAGGTTGGCTCTAATACTGTATGACATCAACCAGATTAGGGCATCAATTACATTGCATTGGATTCAATATATAGCTAGATGATACCTCTAACAAACGGTTAATCTCGTGTTTCAAGTAGATAAAAAATAAAACCTAATTACGCTGATAAGCGTGGTCTATATTGGAATTAGGTTAAAAAATAGTTAATGTTATTCTCTTGACCTGCGAGAAAATTCTAGAATACCAGAAATGTGAAGAAATATAACCTAGAATATAGAATAAAATGAAAAAAACAACAAGTATTTTATTATTCAGAAATAGATTCAATGTTCACTTGCCTCTTCGAGGGGGTAACCTCCAGTAGAGCAAAGCTCGATTACAAATAAGACTCAATGATTTTTCCCTTACTAACCATGACTATTTATAGCTAAATGACCTCTAACAACCTAATGAATAGTGTTCCTTTGCATAAGATGGGTTAGCCACTTTATTTATTAACTACGTCCTGTTTGCAACTAATTGTGGTCCCTTTCTTAAATGTGGTTCAACCACTTACAATTATTAATACAAGAGTTTTTGACTCTCTAACTAACTATGACTATGACTTAGCCCATTAGGCTTATTAAATAAATAAAGGGGTTAAGGTTGGACCCTAACATGCCCTCCCCAATCAAAAGAAGCCTTGTCCTCAAGGATGAAGCTGCAGAAAATACTAAATAATAGTGGCTGGTTCCCAAGTCACATCTTCTAGAGAGTTGTCTTTCCACTTGACGAGGACTTCCTTGATCGTGTGGTTGCGGAGATGTATTTCACGAGTATCGAGGGCTTGTTCTGGTTGGAGCCAGAGTGAGCCTTCCTTATCCAATTTGGGTAGACTGGTTTGAATTCTGCAATTGTTCCCCACCACTTTCTTGAGGCATGATACATGGAAGACTGGATGGATTTTTGAAGTTGGTGGCAAGGCCAATTTGTAGGCCATTGCTCTAATGTGCTGGAGTATCTGTTAAGGTCCATAGAATTTTGGTGCTATTTTCTGACAACCCTTTTCTTTGAGAGATGTTTGCTTATATGGTTGCAGTCACAGGAATACTTGATCCCCTTCTTGAAATGTGCACTCGGAACGATGCTGGTCTTCCTATTACTTCATTTTATTTTGAGCTTGATGTAGATTATCTTTGAGATGAGCTATCATGGTGGTACGATTATGTAGGAGTTGATTAATTGCATGCACCTTAGAACATCTAGGGATATAAGAAATAGGTGAAGGTGTGAGTTGGCCATACACTGCCTCATATGGAGTCATTTTGGTGGCTTCATGGTAGTTAGTATTATACTACCATTCAGCTAAAGGTAGCCACTGTACCCATTGATGCCACTTTTTTGAAGTGAAGCACCCTAGATATGTCTCCAAACATTTTTTGATTGCTTCTGTTTGACCATCAATTTGGGGATGATAGGCAATACTTAGTTGGAGTTGCATGCATTGTAGCTTGAAAAGTTCTTGCCAAAATTTGTTGGTGAAATTGGGGTCATGATCAAACACAATGGAAGTCGACATGCCATGCAATTTGAAGATCTGGTCCATGAAAGCTTGAGCCACCAAAGTGGGGGTAAATGGGTGTGGTAGAGCACAAAAATGAGCATATTTAGAAAGTATGTCCACAACCACCATGATGACGGATTTATTGCCTGAATTTGGGAGACTAGTGATGAAATCCATGGAAGCTTCTGTCCAAATAGGTGCAGGGAGTGGAAATGGCTGTAAGGTTCCCAGTAACTTGACTGTTTCTCTTTTGTTGCATTGACACACATCACATTCAGCTACAAAAGTAAGAATGTCATTTTTCATGCTAGTCCAAAAGAAAGAACGATGAATGCAAGAATAAGTATTTTGAAATCCTATGCCCTGCAGTTGGAGATGAGTGCAACTATTCCAAAATGCGGGTTTTGAGGGTGGAAGCTGGTGATATAACTACTCGATCCTTGTAGCAAAGAATATCATCCTTCCAAGAGTAGTTAGTTGATGAATTAGGATTTATATCAAGTTATTGATAAGTTGGGAGAGAGGGGGGTGTGAGAACCATTCCTTGTGGGCTTCTTTAATCCAATCCGGTATGGGAAGAGAGATTGATAGCAGGGCGCTTTCATCCTCAAATTGGCATGATAAAGCATCTACTACTACATTGTCACACCTTTTCTTGTAAATTATCTCATAATCATATCCCAACATTTTGGCCAACCATTTATTTTGCTGTGGCGATGATATACATTGCTTCGAAAAATATTTTAGGCTTTGATGGTCAGTGTGGATTTAGAAACGTCGCCCCAACAAGTATGGTCACCAGGTGTCTATTGCATGTAATATGACCATCATTTATTTCTCATAGGTATATTGAACTAGATTTTTTCCACTTAGTTGTTCACTGGTGAAGGATAACGGTCGACCTTCCTACATTAATACAACACCAATACTAGTACCAGAAGCATCACATTCAATCACAAAAGATTTGGTAAAGTCTAGTAGGGCCAATACGGGAGTGGAGCACATGGCTTGTTTGAGAGCCACGAATTCCTACTGAGCTGCACCAATCCAGAGAAATGAATTTTTCTTAAGAAGATTATTGAGGGGTCTAGCAATGCGACCATAACTGTGGAAAAATTTGCGATTGTAGCCAGTGAGACCCAAGAATCCCCTCAAACTCTTCAAGGTTTTTGGTTGGGGCCAAACTTGCATTGCCTGTATCTTTTTGGGATCAACCCTCACTCCTTCACGACCCACAATGTGTCCCAAATACTCGAATTTTTCCACACCAAAAGAGTGCCACTTGGACAATTTGACAAATAATTTGTGATTATGGAGCAGTTGCAAGATCATGTCTTCATGTTGAAGATGTTTGTCCTAGGTTAGGCTGTAGATGAGAATGCCATTAAAGAAGACGAGGACAAATTTTCGTAGATATGGTTTCAGCAGGTGGTTCATGAGGCTTTGAAAAGTTGATGGAGCATTACAGAGACCAAATGGCATGGCCAAGAATTCATAATGGCCTTGATGAGTTTAGAAGGCAGTCTTGGGAATGTCTACTTCCTTCATGCGTATTTGGTGATAACCAGAGTGAAGATCTAGCTTGGTAAATAATTTAGCACCATTTAGTTCATCAAGAAGATCATAAACAACCATAATAGGAAATTTATCTTTGACAAAGAGCTTGTTGAGGGCTCGAAAATCGGGACACATGCGCCATTCTCCATCTTTCTTTAGCACCATGACCACTGGTGATGAATAAGGATTGATTCTAGGACAAATAACACCGTCTTTGAAGAGTTCCTTGATTTTTTTTTCAATTTCATTCTTTTGGGTGAAAGGATATCGATATGGGTGCACATTAGGTGGTTGGGCCCCCGGGACCAAAGGGATGCTATGATCATGTTAAACCCTAGAGGGTGGAAGCTCTTTAGGTTTGTTAAATACCTGCTGGTGGCAGTCTAAAACCTGTTGCATCTTAGGATGAATATGAGGATTAGTGGATTCAATGGCCTGGATGGCATTAAATTGGGCGATGACTCCGTGATGACCCTTTTTCAAAATCTTTTCCATTCGATGTGATTTAATGATAGTAGGAGTACCTGCTTGGAGTCCATGTAATGTATGAATGTGGTCATTCTACTTAAAGCTTATATATAACTCCTGGAAATCCATTATGATTGGGCCCAAAGTGCGAATCCATTTAGCACCCAAGACAATGTCATAACCACCCATTTCAATAGCAAAAATGTGGGTCTTTAGGTGGTAGTCTCCCATTGGAAGTTTAATATTTTGCAGTGGCCTTCACAGCCCCCATCAATGATAAGGACTTGGAAATTAGAGACTTCTCGTACAAAACAATGAACAACTTCGGAAACTCGCTTATGGATAAAGTTACGAGTGCTGCCACTATCAATCAATACCACCACTGGTCAATGTTTAAGAAAGCATTGAATTTTGAGAGTTTGAGGTGAAGAAATGCCTGCCAAAGCATGTAATGAGATAACTGGTTCATCTGGCATATCTGTGAGATCATTGTCAGGCTGGGTTTCCTCAACTTCGTCCTCGGCCCCCCTAACGGGTGAGGCTTCCTTAGATGAGTTATTATCAGTAGCATCATTTTGAAAGAATTTTGGTTCCTTGCATTTATGCCCTGGGACTATTTGTCATCACAGTAGTAGCACAATCCTTATTTTCTTCTTTCAACCATTTCTGTTGGAGACACCTTTTGAACCTTAAGTGTTTGGGTAGGGCCTTGAGCTTGGGTGGGACGCCCCTTGGCTACGAAATTTGGATGAGTGGATTGGGTAGCTAAGGCGAGTTCCACCTCGACAACCTTTTTGCAGGTGTCCATCCATGTAGGTGGGTGGTGCATATGGACATGGGCTTGGATGGCTTCTTTGAGACCATTGATGAAACACTCCAAGTAGAAGTCATCTCCTAAACCATTAGTTCTGATGGCCAATGCATCAAAGGATGCAATGTAGTCTTTTATTGTGCCTGTCTGTCAGATCTTAGTGAGACAAACCAAACAATCAGCTTCCTTGTCAAAGCGGTCACATAGGGCTTTTGAGAAAATGTGCCAAGTTATGTTCCCGGGATAACATTTTTGATGCCACTGCCACCATTTCCATCTCTCTTGGTCCAAGTAAAGGGCTCCCACACGTAGTTTAGTTTGATCTTCACATATATCATTAAGGGAGAAATATTGTTCCAGTTGTGCTACCCATATTGCAGGATTATAGCCATCAAATTTGTACAGGTCCATCTTGGGTGGCCGAGGGTGGGAATGTTGGTGATTCCATGGAAGTGAGTGTGATGACTAGATTCTCCTTCGAGGTGTTCATCAACACTATGCTCCTCTTGATGATACCTCTACATCATATTAGTGAGTTTTGAAAGCGTGGTGGTAATTCGGTCCATATTACCCTGGAACTCATCCAATCATTTTTCAAGGCTCTCGATCTTATCATAGGCCATGACTTGAGATTTGGTACCTACCATACACAAACCTCGATCACTTTCTTAAGAGTAGTCTTCTTGGAAAGAGGGCGAGCTTAGGAATCTATTGGCGGGGGTCACTTGAAGTCATTTTGGAAAAAATTGGAATAGCCGGAAAATTGAAGCTGACAAGTGAATGGTACCACTACGATTGACTTGTTGTCCTGAAGATTATGGGCCAAGTCTCTTACAAGCATCCTGGTATGGTCTCATATTTTTTTTTATACTCCAAAAGGAGTTTTACTCCTCATTGATCAATACTACAGTGGCCGAATTCTAGAAAACTTGATCCTGCCCAATGTCCTATGAAAATAGGGCCTGGATTGTAGTAGCAGCAAGCCCCTTGCACAAAGAGTCAGATCGGCACTGTGAAACCCCAACTACTAAATGTGAGTTGCACGACGGCGACAGAACCCCAACAGCTGTATCTGATTTGTATGATGGTGACAAAACCCCAATTGTTGGATCTAATTTTCATTACGGTAACAAAACCACAACTACTGGATCTGATCTGGAAGATAAGATAATGGGCGATCTTTAGAGAGCAGAGGGAACTATGGTCACAAAGGAGTGTCAGGTGCTATAGATCGCAATATACATAGGGGTCCAACAATAATACTCAACCCAATCTTTCAGGGCGCTAACTAAGGAGGATCGATCGTACCCTTAGCCGTACTAACCAACTACACTATCGTATGCGCGAGTAATCTTCTCGAGTGTTGTTCTCAGTGTATTGTAGCAACAAGACGACTGATGAATTATCTAAGGCTAGGTTTCAAGTGAGGTTAGGGGGCTACCGATATACCCAAGGGTACGTGGAAGTGCAATCCGTGCGCAATTCTTTCTAATGCGCTACTACTCGAAGGGGTACCCACAGGGGTTACAAGGGAGTCCAACAAGTGTTACCATCTCTTGTAGTTCCTGCGTGCATGCATCCCCAAATCCGCAGGTTTATGTGCTTAACAAAATATCCCGCGGTTTAAAGATGTCGAAACATGTCTCTAGCCTAAGAAAATTCTGCGAAAATTGGAGGTACAACTGGCCCTGGAAAGTGCTATAATACCACTTTTTATGCTCTTAACCTGCGAGAAATTCCAGAATACCCAAAATGAGAAGAAATATAACCCATAACACATAATAAAATGAGAAAAACAACAAGTATTTTATTATTCAAAAATAGATTCAATGTTCACTTGCCTCTTCGAGAGGCAACCTCCAGCAGAGCAGAACTTGATTACAAATAAGACTTGATGATATTTCCCTTACTAACTATGATTATTTATAGCTAAATGACCTCGAAAAACCTAACGACTAATGGTCCTTTTCATAACATGGCTTAACTACTTTATTTATTAACTATGGCTCATTTGCAACTACTTGTGGTCCCTTTCTTAAATGCGGGTCAACCACTTACAATTATTAATACGAGCTTTATTGACTCTCTAACTAACTATGACTATGATTTGGCCCATTGGGATTATTACATAAATAAAGGGGTTAGGGTTGGACCATAACAATTAATCTTGAGTTTCAAGTAGATAAAACTACAACCTAATTACGTTGATAGGCGTGGTCTATATTGGAATTGGGCTTGAGGAATTTCCAATCTTTAAGTTATGGGCTCGAAGAATTTCCGATCTTTAAACTATGAATGGTCAAGATTTGATAATTTGGCAATATTCTTCATCTTATATATGATCCAATGAAAACTATAAAAGACTTGCCAATTGTTTTTCAATTTCTCCATAGTTCCTGACTTTAATTTATTAAAAAATACATTATAAAACATGCCCTAGATGGTTATCAATTCTCTTCTACTCTAAACATTTTCCCTCAAACGCACACGTTTTCCCTCCTCAAATATATTGCAAGGAAGTTTAATATTGTCATAGCCATTTTATGGGTGTAATCCTTTGCAATCTAATCTATCGTTTACCATTTCAGAAGGGGATTAGTCATGTTTTCAATCATTAGACTTGCATCATGTTCATAAAAATTTTATTTTTCTACGTTAATCCAAAGATTATCACAATGTTTTTCTTGTTTAGAAAACAAACAGAATGGAGTATAAAACATGACGAACGTGATAAAGATACCAAAAATTTTTCAGAGGAAGCACAAACACAAACACTGGGGAATTTGTGTGAGGAAAAGAAATAAAGTCAATGAAATCGATTGCTCTGGCTACTCTGATTCACACTATCTGCCCTCTCATACCCTCGACAATCTTGGATGGAGGCAATCCCAAATACACGGTCTATGGAAAAATTAACCTAAAAAATATCTTAACCTAATTCCAAACTATCTATTGAAGGCAAACTATAAGGTTAGGATTTTGTTAAATGCTGTATTCTTTTAACCTACTAGGTTGTGAAGATATTCTATCATATTAAATTAACATAACATAATTTTTATGAACATGATGCAAGTCTAGTTCATCATAATCGTCTTATTTCAACTTCAAAGTGGATTGGTTGTAGGTGTCTTATTTCAAGTTCAAGGTGGATAAAGAGGGCGGTTGACTTTTAGTTTTTGAAAAACGGAGGAGATTTGATTGCGCTGAGAGACACACTGCAACCCAGTATATGAGGGAGATGTTGTCATGTAACGTAATGTTACATTAAAAAATATTAAAAAAATACGAGGGATATGTTGTCACGTAATGTAAAGTTACATTAAAAAAATATTAAAAAAATATGAGGGAGATGTTGTCATGTAACGTAACATTACATTAAAAAAAAATAAAAAAATATGAGGGAGATGTTGAGGGAAAAATATGAGGGAGATGTTGTCACGTAACATAACATTACATTAAAAAATAAAAATAAAAAAATATGAGGGAGATGTTGTCATGTAACGTAACGTTATATTAAAAAAAATATATTAAAAAAAAATATGTGTCGGCTAATATATATTGTATATGCGGAAGATATGTGTAATGTTACTATATATGTGTTATTATATATGTGTCGGCTAATATTAACAAACTCAATTTTGAAAATGATATATATACAATTTAAACAAAGATTTATTCATCGAATAACAAAGAAAATTAGGTAAAGGAAGTCGAGGATTCAATTGGGCATATCCTGTAATAATAACCAGGTCCTCTAATAATAACCAGGTAAGTTGGGCATATCTTGTAATAATAACCAGATAAGTTGCGTATATCCTATAATAATAACCAGGTAAGTTGTGTTTGTGTGATTTCTGTAATAATAATAACCAGGTAAATTTATATTTCGTGGCATTTAGGTTTTTCGTTGTAGGAAGGTAAACTCAATATAATGGAAGGTGCTCAATAAAATTACTAGGAGTGAGGGGAAATATTAAGTAGAATGTAATATTTAGGGTGGGGTGTGACCTCAAATATTAGGTAAAATTTAATAATATTACATTTTAATTAGTAATTCCCCCCCCCGTGGCCACTATTTATTAGGTGGGGGTAGTTATAAATATTGGGTAACATATAATATTGTAATATTATATTTTATGTAATCAATATATTTGTAACAATTAATATAGATGTATTCCATCTATAAATTTAATTAATAAGCAGATAAAAACTTAATATTTACAATATGACAAGATTTTAAAATCTCACTTTTGATGCCTCTGTGATTCATGATGTAATGATTAAGGTATTCCAGAAAATCACATGAAGGATTATTGGTCGACACGTTTCAAACCTCAATCTAGGTTCATCATGAGGACCAGGATAAAAACTTAATATTTACAACATGACAAGATTCCCCAATCTAGGTTCACCATTAAGACCAGGATAAAAACTTAATATTTACAATATGTAAAGATTTTTAATCTCAGATTTGATGCTTATGTGATTCATGATTTAATGATTAAGATCTTAAAACCTTAATATTTATAATATGACAAGATTCCCCAATCTAGGTTCATCATCAGGATAAAAACTTAATATTTACAATATCACAAGATTTTTTATCTCAGATTTGATGCTTCAGTGATTCATGATTTAATGATTAAGATCTTCTGGAAAATCACATGAAGGGTTATTGGTCGACGTGTTTTGAACCTCAATCTAGGTTCATCATGAGGACCAGGATGAGGAACAAAAGATCATCTAGGTTCATCATCAGGACCAAGCTAGGAGTAAGATCAACATATTCCTAAAATATATCTAGGTTCATCATCAGGACCAAGTTGAGGAGCAAGATCAACAGATTCCTAAAATATATCTCAGAGATGCAACGATCAATATCCAATGTTCAAAATGATGAGGATATCAATACTCGGGTCTGATTATGCACACCCTGCTCGCTAGGTCAAGCCGCCCTGGATCCTGCCTTGGCCCTCAGCTCTTAGTTCCTAGCCATGGCCCCTCCGAAAGCTTCACCAGAGGTGGCTGCCGCCCAACAAGCTTTCAGATCTAGTTGAATCTTTACCTCCTCGGCGACCACGTCCTGCAATCTCCAAGTTCGTAAAGAAGCTCGATGTCCTGCAAGAAGTTAATCTACCTCCAACTCTGCCCCGTATGGCCGCTCTTTCATTAGCTGAATGAGGTCTCATTGGTCAATTTACTGGCCTTTGGCCATCCCCGAAGACAGTGCAAAGATGGGTCGAGCGAAACTGGTTCGAAAAAATTCAAGGCAAAATCTCCATCCGATTCTGCGGAAAAGGGTATTTCACATTCCATTTCGAGTCAAGAAAAGACAAATACCTAATATTCAGAAACATACCATATTTTATGGACTCCAGAGGCTTATACCTTAATAAATGGACCCCGGATTTCGATCCTAAGTTGGATGTTCCGAGTGTTGTTCTGGTCTGGGTCCGTCTCCCTCATCTTCCCCTCCACTGTTGGGGAGACGAATCGGTTCGAGCCATTGGGAATGCTGTTGGAATATTCATTGATCGTAGTGAGCCAAAAGATAATATGCATGCCTGTGCTCACATATGTGTTGAAGTTGAACTAGGCAAAAGTCTTCTTGAGGCCATCAAGCTCAAAGTGGACGATTGGACACACATCCAGCAATTGGACTATGAATAGATCCCGTTCAAGTGCAAGGTATGTCACGAATACGGCTGTTTTGCCAATCGTTGTACTAAATTAGTTGATGTAGAGAATGTTTCACAAGATGAGAAATGGGATACAGTCAAGAAAAAGAAGACAACCCCCTCCTCCAAGACATTACCTGAACCATCCCATCCCATTCATAGTCCTCCCATTCCCATCCCCTCCACCTCATCCCCCTCTAGCTCCTCCCTCCCCTCTTCAGCCCATCCCCCCCCTCCTCCTTCTTCATCTAACCCTTTTTTTGTCCTTTCCCCCCTTGAAGATAATCCATCCCTCTTGTCCCAAGCTAATGCCTTTGATCCCCTCCTCCCTTTGCCTATCTCCTCCTCCCTCTCCCTATATCTACCCTCATCTAGACTTACTAGGAGCACTTCGAAAGAACATGGTGCAGCTTTGGATACACAAAAAAAAATGGGCCAGGAAGGAAGTCTGCCAAGCAGTAGAGAGATGAAAATGCTCAGAAGGATATTGCCATGGGCACTCAGAATCCCATAGAGTCATACATCTTGGGGCAATACGATAAAGAAACGACATACAAGGAGCAAGGAGGGTGAGCAACTCTCCGTACCCCTCATACTCAATTATGAAAGTTCTCTCATGGAATAGTAGGGGACTAGGGCACCCCTCCAAAATAGTTGCCTTAAAAGATTTAATAAAACTTGAGAAACCTAGAATTCTACTGGTACAAAAAACAAAACAAGGACATCAAGAAATGAAAGGAATTATTGGCCAACTAAAGCAGTATAATGGCAGCATTTGTGAATCAAGGGGTACTTCCGGGGGAATTACAACCCTTTGGAACCACAACATATGGACTCTCATATCAGACACAGTCAGCCAGCATTGGATAAATACTATTCTAGAAAGCACTATAGATAGCCAAAGGATATTCATTTATAACGTTTATGCACCAAATCATTACAGAGACAAAGAGCAGTATTGAGCTGCCCTCAAAGTAAATATAGATGAAGAAGAAAACAACAATATTATTCTTGGGGGAGACCTCAATCTCATTCTATATTCTAATGAGAAAAGAAGAGGCTGCTTCTCTCCAGACTCGTGCAGAGCACAATTGGAGACCATCATGCAGGAACACAATCTTATTGATGTTGTTCCAAAAAATTGAAGATTCACCTGGAGAAATCGCAGGTTGGGCAAAGGCAACATCATGGAGAGGCTGGATAGATTCTGGTGAATATCATGTTCCTTTCCTCTTTCTCTTCTGCCTATGCCATGATCCTTCCCTTCTCTGCTTCTGATCATTATCCCACTTCTCTTGTTCTTGAAGCACACTGTCCCTTAGGGCCCATTCCTTTCAAATACAACCCTCTTTGGAACAACATCCCAACTGCCAAAGAGATCATTCAAAACACTTGGGGTCAACATATAGAAGGATCGTCGGGGTACATATGGGAAAACAGTTAAAAAGAACAAAAATTGCCTTAAAGGATTGGGCAAAGAATTATTACACGGAGCCTGAGAAGAAAAACAAAGAGATAAAAGCCAAATTGGAAAACATTCACAACATAATAGAGGAGGGCAGATTTCTGCAGGAAGACAAAGACCGTGAGAGTGAACTTTACTTCCAGCTATACCGCGTCAACAGAGAGGAGGAGTAGAAATGGAGATTAAAATCTCGGCAGCTATGGCTGCATGAAGGAGACAAAAACTCAACATTCTTTCATAAGCAGGCTGTTGTTCAAAAAATTAGGACAATGTCACATCTATCATAGACGGAGAAGGAAATATTCAAGTCACTGAAGGAGCTATTAGACAGGTAGCCTCAGATCATTACATTGCTCTCATAACAGAATCGAAAGAGGAGGAAGACTATTCAAATTTGCTGCAATATCTTCCCACCGAGATCAGCAAGGAAGTAAATGACAGCTTGGTCAAGGAGATTGAAGAAGAAGAAATAAGAGGAGCTATTTGGACCCTTCAACGAGATAAAGCTCCCAGGCCAGATGGTTTCCCAATATGCTTCTACAGAGCTCAGTGGGAAACAATAAAAAGAGATCTAGTCAAGATATTGAAATGGACTCAGTGAAAAGGAAAAATTGGAGGGTTCACCAATGCTACCCATCTCACCCTCCTTCCCAAAGAGAACCGGCCCTCATCTTTCTCCTGATTTCGATCCATCTCTCTTTGCAATTCTTCTTTCAAAATCCTGACCAAAATCCTTGCTACTCGTCTCAAACCTCTACTTCCCTTACTCATCTCTGAAAACCAAGGAAGATTCTTAGCTAACAGGCAAATTTCCAACTCAATCCTCCTCGTCCAAGAAGCTATTCACTCCAGCCAATCTAGGAACGAAAAAGGTTTTATTTTAAAGTTGGACCTGGCCAATGCCTTCGATAGAGTTAGGCACTCTTTCCTCATTGCTATTCTAAAGAAAATGGGATTTGATGGCCCTTTCCTCGATCTCATTAAAGCTTGCATTTCAGGCCCTTGGATCTCTCCTCTTGTTAACGACAGACCTAGACCTTCTTTCCAATCTTCTCGAGAGCTAAGACAAGGTTGCCCCCTCTCCCCCTATCTATTCATCCTTATGGCTGAATCCTTTAGTAGAGCTTTGGACAACAAGCGACGGGTTGGTCTCATTACTGGCATTAAATTTGAGAACAGGGTCAAAAACATCAATCACTCTCAATTTGCTGACGATACTCTGTTGATAGGAGGAGCATCCAATACAATAGCCTACTGTTTCAAATCCCTCTTGGAAAAATACATGAGCTACTCAGGAGGTATGGTCAATCAACAAAAAAGCTGCATTTATGGTTGGAACACTACAGCCCAAGTCCTTCATAGCATCACTAGCACCTTTGGGGTCCCTTGCAAATTAGATTGGGAACACTTTACTTATCTGGGCATGCCAGTGAGTGTTGGTCCTTTGAAAGCTGAAGTTTGGGATACCATAATAGAAAAGATGAAAAGGAAAGTGCAGCAATGGGGCTCCACTTGGTTCAATCCAGTAGGCCGCCTTGTTCTACTGAAACCAGGTCTCTCTTCCTTCCCTTATACCAATTTACACTTCTGCAAGCTCCTGCCATCTTCCATCATAAAATGGAAATCATTCTCCGCCACTTCCAATGGCAAGGGGGGGAAAAACGAAAAAAAGAAGTTCAATCTTGTTAGCTGGAAGCAGGTCATTCAAACCCACGAACATGGAGGGCTAGGAATCAGATCTACCAAGTACCTAAACCTGGTCTTTGGTGGCAAGATCATTTGGAGATTCATCAGCGACCACTCTGCCTGGTGGAAAAGAGTGGTGGAAGCCAAATATCTAAACTTTCCAAGGCAGCACCTCTTGGACATCGATATCCCCAATAGAGTTTTCTCCAAAATCTGGAGATTGTGCAAGAAAGCAATCCCTTTAATGACCCAAAATATTTCCAAAGTCCCCAAGGGTGGAACCAATATCAAAATTGGAGCAGACAAAATTATGGGATAACATCCTATCAGCAACCAACCTGGAACTGATCAAATTCTCTCTTTCTTTGACAATATAGGGCTTCATTACTTGGATCAGATTTCCCAACGGGATACCCACTCTCAAATTTGGACGGGATGGACCTTCCCAGTCATGCCCATGGACCTCAAGGCGAGTTTCACCATTCTCCAAGCTCACCTCCACAACATTGTTCCTATTAAAAAAAATGATATTGACAGTTTTCGTTGGGATCCCTCAGGCGCTCAGTACACAATTCAAGCTACCCATCAGTATATCTGTAGCAGCAATCATCCAATGCCTATTTGGAATGATTGGAAAACTGTCTGGAAGTCTGAGGCCATCCCAAAAATTAAATTCTTCATTTGGGCACTTCTAAAAGGGAAAATCCTTACTTCTGACAACTTGCAAAAGAGAGGCATAATTGGGCCTTCTCGTTGCCCAAACTGCCAAACAGCTGAAGAAACTATTCAACATCTCTTTATCACCTACCCCTTTTCCACTTCCTATTGGAAAGAAATATCCTTCAATGACCATCTCCCATGGAACCCCCATAACTCCATTGGAGAAGTTCTGCACCTTTGGAAGAAGAGTTACCCATGGAAAAAAAAGAAGAACAACATTGTCAAAAAGATTTGGGATTCTCTTCCCTACTCTCTTCTGTGGAACATTTGGTTGGCAAGAAACTGAATAGTTTTCAAAAATAAAGAAACCGTCACATGGAAACTTTGTAACAAGGCAAAAAGTCTTACTTTAGAAACCATCTCAGCTAAAAATCAGAAGCAAATTGACATCACTGGCCTTTGTGGTGAAGAAAGGAACTTCATAGGCTATATGTTGGACAAAAACAATAGTAACCAGAGTGGGAACAACATCAACAGCCAGCTTAACACCTCTATTCATAGCTGGAAAGTAAGATTTAAGGAAGAGGAGTTCTCAGCTTGGCTCAGAAATAACAACTCCAACTATCTCTTCTTCAATGCAGCCTCCAAATCCAACCCTGGAATAGCAGGGGCAGGTGGAGTCATCTACAACACCAACGGAGATATCAGAGCCGCTTATGAATGGGGGCTCGGTCCCCTCTCCAACAATAGGGCTGAAGCTCTAGCTCTTTACGAAGGACTTGTACAACTTCAAAAGCTAGGAATCAACTCAATAATAATCTTTGGTGACTCAGCTACCATTATCAGTCTAATGGTCTACAATTGAAGAGCCTCCAATGTGATTCTCCAACAAACTATCAATCGTTGTCAAGCTCTCATTCAACAAATGGCTGACCTTCGCTTCTTTCATGTCTTCGGGCTTCAATAAGGAAGCTGACACTTGTGCCAATAGTGCTTGCAACAGACCCATAGGAAATCTTCTCTACAACTTTGTTGAAACACATCATTATCTTCCTTGACCAAAATCCTTTCAATGCTCATAATGGACTATGGCCAAACAATTGACCTCGACTCTTGCAGCATCCTCACGAACTGTCAGGATCTGAATGCTACTCAAATCCTTTTTGTCAGCCTTCAGAATCTGGATCTCGCAGCAAAATCTCTGAATCCGATCCGCTATCATCTTTTTAGTCCTATCGCCCCCTGTGATCCTCCCCGTGACTTTCCTCACACTTTTCTCTTGTTCACTTCATCCCTCACTCTTAGTCTCTCGCCTGCCCTCGCTTTCTTAAATGATTTCTCCCCTCACTTCCGCATTTCTCATTTTCCCTCGCAGCTTTCGCTTCTCCTTTCATTAGCTCCCTGCTCTTCCCTTCGATCCCACTCCCTGCTGTCCCCCACTCATCCTCCAAGCCCCTTTCGCTCAGACTTGCCGAATCTGCAGTAACGCAAAGCCCTCCTCCCACAGAGCATCAAAGTCATAGTTCGGGTTTACTCAATGGCTAGAAATGAAGAGTGTCTTCGTTGCGCTAATTTGCAAGCAAAGTTGGAGAAAATCCGTGCTCACCAGAAGATTTTGGATGCTAAAATTGATATTCATGCCAAGATCACTAGCGAGAAGCATGAAGCTGACATCAACCTTTTTCTCCACCGAGTTACTTCGCTTCAGGAATAGTTTAACGATCTCTCCAACAGATGCAGCCATGCTCAAGAATCCATTGAAATTCTAAAATTTATGTTGGAGAAAAGAAATGTTCCCAACACCAGCTCTTCAAGCCTAAGAAACATTGAAATCGACAGCAAGCCAGAAGAATCTACAGCGCACCAGATTAGCCATATAAATATAGATTAAGCATGCAATGCAAATTCTTCTTCTTATTATCCCAGTTCATTAGAATCTATACTTGTTCAGGTTTTCCAAAAGTCATAAATGACAGGAACAAAGTGGAATTTTGTCTTCCTTGTAGTGTTCTCCTACTTTGCTTCCTGGGCATAATGCCTTGTTACTCAGGAGCTTAGTCTCCTCAATATTTTTTTTGGAATACAAACAACAACCGATTATGTTAAAAAAAAAATATTCAACAAGTCATAAATGACAGGAACAAAGTGGAATTTTGTCTTCCTTGTAGTGTTCTCCTACTTTGCTTCCTGAGCATAATACCTTGTTACTCAGGAGCTTAGTCTCCTTAATATTTTTTTTGGAATACAAACAACAACCGATTATGTTAAAAAAAAATTATTCAACGTTCAAAAAAATAATTAATGATAATGAGTGTTTAAGGGATAAAAATTGATTTAGTCAATAGTTATATTTGACTTTTGGAAATTAATTAATTATTATTTTAATATAATAAAAAAATATCTAATATTAATAATAATATCACATATTTTTCTTAAATGTGATATAAATAATATTCTATAAATGAACTATATTAGTTTTTAAATTGAATTTAAAAATTAATCTTAAGAAATTCATACATTATACAATTATTACTATTAATAATATATATAATATATAATATATATATATATATATATAATATTATATAATCATATACTTAAATGTGATATGAATTAATGAGCATTAAAAAAAAAAAAAAAATATTATATATTATTATTTTTTAATCAAATAAAATAAATTAAAAATAAACAAAACAATTAAAAGCCAAAAATTAGGATGCAATAACCAACAGAAGCATGGGGTTAAGAAAAAAGAGAAGGAACCCATGAATTATTTAACTTCCATCTAGCGTCATTGTTAAGAGTCTTATTCCATGGGCTACTACCATGGTTTATCAACACCATGGGCCATCTAGATTTTTGATTATCCATCGTCATTGTTAAGAGTCTTATTCCATGGGCTGCTACCATGGTTTATCATATCATGGGCCATCTAGATTTTTGATTATTATGTTATGAATCTAGGCTTTTAATTGTTACAATATCATGTCGTGTTAAGAGCCTTGATCCTCTTTTCAATTTCAATGACTTCTTTTAATTTCCGATGATGGATATTATTAACTTCTAAGTAGGTTTTTTTACAATACCATGGGCCAATACTCACGAGAGAAAGATGAGAGAGAGAGAGGAGGGAAGAAAATTATAATACCATGGGCTACTACCATGGTTTATCAATACCATGGGCCATCTAGATTTTTGATTATTATGTTATGGATATAGGCTTTTAATTGTTACAATATCATCGACCAATATGATGGCTTATCAATAGCACACGCCAAAAAACAATAACTTATTTCAAAATAAAAATATTTTACAAATATTTTGCTTTAAAATTTTTATAAATTTTTTAGGTTATATCTAAACAATATTTCATAGAGATTAAAATGAGGTATTATAATTAAAAAATGAAAATAATTATATTTACATATGTAAATATATAAATATAAATAATATTTAAAAGAACTAGGATAGATGCTCTTAACCAAGGAAGTGAAGTGAGAAAGTAAAGTGATTAACAGTGATAGAAGAAAGATAGTGCGTGATTTTTAAATTTTTTTTATTATTGTATTTTCTTTAACATGATTGATCCAAAATATAGGATTAATATTTTACAAGCAATTATGTTTTTTTATTAATTTAGACACTTTCTTAAATACAATAAAATGGTAACATATTTAAGAAAGAGAGAGATGGAAAGGGGAATAGAGTGCTGGAGAGAGACATAGACAGAGACATAGACGTGAGAGACACAGTGAGAGAGAGAAAGGAAGAGAAAGAGGAGGGGGAGAGAGGGAGGAAGAGAGATGGATTTGGAGGGGGGGCGAGAGGGAATGACAAGGGAGAGATGAAGATGGAATGAGGGAAAGAGGAGACAAGGGAAGAGAGAGAAAAGGAGAGGATAAGGATAGGGAAAGTAGGGGAAGAGAGAGACAAGGAGACATGGATATGGAGGGGGAGAGAGGGGGAGAGAGAGAAGGAGAGAGGGAGGGAGATAGTGACAAAGTTGGAGGGTGGAGAGAGAGTGTGTCTGATTGGGGCAGAGACGGAGGGATGGGGGAGAGAAGGGGAGAGAGAGTAAGGAAAAAGAGAGAGGACTTGAGAGAGAGGAGAGAGAGAGATGGAGTTGGAAGGGGAAGAAAGATATAGAGAGAGAAAGGTGGAGAGGGAGTGGCAAGGAAGAGATGGAGAGTCAATGAGAGAGAGGAAGAGAGAGATAGATAGATATGGAGAGAGAGAGAGTGTGTATGTTTTGGGGGTGAGAAGGAGAGACAAGGCGAGATAAAGATATAGATGGGGCGGGATAGGGGCTAGAAGAGAGAGGCAAAGAGAGAGAGGGATAGATGGGAGATAGAGATATAGATGGAGAGGGTAGAGAGAGGGAGATGGAGAGGAAGAGGGAGAGATAGATAGATAGATATGGGGAGAGAGAGAGAGGGAAAGGAAGAGGGAGGGATAGATAGATAGATAGATATGGGAAGAGAGAGAGAGAGCATGCTATATGTTTAGGGGGTTGAGATAGAGAGACAAATAAGGAGAGATGGAGGGAGGTATAAATATAGATGGCAGGGGGAGAGAGGAAAGAAAAGAAAGATAAAGGGAGAGACAGATATAGTGAGACAGAGGAGAGAGGGAGGGGATGAGAGAGGAGAGGGGAAGGGAGATAGACACATAATGGAAGGTGGAGAGAGAGGGAAGAAGAAAGAGTCTCACAGAGACAAATACATACATAGAAGTTAGATCTAGAAAGTGATGAATATTTTAAATTTTCACTAAAATAGATGTATTGATTTCAATGTAGTTGTTGATTTCTAATCCTATTTGATCACATGCACCATATGCATTGATTTCAGTGTAGATGTCGATTTATAATTCTATTTAATACCTTACGCTAATGCATTGATTTCAATGTCGATGTTGATTTGTACTCTTATTTGATTGCTTCAATGTAAATATTGATTTTTAATCATATTTGATCGCTTGCACTAGAGGCATTGATTTCAGTGTAGATGTCGATTTCTAATCATATTTAATACCTTACACTAGATGCGTTGATTTCAATGTAGATGTTGATTTCTACTCATATTTGATTGCTTGCATTAGATGCATTGGTTTCCGTGTAGCTATTGATTTCTAATCCTATTTGATTGCTTGCACTAGACGCATTGATTTCAGTTTAGATGTTGATTTCTAATCCTATTTGATTATTTGCACTAGATGCATTGATTTTAGTGTAGATGTTGATTTCTGATTTGATGCAACAAGATGTATGATGTACATTAATTTCAAATTAATTATATTAAATATGTGCATTGATTTCAATGTAAGCACATCTCTACCTCCTCCATCTATATATCTATCTCCCATTGTTTCTCCTTCTCTATCTCTCTATCTCAACCCTTAAATATACACACTCTCTCTCCATATCTATCTATCTACTCTCTCCCTTTCTTTCTCTTGCCCTTCTCTCTCTCTAACATTTGTCTTTCCATATCTATATTTCTTCTTCCATCCATGTCTTTTCCTCTCTCTTCTTCCCTTTCCGCCCCCCACTATATCTCTATCTCCCCTTGTTTCTCATTCTCACCCCCAAAACATACACACACTCTCTCAGTGTAAGCAGATAAAAATTATTCAACCATAAACACAATACTTGAATTTTCATCCTAAATAAAATGTTTGCTTACCCAAAATGTTTGCTTCTTGAAACTATAAACTATTTCTAATTGGGTACATTCTTATTATTCCCATCATTCAACATTGCTAATTACTTTGCATTCAAATGCCGTAATAGAAAATAGCTACCATTGAAAATTATTTGGGGTTTGAATGGTCTATGATTCCAAATAGTTTCAAATTGATTGCAATGAAGATTGTTTGTAATTGACTATATTCTTAGTATTCACATTTTCTATCTATCAAAATTGTTACATTGACACTTTGCACTCAAAATTTGTATTTCATTATTTTTCATCATTCAAGTTACTAACAAAGTCTTTCTCTCATTTCAACACATTAAAGTAACTAAGCACTTTTTAAATTAAATTGACCAAATTAATCTTAGACATATTTAGCATATTTAAAATAATCAAAATAATCATGTTCAATAAATTTTGTATGATCGTCCATATTAACGATCTATCAAGCGTCAAAAGAGACAAATCTCTCGGGGTGCAAACTTTTCTTCAGATTTTACACTTAAAAAATAAGTTTGCACCTGTGCATATTTGGATTCAGCGCCCTGAAAAACCCTTGGGACCCCTTGATTGTGCAGAAACTAGCTATTAAACTTGAGATTCCAATAAATTGCTACCGGATTTTGACAAAAAAACCTGCCAGAAAAGTTTTCAAAAAGTCTCATTATAGACAACTACTTAAGATAGATCTAAACTGATGTTACGAGAATATTCAATAACCATTTGACTGTACGATCTCATCTCGGCCTTTGCGCATTAAACAAATATTTAAAGAAAGAAAGTGAAACGATTTGGTCACCGACGTGGTTGGTCGACCTGCGATTCACCGTCGCTTCATTTCATTCTGTTCCAGCTCACCTCCACATCTTCCATAAGCGCTCCATATTATTTTTTATATACGCCATGGAGGACATCTTTGTTGCGCAGGGTTTCGCAGGCGCTGCGGATGGGATTGGCTACTCGGTCTCAGGGTCGGGCACTATGAGGAAAACAGATCCCCATATGTCCAAGATCGAGCAGGCCAGGCAGCGTCGTAAGGTCGAGCGGTCGCTGGTCAGTTTGCAGCAGCGCCTGGCATCGGCTTTTGGGTATTCTTCTCGCTTTGGAAACAGTGATTGGCTACTCGGTCTCAGGGTCGGGTACTATGAGGAAAACAGATCCCCATATGTCCAAGATCGAGCAGGCCAGGCAGCGTCGTAAGGTCGAGCGGTCGCTGGTGAGTTTGCAGCAGCGCCTGGCATCGGCTTTTAGGTATTCTTCTCGCCGCCTTAGAAACAGATGGCAAGGGAAAAAACCCTAGCCCTATCCCTAGCCCAAATCCCAACGCTAACTCTAATAACCCGTTACTTGCTCCTCTCGTTGGCCTGGCCCGAGGAGAAACAAGTAAGCCCTTTCAAGATTGCCTCAGTGCTTGTCCGTCCGGCGCTTAAACTCCCTTCTCTCTTACAGGCTTTTGCTCCAACCATTGATGCCGTCAAGTAGGGGCTTGATGAGGTTGAAGAGCTGGACAGGCGGAGGAAGAATCCGTGTGGGAGTCAGGCGTTGTCTTATGAGAGACCCCTTCTGCAATTTAAATTTGATTTCAAAAAGAAGGCAGAAATGGCTTCCCATGCGATCGGAGCGCTGTGAGATGAGACGCCGCTGAGTTCTTGGTTTAGCAGAGACGGCAAGATAGATGATAAGAAGAGAAGGGTAGAGCAGATATTGAAAGAGGCCATGGAGAACCCTCAGGACTTAGTACATCTGTGAAGATTGGCACAGTATCTGGGCCTCTGTTGTGGCTTGAAAATGAATCAAAGTGAGTTGCGAAATCGTGCTTGGATCATGGCGTAATCGACATACTACATACTCTGGTGATTGATTTGGTTTGGTTACCAGAGCAGTTTTTAAATTATTGTTCAGTTAGTGGTGTGCTATTTTACCACAACGTTCACAAATAGTTTTCTTTGCATTTTTTTTTTAATTATTGACGGGCTGGTTATATTTTTTTTAAATCTCCACCACAGAGTGTTAATTGGGTTTTGGATAAATGATGATGGGATGTTTGCTAATTTTTTTTGATGTGAAGTCTGATTCAATTCCCAGTCACAATGTTTTCCAAAATAAAGTTTCAATGAACCATAAGTTTTGGTACAAATATTGTACTATCAGTTAATGTTGGACATTATAATAAATATGTAATCCTACCAAACTTACAAAAAAAGTTCTCTAAAATGAAATATCTAAAAAAAATTCTTTGAATATTCTAAACTTTCTCTTGATTTTGTTTTCTTTTCTTAATAATTTTCATCTAATATTCTTCTAAATGTCTTTTTGATTTTTTATTTTTTTCCTTCTTTCTTCCTTGTATTTTTTTCCTTTCCCACATCCGTATAGATCAAGGGCTTAGTATTAAGGTTATCAATCAATTTATTGGTTTCAGATAATAAAAGGAAACAACATTATATCACCAGAATTACAAATTTCAATCTAAAACAAAAATGAAGAACACTTAGCATTTTTGTACGTATTTTGTTGGTTAGTTCAACTAGAACATCAGATCCCATTCCTTTTAATCTTAATTTTATTTCTATCCAATAGGATTTGAAGGCACGAACAGACTATTCCACTGTAAAATAGTAAACTGGAGCGATTGAAGGCATGGTATTTGTTTCAACTGTTATTCTAATAGACCAAATATTGTTTCATAGTTCGAGGGAAAGGATGACCGAATATGGACGATGTAATTGCTTTGATTCAAGAAAGTAACGTAAAGCTCAAATGAGACGTTAATTTATTGCAGAACCAAAGCTGAAGGATTACGCTTTAATGGTTCTCTTCCCTTTATACTTTACTTATAAGTTGGAAAAGTTTTAACTTGCTTGAATTTTCTTAAATTACTTTAGGTATAATTGGAAAATTTATACCAATAGAAATTGCAACCTAGTTTACATGTGAGCTTTAAAATAAAAATTTAAATAACAAAAATACTATTATATTTTTAAGACGAGCTTGAGTTTGTTTCTATATATATAGATATATATTTTAATATTAATTGAAAATACTAAAAACCGTAAAAAATATGTTAATTAAAAAAATATAAGAATTCTTCTTAATTAATAAAAGTATAAGAATTAGTGGTTTCCACTTAAGGATTTGGTCATGTTTAACCATCTTTTTATATATGAAATATTGGTTTGTCATTTCAATTTTTTTTTAATTCCACATAGTTGAATTACTCAAAAGTTTTTTATTAGAGATAGTGAATTGATCTCTCTTGCACACATTCACAACAAATTTTTGAAAAGAATACATTGTATTTCTAATACTATTAGTTGTTGTTTTAGTCCAATCAGATACATCATAATTTGGGGGAGTTGTGACAATTAACTCTTTACCTTTATACAAAGTTGTTGCCATGATATAGCAACAATATTTGGTGGATTTCAAGCATTTTCTATATATGTTAGCCAAAACACAAAATCAAGGTGCTTGAAAAGGTACCCAAATCTTTAATATTTTAATTTATATGCATGGTTGTCATGGTATAACAACCTAAGACTTTTTACTAGTGAATGTGGAGCCTTAACCAAAATACAAACTAAGGTGTTAGTATCAAGGGGTATCTATTTCACCAAATTTATATAAAGTTTCATTGACTAAGGAGTGATGAGCAAGGGATGTCTAATTTGTGAAATTTAATCAAATGTTTCTTTGATGAAAATGCTCATATTTCTAGGATATAATATTATTCACAGGGTTTATAATATTAATCTTTCGGTTTAATATAAATCCTTTTGGGTTTATAACCATGATCCTACATCACATTGTGATAGATTTTCTCAATATGAAAATCAACCATGGACCAACATGTCATTGTGACAAAGATTGTCTCGATGTGAAAATTAATCATGCTCAACCATGGTCCAACACCACATTTCGACAAAGATTGATTGACAACCATTTAGTCAATCAATGTCACATTGTGACATTGATTGTCTGCATATGAAAATAAATCATGGTCAACTATGGTCCAACATCACATTGTGACAAAGATTGTTTCAAAATGAAAATCAACCATGGTCCAACGTTGCATTGTGACAAATATTGTTTCAATATGATAATCAACCATGGCCAACCATGATCAACCATGGTCCAATGTCGCATTATAACAAAGCTTGTCTGAATATGAAAATCAACCATGGTAAACCATGATCCAGTGTCGCATTGTGACAAAGATTGTCTCGATATGAAAATCAATCATGCTCAGCTATGGTCAACTATGGTCCAACGTCACATTGTGACAAAGATTGTCAACCATGTTTATTTTAGGGTTTATATCCAATGGGTTTATAATATTAATTCCTTGGGTTTATAATACCCTGGATTTATAATATAAATCCCTTGGGTTTATTAATCTAATGGGTTCATATTCATAGGGTAAAATTATTCATAGGGTTTATCATATTAATCATTCGGTTTAATATAAATCCCTTGGGTTTATAATCATGGTCCACAATGGTCCTACGTCACATTATGACAAAGATTTTCTTAATATGAAAATGAACCATGGTCCAACATTGCATTGTGACAAAGATTGTCTCGATATGAAAATCAATCATGCTCAACCATGGTCAACCATAGTCCAACGTCGCATTTCGACAAAGAGTTTCTCAATATGAAGATGAACCATGGTCAACCATGTTTATTTTAGGGTTTATATACCTTGGGTTTAATATTATTCCCTTGGGTTTATAATACCTTGCAGTTTTATAATTAATCCCCTGGCTTTATTAATCTAAGGGTTCATATTCCTAGGTATAATATTATTGATAAGGTTTATAATATTAATGCTAGCGTTTAATATAAATCCCTTAGGTTTATAATGATGGTCAACCATGGTCCAATGTCACATTGTGACAAAGATTGCCTCAATATGAAAATCAACCATTGTTAACCATGCTCCAATTTCTCACTGTGACAAAGATTGTCTCAAAATGAAAATCAACCATGATCCAACATCGCATTGTGACAAAGGTTGTCTCAATATGGAAATTGACCATGGTCCAATGTCACATTGCGATAAATATTTCTCAATATTAAAATCAACCGTGGTCGTCGAACGTTGCATTGTGACAAAGATTATCTCAATATGAAAATAAAACATAGTCAACTATGTTTATTTTAGGATTTATAGTATTTATCTTAGGGTTTATATCTCTAGGTTTTATAATATTTATCCCTTGGGTTTAATATTATTCTCTTGGGTTTATAATCCCTTGGGTTTTTGGTACTAATTCCTTGGGTTTATAATCCCTTGGGTTTTTAATATTAATTCCTTGGGTTTATTATTCTAAGTGTTCATATTCCTACTATATAATATTATTCATAGGGTTTATAATATAAATCCTTGGGTTTATAATCATGTTCAACCTGACCAACCATAATTCAATGTCAAATTGTAACAAATATTCTCAATATGAAAATTAACCATGGTCTAATGTCGCATTGTGACAAAGATTGTCTCAATATGAAAATGAACCATGATCAACCATGTTTATTTTAGGGTTTATAATATTTATCTTCTGGTTTATATACTTTGGGTTTATAATACTGGGTTTTAAAATTAATCCCTTGGGTTTATTAATTTAAGAGTTCATATTCTTAGGTTATAATATTATTCATAGGCTTTATAATATTAATCCTAGGGCTTAATATGAATACCTTGGGTTTATAATGATGGTCAACCATGGTCCAATGTCACATTATGGCAAAGATAGTCTCAATATGAAAATCAACCATGGTCAACCATGGTCCAATATCTCATTCTAACAAAGATTGTCTCAATATGAAAATCAACCATGGTTAACCATGTTTATTTTAAGGTTTATAATATTTATCTTAGAGTTTATATGCCTTGGGTTTATAATATTAATCCCTTGGGTTTAATATTATTCCCTTGGGTTTATTGTCCCTTAGGTTTTTAGTATTAATCCCATGAGTTTATAATATCAATCCCTTGGGTTTGTTAATCTTAGGGTTCATATTGTTAGGGTATAATATTATTCATAAGGTTTTAAATATTGATCATTGGGTTTATAATCATGGTCAACCATGGTCCAACGTCGCATTGTGACAAAAATTGCCCCCATATGAAAGTCAATCATGGTCAACCATGGTCTATTGTTGGATTATGACAGATTTTCTCTATATGAAAATCAACCATCATAGACCATGGTCAACCATCATTATTTTAGTGTTTATTATATTTATCTTGGGGTTTATATACCTAGGGTTTATAATATTAATCTCTTTTGTTTAATAATATTCCCTTAGGTTTATAACACCTTCGGTTTTTAATATTAATCCCTTAGGATTTTAGTATTAATCTAAGGGTTCATATTCCAAGGGTATAATATTATTCATAGGGTTTATAATATTGATCCTTGGGTTTATAATTTTGGTTAACCATTGTCCATCGTCACATTGCGAGAAAGATTCTCTATAAATAATTAATAACAATAATTAAAATAATATTAATTAATAATAATATTTAAATTAAAAATTTTATTATACATATTATATTATAAAATATAATATTATATACATTAAATTAAATTAATATATATTATGCAAAATTGAGTCACGACCAAGCCAGAAACCAAATTGGTGTATGAAACCCCCTTATTTGTGGAACAAGCGACCCACCTCCACGCAACAATTTCACTGCTAAGTCTTCGAAAGCATATATACTCTACCCCTCTAGTTTTTAAATATAAATTAATTAATATAAATGAATATTGATATGAATATTATTTATAATAGTTATTTATTAACGTGGTTGTGCTACTCAGTTCTATTTGACTAAACACTGTTGAAATTTGAAATAGTAGTTATGTTTTATTCTACTTAATTTCTTTTATGGACTCAAAGTAAGCCAATTAAGTTAAGATATCGAGTTCTTTAATAGCATTAAATAAATAAAATTTTTGAACAGATTTAATATTAAAGTAGTATTTAATATTATTATTATTATTTTAATATTTCTATTGTTATTAATAATATTTTATTATTTTAGCAGTGAATGTGGTTGATATATTGTTATAAGTGTATATCAACTACATACGTCTTTGGGCGTATATCAACTACATTTACTAATGTAGTTGTGTTAGTATCTTGGACACAACAAGAATCCATTAGTGCCATTATTGAGCCTCTTATCTTATTAATCTAATATACCTTTCATTGGAACTACGTCACAAAGTTTAGCAAACTTTAATTTTGAGGTTCAAAATTTGGTGAATTTAAAAAAAAATATTAATGTTCTGCGAACCTCATAGCCATTGACCAAGCCTGTCACTCAAAATTTATGACTTTATGTCACAACTCTAAGATTGTAATTTATCCTTATAGTTTCCAAATCCATGATAACATTTTTATGTTTATTGATATGAAATCTTACCATTTTATACAATATTCCTTTTTAAAGTTTAAGTATATATTAAGAAAATGTGTATGGATGAATTTACTAATAAACCTGGTCGATTCTAATAAAAAAATGTTTAAATTCTAATCGAACCTAATCATTGCCAAACAAACGTGCATCATTGACAAGTTATGTTGTTATAAATATAATTCCATAGTGGAAAAAAGAAATGTGTAACATAATCAAGTTATGTTGTTATAAATATAATTTCAAAGTGAAGGAGAAATGTGCAACATAATCAAGCTATGTTGCTATAAATATAATTCCAAAGTGGAAAGGAGAAATGTGTAACAAGATTATGGTATGCGAAAATGCTAATGAAAAAGAAAGACCAAACCTACTCAAACCAAACAGTAGAATGCTAAGAAATGTTGACTCACTCACAATTTCGAATGACTGTATTGAACACTGTTATGACCAGCACAAGAGATATATATACTCAAGCTCAGATGTCTCCATTTGTGTACGAATTTCAAATTACTAAACCATATTAAAAGCATCTCATAAAAACACTATACAAAAATGAGATCTGACAACCAGACATGGCATGACCTCTATAGCGAGGGTCTTCCCTGGATTTCATGCATCTTACTACTTAAGTCAAACCTTATTTCAAAACTTATATTACCACCTTATGCAAAACTTTTTATAGCCATTGACATCCCCTTCCTATCTTAGTTTTTACTATCCTATACAAAATCTACTGCATGCTTTGGCGTGCACTCTCTTGTCCAGAAAAGCACATCAGATGCTGGTACTTGCAGATCATTTAAAGTAACGATAATATACTTTATTTCAACAACAATTAATTCTGGCAGCAATCAGCCAACTACAATATGAGTTATTGGAGTCCAACCAGTTCACTCTTCCATCCGTCTCCTGGATTCTTCTCAACTCCCTCTTATCATCATCAGGCCAGAAGCTCTTAAAAAAAGCTCTATAGCAATATAGACTTTTACATAAATAAATTCAATATTAGATTCTCAAATAGAGCTTTGAAACCATAACTCATGTTCATAGCACAATTCGGAGATAGAGTACTGTTCTAAGGAACTAATAGCTAAACCCTTCCATCTCCAGTCAATGACTCCTAGGATGATATGAAATGAAAATGCTAATAAAACACAGTTAGAGCAACATGTTTGCACATTGAACTGTCAACTGCATGAAATGCCTAGAGTGCTCTGTACCCTTCCGCAGTCGATAAATAGGCCGTAATCTATTCCCTTTTGTCTTCTTCTGTATCGTCATTCAAGCTGAAAACATCTTTGCTAGTCTCTTTCTTCTCTGGCATTGCAGAGTTTTCATCACCGTCAACCTTTGCTAACGACTTAGTCAAAGACATCGTCTCTTCTTCACCAAACTCTTCTCCTACATCATCTGAATAAGCATATCTGTTCCAACCAAGAAAATAACATAAGACTTTAAGTTCCCTCGCACAAGTTCCAACTTATAACATTTGATAGCATTGCATAAAATATATATACATGCTTCCTGATATTTATCTGTAGCATTGCTTAGAACGAGAATATAGAAAGAAGATCTGTAACGACAAGAAAGCACAAAGCAAATTTCATCTTACCTAGTGGAGTTTTGAGATGGAGCCCAAAGTGCACAGATGACACAAAGCAAAGAAAATGAAAGAACATGCCAAAATGCACTTATAACCCATGCACTCTGCCAACGCTCACTGAACGGATCAGTTGCCTTGAAATACAGCTGCAGTAGAGAAAGAAAACTATGTTAAACAAACGTGCTATATCTAAAACTGAAATTTAAAGGGCAAGATACTTGACATTCCTTTCCGAAGAAAATTTCAGAGCAAATGCTGCAAACCAAACATATTATCAGTATATGATGTTTAACTTATATCGGATAGGCATGCTCCTGCCAGTGTGTACATGCTCAACAGCCCTAATTTTAAAGGCTCAATCTGTCACCCTCAACTCAATAGCTGACACTCCAATATTAGAACGGATATTTATGTAGTGAAAAACTGTATTGTTATTGAATGGTAGGAACATCACCGGCTGCCAGAGGACCCACGAAAACCAGAATCACCACAAAAATGAGTTTCGCATAAGTGCAAATGCATTTCTATGCTAAATTTCAACAGTGAGGCATTTATACATGCTAAGCTTCCAAAACAGCGGTGTTTACTCTTCTTTCTTGTGGAATATCAAAGTACTCTCAGCATAGGCTTTTTGTTCATTTTTAACCTTTAAAGTTACTTGGTTCCACTGAAATCAAAATATGAGCCAAAGAAATTCAATCCGTGACATGATGTAAAATTCATATTTTATGTGAGTTAATACAAACAAATTGTGTCATGTTTAAATTTCAAAAGTATAGTGATTCACAACCATTTTACTTGAAATTTGCAAAACACACATTAGTGTCTTAGGAACATTGTTCGGAATGAATCTTATGAATGAGTAGGGTATCAGTCAGGTTGACAGCAATTATGTTTAGGGGATATATAGAGTCTTGAGTATCTGTTTCAAATGGAACATGCTAGGTTAGGTCCCTTACATTAATCAGGCAGGAATAGGTGTTGAGATTATGGGTGATCTTCACTTAAAGCCACGTGCTGACACAGTAATTGATGTTTCGAAGGTTTTAATGAAGCCACCATATGGATATGTTACCCACTTTATTATTTACAACTAGGTTGGCCTAGTCAACTTCTTGGGGTTAGTGCTCGAGCCTCCAACCCTACATTGGTGTGTATAAAATTATAAATATACATGCACTCCTCATTTGTAACACATATTCATCCATTATTTGATCAAGTAATAACAAACTAAAGGCCACCTCTGAAATAAATATACCTTCACAAGGCACATAGTCAATTGTATCTCATTCATCCACTTATCAAATATATATTATTTTATCCTATATGAATTTCAACATTTTGTCCTTATGTTGCATATTCGGTAAATGGTTATTGGTCATTGCATTAGAATCAAAGCATTTATGAACCAGATTGGTTCATTACAATAACCATTCGGGTATTTTAGAGAGAGTTAACTAAAGAAATATACGTCAACAATGCATACAATCCCAGCTCTTGTGAGGATGCAACAAGGAATAAATGAAGAGAGAATGCATTTTGGGCAGTCCTCATGACCAGATATAAAATAATTAAATTGGCATTACTCTATTTATGCCCTCATGACCAGATAAAATAATTAAATTGGCATTACTCTATTTATGCAACAGCCTAGTTAACAACTATTTGTTATTCATGCATTTTCCATGCCCAAACAGCAACGCTTGATATTTCATTTAGAAACACTAATTCTTATAATAATGGAAGTAAAGTCCTCAGAGAAAATTTTCGTAAGGAAGGAAACAACTTAGATTAAAACTCACAGTTAACTGCTTCAGAGAATGTAGGAAAACAGAACTAAGTCCCGGCTTCAGATTGATTTGATGAATTAACAAGTGCAAGTTCTTAGGTTTACATAGGATAGGCTAGACATTCTAGATAGGTAAGAAGAGATATATTAATGTCTAATGAACGACCAAAAAATTAGGTCATGGGACTGAAAAAAAGTACAATCAGCAATAGGCACCTGCAGCAGTACCTGACGTTCCTCTGAAAGCATAAAGTAAGCTAAAATAATCAACACATGAGAAATATATGAAATAGCACGATCAAGTAATGTCGGAAGAAAGAAAGAAAAGAAGAAGGGGCTAGATATAAAAGCAAGGCCCTACCCAATATCAGCATCAGAGATGCGAATATAAGTAGGGGTGGTAGGGAAACTTCTGTCACTGTCCGTTGCTGATAAGGGACCAATACAAATCCTAAGAATGTCAACTGAAGAATCCGGAAAGGATCCATAGAGGCTCGGCTGTGACATCGTGGGTGGATGCCAGTCATCCACTTAAACTCCCACACACTCTAGGCAAATATTTCAATTTGATTTCTAGCAATAGCATTGAGCAGAACATATTGAGTAAATCGGAAAGAAAGGGATAATAGTTGGAAACCCATGCCGCTTTTATCATGAATGGCTACATCGGTCTCAGGATCCTGAAAAGAAGGATTCAACCACATCTCTCTATATAGCAATGAGAACTTTAGGGATTAATTCTGCAATTGACCTTTGCTGGGCTCTTGACGTGTCAAGCTTTTGTGACTAAAAGCAGGATAAACTGCTAAATAAAACTAAGAGCAGATTCACAAAACATTTAAGGCCTATGAAAAACTGGTGAACAAGAAGCAGAGTCGGAAGAAGCACACTAGGGAATGGGCATGACAAAAATTGGTGAACAATGAGCAAGCTGGGAATGGCATGCACCAAATCCATATTGTTTGGAAAATGCTTTCAGATTGTATCGTCCAAAGGCATAATTGTTTATTTCATTGCAATCAAAGAAGCACAAAAACAGTCGAAAATAGATATGAACAAAGCATCCATACTTTATCACAGCCAGTATGGCATAACTTGAAAACCTTTTTATTCCAGTATAAGCTCAATTGTTAAATAAGTGATCAAAAGACTACTGACTGATAAATTGCCATCAAAAAGACTTATCTAAATGTCTAGCCTCACAAATATAAAAAATGTCATAACACAGTTGAAAATGAACAGTTACATCTATCACAAGAGTCCAGTCAAAGTAGTTTTTTATTGATAGCGTTCTTTTCTCCAAGGGACTGGAAATTTGGGTCATATAAGATAATTATAGTAATGTCCAACAAATGACCACAAAACTGGGTCAATGGATACTGAGTACAATGATATTGATACAAGCTGGAGTACCAAAAGGTATCCTATATAAAGGACAACAAATGAAGTAAAAACATAGTGTCTATATGCTAAAACATGGAAAAGTTAAAACCCTTGACTATAACTCTCGGCGGCCATAGAAAGGAGGCAAGGACTAGGGCATGCTCCAGTAGATCTAGATCTATCTCTCCTAACACTCGATGCCAAATGAAGAAAACTCAAATAGAATGGTTCCCCAAGGGAGAGCTGGGGGAAGATCTGGACCCTTTGTTATGCTACTGTGAAGAAGAAGTAATCCATTGTTGGTGTCTAGGTGACCTCAGCTGCTTGCTCGTAGGAGATCTAGATTCTAGTCTAGCGATGTCTCTAAAGACTCTGGGGAAGGGGAATGGTCCCTCAGGTCTGCATTGATCTGGAGTCCCAGGCATTGTTACTATCAGTGTATTTGTTGGTGCCCCTAGCTGATGAAAACACAAAAAGGACATAAACCGCTGAACAAGATCTGGTCAAGGAGGAGCCTGGAGAATGTGGGCATGGAGTTTGAAGGTCTCCTATATGTAAATGGCTAGACATCTCTAGTCTGAGTACCAAAAGAACTGGGAGAGGGTCTAGATCCCCCTAATTAGGCTAGGAAATCTCCCACGGATCTCATTATAAATGGGGCAACAAAAGATGAAATGCTCACCAATCTCAATCTCTCAAAGATGGCATAGCTGGCAGATCCTATCTAATCGATCAATCTGGTGATGAGTCTCAATCTGCAGCCTATGAGAGCCAACTCTAAACTATCCCAAAGGGGGATCCAAATGGCATGAATCCAATTGTGAAGTGTCTAATAGGACTGAACAATGAGTTCATCCCTCATTAGCATGAAGTATTCAGCATAGAAATCCATCTTCGGATGTAATCCACCCTAAAGATTTAAGTGACCTATAGATATCCTCTCAGATGATTTTATTCATCTCCTACTTGGTTGATAAGAGGTCGCAAGGTGCACACAGAGAATATTAGAAGGAAGGAGATCCAAGACTGTAGTGTACCAAAACCGAGATCGAGCCGAAGGACTAGTTGTTGCAACAAATATCTAATGAACAATAGACCAAGTATGGATATTAGTCACACCCTTTCATTGTATCAACAAAGCTCTAAACATAGTGTAGAAGAGAGATGAATCCAAACATTGTCTTAAAGTTGGAAGGGGTGAGCCAAACACAAGAATGATGGGTTGAGGAACTATATGCCTACTCTAAATGATGTGGCGAAGGAGGATGATTTGTACTCTCTCTGATGAAGACCAATCAGACTCTAGTAAACCAAGCCCCCAAACCTTAGAACAATATAGAATTGTGGACTGAACAACAGTGTCCATGAGTCACATCTTGATCGATATGTCCTGATAATTATTCCAAAAACACTGTCTCTCAAGAGGCTAATCACTATTTTTTGCATTAATATTGCCAAAAACTAATATCTAGTAACACAAGACATGACCCACTCAACAACTCCTATTGAATAGAGATTATGCAAAAAAGGTAAACTTAATGTGAGGGAAAAAGTGATTTCTTCTGATACTTACATCAAAATTTTGGGAAGTGGCCTTCAATGGGAAAGAAAGATCGAACTTCTAAAAGTTAGACATATAGTCCTAGCTTTAATACACCATACATAGAGAGGATTTCGTTTGCAAAATTAAAATCTGCTTCCACCATATTGAACAATCATATTGTAATGTCCCTTCCTAAATTATTTTGGAACAGGATTAATTTCTATATTTTGGAGCCGACTTTGGAGGTGATAAGGCCCATTCGATTTTTATTAGGAGATTAGACTTAGGAGAAGTTATTTTGTTGTGGTTAAATTACACATGGGGGCCACCCACACTAGGGAAAGAGGCACTTCCTAGTTCGGTTTGCATGAAGGCTGTTACTTTGCATGTAGGTGGTTAAGTGAGGGCCCACGATGGAGGTAAAATTGGAGGGAAAAGTGCTCCACAAAATCGATATAAGGAAGGTAGCTCTCCTCATTTCATTCATCTTATTGGAGTATATCGATTTCTCTTGTGTTGCTGGAGCTACTTAGCCGAGTCATTAGTTGTTTAGCACGAGTTCTTCAGGCGAAGAGCTCACCCTTTCTTCACGGGACTTCGAGTGCCACCCTAGGAAGGTTTTCATCATTTCTTTATGAGGAGGATCACATTGTAATTCCCAGCAGTAGCATTCCCTTCCAGGTTGTGCGTATCACTGGGGGACGCAGTGGAGAGGAGGTCGAGTTCCTTGGTGGTGATTAGCAGTGGAGATTTGACGTGAGATTTTTCGAAGAGGAGGCTAGGGAGGATTAACAGCATCTAGGAGTGTTTGGGAGTTGATTGAGCTTTTGGCCTGGCAGTGTGATTTTCGCACTACCTGGGCTAGCGCAAAGGCAGTGTGTGGGAGCTCATTTGGTGGGTAGAGTATCAGTCCTTGAGGGTGGGCTTTGCCGTGGAGGTTAGAGGAGATATTTGGAGTGGTGTTTGCTTCCATTTCAGAACTTAGAGGAGGACTTTGTGGTCATTCCTTGCAGGCTGTATTTCTAGAGCTGTTTGGAGGGTGTGGATCATAGAAGAGGTTGAATTTGGGAGGTCAAAATTTGGCCAAACCATTTCTGGGTTTTTGACAAGGATCCTAGATATAAAGTTTCAGAATTTTCTGAGCACTGAAAGTGGGGTTTTTAGCCATATCTTTGCAGCAGATAGTGCAGAATTGCCAGGGATTGCACAGTGCCTTTTGGGGTCAATTTTGGGAGGTCAAAATTGGGCCAAACCATTTCTGGGTTTTGGCCAAGGAGTTTGTTGCTGAAGTTTCATCACTTTCTGAGCATCGAAGGTAGGGTTTCTTACAGCTCCTTTCTAGTTAACGGTTGTAGTTACTAGGAGACAACGCATGGCATTAGACGAGAAGTTCTTTCCAACATCGAGATTACTGTTTGACACCTGAGTTCTGTCAAACTTGCCCTTGAGGCAAGCCCAGGTGCATTTTCCGCACTATTGTACTTGCTCCACTCCATTAATAAAATGGCTCCGCTGGTTCACATTTCTATTGTGTATTGAGCATTTGTTGTTCGTTTAATTTTTCTATGTATGAATCACATTTGCTTTGTATATCACTTTTTGTTCCAAATTTTCTGGATTTGGGACATTACAATGGTATCAGAGCATGATCTTGGCCCAGCTGTGGGAAATTAGCCAGAAGATCTTGGAAGCTTTGGGTATGAGTGCACAATGACGGGTGAAACCAAAGACAAACCCATGGCTCAAGGGAAATCCAGTATGCAGAAATTTTGGGGTAGAATTCATTGGGACGATGAGAGGTTGGCCCAGTTGAGGAGGGTGACAGACCAAACCCATCCTCACCCTTACAACAAAGACGTTAGAGGTGAGCAAGCCGTGGCAGTGCAACCATCTACATGGTGTGGGGAAAGTCGACCAGATTAGGGCACCAGATCTCTTGAAAATGAGCAAACATGATAAAGACGGTTAGATGGTGAGACCAGGGGGCACTTTTGCTAGTGGAGACCTGGCTTTAAATATCAGGAGCCTGAGGAGGAGGCTGAGCACGATGCTGAGAGCCCCCAGGGATGGTGAGGAGCACATTGATATACCTGGTGTGGTGCAGGAGTCACCTTTATTAGAGACCTCTTTGATAGCCCCAGTTAACACCCTGGTAGAGAGGATGGAGTCTACTCGCATAGGACCATTTGTTGAGGGGGTGCCATCCCTGGACGAGATGCCAACAGTTGCTGAGGTATCTGGAGTCGTGACCGAGTTCACAGGTGACAGACGCCCATGACAATTCCATCAGTTTCAGACTGACCTTCTAGTTTGAAAAAGGAAGGTCGCGTTAGTGCAAGAGGCGATTTTGTAGCAGACAGAAGAGCTGGAGGGCATGAGAGTGATTTATGCCGAGTCCACGACCAAATTGACTCACGTTGGGGAGCAATTGGATTCCCTATTGGTGCAACTAGAGTGCACGTTAAAGCGTGAGTGCAACCCTCTTTGGGCATACATAAACGGGGCTAGAAAAACTGTTAGGTTACCTTGGCTCATTGGATAGAGGGACACAAAGCTACCTAATCAGATTGTATCTATTGACCAGGATAGCGAAATGAGACTACCTAAGTTGCACAAGGTGCGATACCCGCATGCTGGGGTTGTTCTATGTGTGGGAGTTTGTGCATTCGATCCCTCTCTTGGGGTTGTGTGGCGAGAGATTCTGAGTTGGTACCCGATGGAGTGGACTATAGAGATGGTAGTGGACCAAGGTGGAGCTCAACAAAAGTTTGCAGGCACTAGGGATGCTGGAAGCCCTAACTGGCATTGGGATTCGAGAGGGACTACCTATCATTTCCCATGTATGCCGGTTGACTACAACCGAGATGGTGCAGTTGACCTAGCAGTTGAACATGCACATTCGCTAAGGGAGTCTCGGTTAGCACCAGTGGTCGACTAGTTTATGGACAAACTCTTTTGTTTTTCTTGGTATGGCATTTGTACACGGGATCACTGGGTGATCATCATACTCTGGGAGGAGTTTGTTTGGAGGAGGTGGCATTGGCAGGCCACTAGATGGTGCCTTGCATGGAGCTGGGGGCTCTTATCTTTTGTGCAGGACACAGAGGACGCAGAGGAGCGGAGCAGTGGTGGCATCACTGCTGACGCATAGGGAGAGTCACTTTTCGGATCCCTCGGGGGGGGGGGGGAGGGGGTTTGGAGGGAATATTCATTCATCGGCGTGGATAATGATGCGATGGTGGAGGTAATGATACTGATTGGGTGTGGCCTGACACGTATAGACATAGCTCTAGGCCATCATATCCAGGGATATGTGGGAGCATCTAGCGTTGAGCTGTGGTCTATAGGTGGGCATGGAGATGCATGGTGGTGTGTTGTAGTGTGTTAGACTACGTTGCGGAGTGGGCATGCCACTCATCGCATTGAGTACATGCGGGGAGTGATAGGTGTAGTGACACGGGCGGGAAGCAGGATGGTACGAGATGGCATAGCTATAGATGAGGGTATCTAGCAGTGTACAGAGGTAGGTCGCGATGTACAGTGGCATGTCCAAGAGTATTGGGATGATCGGTGGTATGCAGAGGCATATGGTGCTGCACAATGACGGCTTGGGGCATTGTTTCCAGGGACACCCATGGACGAAGATACCAGGCATACCTTTGGGTGTAGTTCACCTAGGATCGAGGGGGACACAGATGAGCAATACTTGATGGTATCCGCAGGGATTCACACGCCTGACCCTCTTCTACATCACTTACAAGAATGGGTGATCTGGTTGTTGTCCTTTGACACTCTGAGCACGAACAACAGGGGACGAGGAACTTAACCAAGATATTTGGATGACACTTGGTGCAATAGAGGGGAGACTTCTCAGCGAGGGCATCAAGTCGATGCGCAAGTTGACAACCACAGGTCGAGGGATGAGATGATCATCGATAGGGATGGCATATCATTCATCACTGATCCTATGCCTGGGGAGCTGGTTATAGGGGAGACATGTGTCACTCTTTCCACAGGGCATGTCTGAACCACGCATGAGCAAAGGATACCGTGTACAGCTGAGACAGTTGTCCAGTATGTATTCGGGTTCCCGACATTGTATCGGCACATTCTCCAGGGGGCAAGTAGCTGAACCAATGGCGATGGTTGGCAGGAGCAAGATGGATCCGCATACATTGAGTCGATTGTGCGTATCAAATACCCATCTATCGGTCGCATTCAGGGGGTAGCTATTTGGCACACATGGTTTCCAGTGGTTGTCAGTACTACACAGTGGCAGGCACATGACAGTTTAGCATGCCTCAGATTAGTTCATGATGTATGGGGCCTATATAGGGGTGGCATGCAGGGACTAGAGATGAGGGCCAAAGGGATTCCATTGGTTGTCAGGGCTATGCCGCAGTAGGTCTGGCTATGGGATGCAGGGATTCAGTTGATCGATAGATCACTCGTAACGAGCAGAGTCGTGACAGAGAGTGATATAGTTCGCTCTTGGGATGACATATGGGGGTTCACAAAGGGTTTCATCATATGGGGAGATAAACATTCTCTGTTGTTGCACAGATTCAGAGTTAGATTTGGATGGGTAGGCCTTAGCGCCATGGAGATGCCCAGGTAGGATGTGTCTCGCCTCTTTTAGTATTCCACCGTCGAGTTCCAAGAGAGGAGGATAATGTCCGTGCACGATGGGGAGTATGACATAATCAGAGGAGTGCAGCGCCAGCATGGTGGCACCGCTTTGGGACAAGCAGGGAACTGGGGCATCACATCTCTTCACAACGCAATAACCTTTAGGGATGTGCTGGCTACTATAGGGGGAGATCATACAAATCTTTCATTAGGATTTAACGAGTCATTGATGGAGCAGGGGACTTTTGGTACTTGCACCAAGCAGGATAATGAGTGGAGCGAGGGGAGCTTCATGTTGGATAGGATGGCCAGGGATCCTGGTATTGAAGGATTCTCTCATATTAGGATAGTGCAGAGGTCAAGCACAATCCAGTGGTACATCTGGGACCCTGGCACATTTTGCAGTGACACTGGGGGGCAGCAGTTAGAGAGGATGCTTGCTCAGGCATTGCTTGAGGACAAGTGTTTTTTGGTGCATTAGAGGAGCTTGTCGGATGAGTACGCTACTTGGGAGGGCGAGCACATACTTGAGCATCCAACACTGAAGTTGCTTGGGGACAAGCAACATTTGGGAGGGGAGGATTGTAATTTCCCTTCCTAAATTATTTTGGAACCAGATTAATTTCTATATTTTGAGGCCGATTTTGGAGGTGATGTGGCCCATTCGATTTTTATTAGGAAATTAGACTTAGTAGAAGTTATTTTTTGTGGTTAAATTACACATGGTGGCCACCCACACTAGGGAAAGACGCACTTCCCAGTTCGGTTTGCATAAAGGTGGTTAAGTTTTGAATGTAGGTGGTTAAGTGAGGGCCCACGATGGAGGTAAAATTGGAGGGAAAAGTGCTCCACGAAATCTATATAAGGTAGCTCTCCTCATTTCATTCATCCTATTCGAGTATATCGATTTCTCTTTTGTTGCTCGAGCTGCTTAGCCGAGTCACTAGCTGTTTAGCACGAGTTCTTCAGGCGAAGAGCTCACCCTTTCTTCGCGGGACTTCAAGTGCCACCCTAGGAAGGTTTTCTTCATTTCTTTAGGAGGAGGATCCCATTGTGATTCCCAGCAGTAGCATTCCCTTCCAAGTTGTGCGTATTACTGGGGGACGTAGTGGAGAGGAGTCTGAGTTCATCGGTGGTGCTTAACAGTGGAGATTTGACGTGAGATTTTCTGGAGAGGAGGCTAAGGAGGATTGTCAGCATCTAGGAGAGTTTGGGAGTTGATTAAGCTTCTGGCTTGGTAGTGTGAGTTTCGCACTACTTTGCCTAGCGCAAAGGCAGTGTGTGTGAGCTCATTTGGTGGGTAGAGTATCAGTCCTTAAGGCTAAGCTTTGCCGTGGAGGTTAGAGGAGATATTTGGAATGGTGTTTGCTTCCATTTCAAAGCTTAGAGGAGGACTTTGTGGTCATTCCTTGCAAGTCGTATTTCTGGAGCTATTTGGAGGGTGTGGGCCATAAAAGAGGCCAAATTTGGGAGGTCAAAATTTGGCCAAACTATTTCTAGCTTTTTTTGGGTTTCTGACAAGGATCCTAGATATAAAGTTTCAGAAATTTCTGAGCACCGGAAGTGGGGTTTTCAGCTGTATCTTTGCAGCTGACAGTGCAAAATTGTTGGGGTTTACACAGTGCCTTTTGGGGTCAATTTTTGGAGGTCAAAATTGGGCCAAACCATTTATGGGTTTTGGCCAAGGAGTTTGTGGCTGAAGTTTCATCACTTTCTGAACACCGGAGGTGAGGTTTCCTGCAGCGCCTTTCCAGTGAACAGTTGTAGTTACTAAGAAACAGTGCAGAGAATTAGAGGAGTAGTTCTTTCCAGCATTGAGATTACTGTTTGACACCTAAGTTCTATCAAGCTTGCCCTTGAGGCAAGCCCAGGTGCATTTTCCGCACTATTGTACTTGCTCCACTCCATTAATAAAATAGCTCTGTTGGTTCACATTTCTGTTGTGTATTGAGCATTTGTTGTTCGTTTAATTTTTTGTGTATGAATCTCATTTGCTTTGTATATCACACTGTTTGTTCCAAATTTTCTGCATTTGGGACATTACACAATTTTGTAGATAAACTTATTTGCAGTTTTTTTCTTGTGATATCTTAGCTTTCAATTCTAAGGAATGAGTACATCTTATTCACAGCTCCACCGTCCACGAGGCTAATAGCACCTTGGTCAAGCTTTTATGTGCCCATACGACTAGGGGATAACATTGAATAATTCTTTGCACTTGTACATTTTGTTGGTTGCATGAAGAATGTTGCACTTAAATGATTAAGATTTAGATTTATGTTTATATTGATAACATTGCTAACACTACCTATAATAATGATGGCATTTATAAAAACGAATAATAGAATAATATCATTACCAACATTTTTGATGTACATATTGGACTCTAAAGGACTTTGTTGGAACCCCTAATCGTCCAAATACCTATCAATCTTAATGTATCATGTTGGGGTTCTTAATTCAAGTTATAGAGAGCCTTCTTAAGTCTACAAGCAAGACGCTCCTTCCCTAGAACCTAAATCCCCTTTAGTTGATAGATGTAGACCTCTTCCTCCAAAATCCCCATTAAGGAAGGCACTCTACCATGATGACATGGCTATAACTAATTGAATGGTCACTGGTGCTCATTTCTATTGTAGCATCAAAGGTTTCCTCATTTCCAATGCCCTCTTGATGAGAAAACCCTTTTGCAACCAATCATGATTTGTACTTGCCAAAAGTGCCATTTGCTTTGTACTAGATCTTGTACACTTGATCTGTAAATTGTCATGAATATTCCACTAGACAATTAATTATAACAAATCTGATAACAAGAGACTTGTATCTGAAATCTATACAATTTTCCCTAGATTTATGGATTTATTAAATATTGTTTTTATGCTTATACATGCAATAGATAAAATGCAAAAAATAGAGAACAACGAAATATAAACACATACCAATCACAACCAACACCAAGGTATGATCTAGGAAACCCTTTTGAGAGAAAACACAACTGGAAGGTGAGGTTGCTCTGCTCTCTTTTGTCTGAATGGAAATGATGCAAATACAAAGAAGGCACTCTCTATGGAGCCACTTGAAACCTGTGGCCCGTGAGTTGTTATAGAACACAAAGCCCCTCTATTTTGCTCACTCTTTATCCACTCTTAGCAACTCTACTCTACTATGGAATGAAATGCACTCGAATAGAATGGAACCTTGTTTCCTTCTAGTGGCTTGTTTATAACAAAACTTGATACCCAACTGGGGGTTAAATTTGACCCATTTAAACCTCAACATTAGCTACAATTCAACCATTCTAGAGTCTTCCTCATAATCCCCACATTGCTAGCCCCTTTTCCATAAATAATAGGGGTTGACGTGGCATCCTCTTGAATTATGGTGGTTAGTCATGATAGATCTACTTCCGGGAGGCATAAATTTTTGCTTTTGTTCTCTAATTGATGCGATTTTTGAACCATTGGAAAGGTCTTCGAGTGTAGAATAGCATCACAGGGTGCAACACTTAAGCAACAAAGTTTTACCCACAAGAAATTTCATTTAAGGCCTCAAACTATCCACATAAGGTTTTTGAACCCAATTCTGCAAATTGGGTCTTGCCACTAAAACTACTCTTATGACCTGATTTCTCTAAATTTTCCACCCTGAAAGCATCGAGATGGATGACAAACAACATAATGATCCTATCCAATCATACCTTCCCATTTTGGGATGCTTTTGATCCCCAAAAATTTTTAATGAATGAGGTGAAGAAATTTTTCCTCTACCTTCTCCCTGGAGTACCATTTGGCCTTTGCTTGGAAGTTGTTTTTTCAACTCAATCTGCCAAAGGTCATGTTGCCCCTGCCCTATAGTTCTATACCTCTTACAAAATTGTATCCTCTATCAACTCTACTTGAACTTTTGAAGCTAATTCCTCCATGGAAGGTAGGACTTGCTCCTCTTCTTGATCCAACATGGATGGCTCAAAAAGTTTTAGATTTTCCACATTCACCAATGAGTAAATACACATATGGGTGTAGACTTTGTCTATAGGCATTATCTTCCACCTTTTCTAGTATTTGAAAAGGACCATATCGCAGAGCCTTAATTTTCTTATTAGGGCCCTGTAACCTCTCCTTGTTCAACTGCAGCCATATTCATAACTTTCTCGTTCTATGTTGATCATGTATGCCTTTGTAATTTTTCATTGACTTCTTCAATGTCATTTGTACTTGCAGATGAATATGCTTGATCTTTTCAACAAATTTATATGCCCTTAAAGCATCCCCTATGAGATCCTCCCTCAATCCCTACTATCCATATGCAATATACAAAGATAAGGTGGAAAATATCCAAAACAAGTTTCAAATGGGGACTAACTAATAGAAGTGTGGATTGTTTTGTTATAAAAGTGGTTGTATATATACCAAATTTTCATCCCAAGCCTTCAGATGCTTCTGATTGTAAATCCTCAAAAGATGCACGAAAGTCCTATTAACTAATTTTTTTTGCCCATCTATCTATAGATGGAATGTTGTAGACCTATTAAGCATTGTGTCCATCTTCTCCCACAATGTTGTCCAAAATGCACTGAGAAATTTAGTGTCCCTATCTGAAACAATAGTCCTTCGTATCCCAAAGTGCATCCAGGCCTATCCAAAGAACAAAGTTGTTGCTTCTTGCCTACTAATGGTATTTTTACAGGGCATGAGAATGCACATCTTGATGAACTTATTAACTACTAGGAACAAGTAGTCATGTCCCTTCCTAGCTGTTTGTAAGCCTCTCACAAAGTCCATGGAAATGCTTTCCCAAGGATGACTGGGTACAAGTAAGGGATGGTATAGGCCCTATATCTTGTTACTGGGCTTGTTGGTACAACAAAGCACACATCCTCTCATGAACCTGGCTACATCTTCTTGCATTTTGGGTTAGCACACATACCTCTACAAATTGGAAACTATCTTCCATATATGAAAATGCTCGATAACCATAGAGGTGTGAGCCTCTCTGATTAGCTACAATCGTTCGCCTTTAGGAATGCAAAGCTTGTTCAACTTGTAGAGTAAGTCATTCATGAGATGATAGTCAATTGTGTTATCTTTGTCTACATGACTCTTGCCTTGTAGTTGTTGATACACCTCCCTAAAGTCCTCATCTTCAATAGATGCCTCTCTATATGCAACATGGGTGAAGAGCTCCATGTGCATCAAAGTTTTCAAAGCTATGATTTTTTGATGTGGGGGGCATGTCAGCTAACTTGTTTGTGCCTGCCTTATAATTGATCACTAAATGAAACCACTGTAAAAAGCCCATCCACTTTTAATGATCGGTCTGTTGTAACATACCCTAGGCCTGCAAGTACTAAAATGGTCGGTAATCAATGTGGATGACTATCTGCTTCCCCATCAAATAATGTTTCCACTTTTTGACAACTTGTACTGGGCATAAAGCTCCTTGTCGTATATAAGGTAATTGAGAACCACCCCATGAAACACTTCAGAATAGTAGCATACAAGCCTTCATCCCTGTATCAAAACCGTTCTCGTGGCATAAACACTTGCATTCATCTCCACTTCAAAGGGTTGTTGCAAGTTTGATAATACAAGTGCTTGACTAATTTCCTTCTCCAACTCCTCAAAGGCTTTATGTTGACCTTTCCCCCAGTGGAAACTCTTGCCACTATTATGGCATGGAGTGGTGTGGCTATTGTTATAAATAAGGCTATGAATTTTTTCAGGTACTGTGTTATGCCAACAAAACTCTTGGCCTCAGAAACACTAATAGACACCAGCCACTTCATGATGGCCTCCATCTTGGAAGGATCTATCTTGAGCTCCCTCCACCAATCACATAGCATAAATACGCCAAAGACTGTTGTGCAAATTCACACTTCTTGAGATTTGTTAGTAGTTGGTGCTTCTTCAATGTATTTAGCACTTGCATCGAAATGGGAGATGTGCTCCTCCCAGGTAGCATTGCATACTAGCATATCATCCAAATAAACAATAATAAATGCATCTAGATATGGGTGCAACATATCATTCATTAATCTCATGAACGTAGTTGGTGCATTGCATTGACCAATGGCATGACTAACCACTCATACAAACCTTGTCTTGTTTTGAAGGCAATCTTCCAAGTATCTTCTTCCTCGACTCTAACCTAGTGATACCCTAATTTTAAGTCCAACTTGGTGAAGTATTTTGCTTACTGCAACTGGTCCAACAAGTCATCAATCTTGGGCAAGGGGTACTTGTTCTTGAGCATAATTTTGTTTAACGATCTATAATCAACACACATTTTCCAAGTCCCATCATTCTTTGGCACAATTAAGATGGGTGACCCACATGGTGAGGTACTTGGTCGAATAACACCCTGCTCCAATAGTTGTTGCAACTGCTTCACCTCATTTGCTTCTAGAATGAACTACTTATATAGCCTGATGTTCAGTAATGGAAATCCCACCAACAATTGGATCTCGTACTTCACTTTCCTATTAGGTAGTAACCCCTTAGGCTCTTGGAACACTCCCCTATATGCCTAGAGAAATTCTTCCAGTTGTTGTCTTTTGTTCACCCCTCTAAGGACGCCTCTGCTCTCAATAACTATTCTATAGATTGATTTTCTATTAAAAATAGTAAAACATACTTCTTGCTAGAACTAATAAGTTTCTTGGCTTGGTTGGCACTTAACAACGAAATTTTAGACTTGCCCTTTTACACGTTGATGATGAAGCATTTTTTGTCCTCAGTGAAGAAAAAGGCAGTACTCGTTGGCTCTCTACATGAAGATTGCAGCCCGCATGTACATATAGAGATTCCTAAACACGAATCCACATGCATCAAGTAGAACAACATCCAATTCTACTTCATCCATCAAATTAGCATTAATAGCAAATTTTATTTTACATTGTTTTGTTACCATGATTTATGCATTCTTATTTACCCATCCTAAAGGTTATGGGCTAAGATGATCTCAAACCTCCAATCCCAGTATGCTAACCAACTATGCTACAAGGAGATTCCCCTATGATCCTGACTCAAACAAAACATCAACTTTTGTCTTCTTGACGTGTATCTTTATATGGAAGAGTTTGGTCACCTCTTTCTCTTCTTGTTGTTGAAGGCTACTCAAATTCACCCCATTCTACATTGATGTGTAGGCAATCTTCTCTTCCACATTTGAGTTGTTTTCCAATTGATTGCATGAAATCTATGGCTAAGAGATTTTTTTTCTTCTCGTCCCTTTGGTTCTTCAAGTTGATTTCTAGATGTGATTTCTAGCACTTCTCCTCTATGTGACCATCAATGTTACAGTGGTTGCAATGTTTGCTAGGATCCTTACTCTAGTGTGATATCGTTGTTGTCTTCTTGTCCTCCCCTCTTTCCACTTCTTCTTCCCTTCTTTGGAAGCTCCTTGGTGTTCCTTCTACTTTGAACCATTTGATTACCCTTTCTTCTAGGTATTGTGTCTGCACACAAGCCTCATCCACCGTTTTAAGTTTGAACAACATCATGTGCTTTGCAGATGGTTGTGTAGACGACCCAGATATTTGAGTACATCTAGGTTCTTCGGAGAGATACCCAACAATATTGCCATCTTTCTAAATTTTGTGGCATACTCTAGTACACTCTACCCCTATCTCTACCTAAAGTAATGCCATTGAATCCACTAATCCTCTACATCCTTGATAGGGTAGAATTGGGACTTTATGAGAGTTTAGAAGTCTTCCCACTTAGTCACTGGAGGTTCCCCCTTCAACCTCAAGATTTTTGTATGCCTTTCCCACCAAGTTAGGGCATAGCCTTGTAATTTCAAATGAGTAGATGAAATTTTATGTTCTTCTTCTATGTGGTGAACACAAGTGAATTCTAACTGTTGCAACCAATGATTTAATTTCAAAGCATCAATCTCATCTTCATCATCTTCAAACAACTCGAGCTTATTGGTTAGAGCCACCGTGAGGAGACTCACATTACAGTTTAGGTGTGCAACTTTGCTTCCAACCACGCGAACCTATCCTCTTCCAAATCTCAAGGGCTATCATACTCTGATTTGTCGGCTAAGGATGGGGTTTTTTCCTTCTTAAACTGATCTAATCCCCTTGCAACTTCCCACAAAATACCCAAAGAAACATCCTCTGGTAACAATATGATCTGTCAACTAACATGGATACTCCACTGGACAATTCATCACAACAGATCTGATAAAAATAGACTTAAATCTGAAATCTATACTAAGAGAATTAATTTCTCTTAGATTTTTGGATTTTATTAATTACTATTTTTCTACTTATGCATGCACTAGATAAAATGTGAAAAATAAAGAACAATGAAATACAAAAACACACCAATCACAACGAACACCAAGATATGATTTGCGAAACCCTTTCTAGAAAACCCATTTAGAAGGTGAGGTTGTTTTGCTCTCTTTTGCCTGAATAGAAATGGTGCAAATACAAAGGAGAATACACTCCCTATGGAGTTACCTAAAACTTGTGGCCCATGAGCTACTACAAAACACAAACGCCCTTGTTTTGTTCTTTGTCTATCTATTCTTAATTACTCTATTATGGAACAAAATGCATCATAATAGAATGGAACTCCTTTTCCTCCTAGTGGCCTATTTATAACAAAACCCAATAGCCAACTAGGTGTTGAATTTGACCCATTCAACCCTCAACATGAATTACAATTTGACCCTTCTATAGTCTTCTTCACAGTCCTCACATTGCTAGCCCCTTTTGTTGATTTTTTTTTGTAGCTATGGTTGGTCTTTATCATTGTATTAGCACACAAAAATAAAAGGAGGGAATTTGCAATTTAAATTTGAATTTATTTACCCCAAAAGGTCAAGTCGGCTCATCCCAACAATCACACCAGTTAGGGAACTTTTGATCACTATATAAAGGCCATTCGACCTCCTCTTGGCATGAATTCAGATCACAAGATAATCTTCTAAGGCAGTCACAGATCATCTTAAGAGGGACTAAAAAGGAAGGAAAGACAAGCTCTTATGGAGGACGAACTTCTACTAGAATAAGGCTTAGTTTGAAGGTCAAATTTCTATAGGATGCCTATTGTTCAGTATAGTTGAGGACTATTGTTCATGGAAGAAGGGTTGGTCTAGCCCTAAATATTCGCAAGTTATTTTGTAGAACTCAGATTGAATTCCTTTTTGAAATGGACAAATTTCTCTAAGAAAAGGTTGTTGGGTTTTTCCTTCGTTAGGGTTTTCCCAAGATAAATTTTGTTCTTTTTTTTGTTTGGTTGTCTCTTCAAAAACGGAATAGTAGGAACAATTGTAGTGTGCATTGACCACAATGTCGATGGAATATGCAGCAAACCGTCACAGTGACATCGCCACGCAGATCGAACAGGGTAGAGATAGCTACAGTTGCAGTGAGAGTGATAGAAACCATAAACCCTAACCAAAATCCGACGCAGCAGTTGATTAGAGCTCCATCTCTCCCAGTTCCATCACAGACTCTGACATTTTGTTGCCTAAGTGTTGTTGTTGAGATCGAAGAGACGAAATCTATGGTGACCAAGTCTTTGGTTGGTAAAGCTAAGGGTAGAAAACTCAGCCTCGATACCCTTCAGGCGTGACTCAGGGAGGAAATCTCTCCAAAGGTTCATGTTGTCCCAAAGTTGTTCAAGCTGGATAAGGGTTGGATTATGTTAACTGTTGGCTTACGCGAGAAGGCCTCTTTTATTGCAAAATGTGTTTGCTCCATCGACTCTACCCCAGTTTTATTAAAATTCTATAGTCCTTTATTTTACGCTAGCCATGAGCATCCGGATGTTGTTCCTATCTGAGTTCTACTTCCTGGCCTTTCAACCCACATGTGGAGTGAAAAGAGTTTTAAAGACTTGGGAAACAACAATGGAGTTTTTTTGCAGGTGAATAACTCTTTCAAGGTAGGGACAAGTCAATGATGAGAACGAGAATTTTGGTGTCCCTAGACTTTCGCAAGAAGCTATTTCAAACTATTAACATCACAGGGGGATCGAGCGGCTACAAGTTCTTGACTATCAGGGTATATCATTTCGATGTAGGTGGTGTCACAAATATGTCCATGTTGTAAACCATTGTTCTATCCCCTTTAAGAAAGATGTGTTGCGGGAAGACACTCGCAAAAAGCTACAAATGACCCCTATCAAATTTGGGCCTAAGTGCGAAGAAAGGTGTTGGTGGTCCGGTGGATGGCAAAAACATGATGCCAAAGCCGAATGAGGCGTGTCATCCGGAGGTTGGGTCTCAGCTTCAAGATGATGTTGTTGATGTCAAGCGCTCTGCTTAAGCTTTTGGCAATAGGACTTTTCAACCTCTCCTACTATAGATTCTCTTTCGCCCTTCCTTTTGTTACTATTATTACAAATTATTTCTCAATACTAGGGAATGATTGGGGCCATGTTTCTAGGAGCTTGGGTGTTGTTGCGTTGAACCCTATCTCTAGTGGTCTTTCCCCTCAGGTCATTTGTCTGGTCCCTTCCCCATTGATGTTGTTCCCATCTCTGAAAGCCTCGATCCTTTCTGGTTTTCAGGGGACCATCAAAGTGGTGAAATCCTTTACAATCTCAGGTATAGGCAAATCTTTCCTACTAATGAGGGTATGGTTAGTGGCCTTGGGCAAATTGTTCTTTCTTCCATGGGATCTAAATCGCGTGAAAGGAAATCCACCATTTCAAAAGCTAAAGAAAAGGCTATAAAGGAAATGGTCGTTGGTAGACAATTATCCATCACTAGGGCACTTAGAGTTGTGAACGCCCAAGGGGTGGTGTCAGAATGAAATTTTTATCTTATAATTGTAGGGGTTTGGCAAGTCCCTTCAAAAAACTTGCTTTAAAAGAACTAGTTAAGCTGGAGAATTTGAATCTAATTTTCCTCCAAGAAACCCTAGGTGTTGGTGAGGTTGTTTCTTCTATTTTGGAATCATTGTTTCGAGGGTGGAGGTTCATTGCCTCAGATGCCCGAGGTCACTCTAGGGGAAATTATTGTTGGGTGGTTGATGTGTAGAATATAGGTTTAAAATTTTGGAGCATCAATTTTGTGTTGGGGATTGGTGTTTTTTCTTCGAAGTTGGGGGTTTATTTTACTTGCTTCAACCTTTATCATCCATGCGATGGTAGATTAAAAGTTTGGAATCATTTTTTTGGTTCAAAGATGTTGGAAGTCGAAAACTTGATTTTGGGTCGGATCTAAATTATTCCATGGGCGTTGCTAAGTCCCAGGGGCCCAAAGACAAATTACATAATCTATCAGATTTTTTTGTTAGCAAGATAGAGTCTTCAAATATGTTGGATCTTGAGCCTTTAAAACTAGAGCCTACATGGTGGAATCATCACATGGGGGAAAAGCAAATTGCAAAAAGGCTTGATAGAGTTTTTATTGCCACTAGGTTGGTGGAGCAACTTAATTCTATTCGTCAATGGGTTGGATCTGGGGGGAATCTGACCAATCCCCATTCTGTTGGATCTAAAAGGTCACAGCGTCAAGCCTGGAAGCCCTTTTAAATTAAGCTCATCATGGATTAGAGAGGAAGAGTTTGCTTCTTCAATCAAATAAGGTTGGATTCCTTTCGACTCACATAGAGGTCGATCAACGGCACAACATTTGAGGAAAATTTAAAGCGGATTAAAAGTTGTGGAGTGGGTAAAGTGCAAACGCAGAAAAGAAGAGGAGCTTGTGGATATTGAAAGCGCAATTCATGTTGTCTTAGACTCTGATGATGGGGTTTTTTGAATGCGACATCTAGGGAGAACTTAGTCCATCTAGAAGCTAGAAGAAAGGCCATCTTAAAGGCTCAGAGGTTGTCTAGAGATTAAAAAGTAGGGCCCCGTGGCTTGAACGAGGCGACGAGAACACAAAAAAAAAAATCATGCTTATGCAAAGGGTAGGAAGTTGATTAATACCATTTGGAATCTCCAAGATGAGGATGGTAGGAATGTCTCAAATTTCGAGGGACTAGTCTCTATGGCTAGAGACCATTTTCAAGCCCTGTTTCAAGAGCCTACAAGAGATAATATTGTGGAAGTCATCAGGGTGGCACAACGTTTCCATAGATTTGTGAATGAGGAAGATAATATAGAACTAGCGGATGAGGTTTTTAAAGAGGAGTTGCAAAAGGATAAAGGTCCAAAGCCTGATGGATGGGGGGCTAAGTTCTTTGAAGGATTTTTTTGATATTATCGAAAAGGATCTTTTAGAAGTGGTAAATAAGTCCAAAAGAGAAGGTAAAGTTTTGGCAGGTTTCAATTCTTCTTTTATCACCCTCATTCCCAAAGTTAATAGGCCTTCCTTCAAAGACTTTCGCCCAATCTCTTTGTGCAATTGTCTTTATAAGGCCATCTCCAAGGTCATTGCCAACAGATTAAATCTAATCCTTTCACAAGCTATATATCAAGAGAAATTTGGGTTTCTAGAAGGTAGACAGATCCATGAAGCTATTATTAAAATTGACCTCTCTAACTTATGATCATGTAAGTTGGTTGTACATTCGCCTTCTCTTGATTCACCTAGGTTTTAGCATTGCATTTATAAACTAAATTATGGGATGTCTAAGATTGGTCTCATTTGATGTATTAATAAATGGTATTGCCTCTTTGTTCTTTCATGTGCAGCGAGGCTTGAGCCAAGGGTGCCCCTTATCTCCTATTCTTTTCCTTCTAGTTGTTGAATGTCTCAGCCGCTTGATTGCAGATGCTAGGCACAAGGGGGTCTTCCAAGGTATTGCTATATGAAATTCTCTTATTGTTACTCATTTATTATTTGTGGACGATATTTTAAATTTTTGTGATGGTTTTGTTCAGGAAGTGGCCAATTACAGAAAACCATACCTGGATGTGCTCAATACCTGGAAGCTTTCAGACTTTAGAATCTTAGAGTGTTTGGGAGAAGGATTAGAATACCTAGGTTTTCACTTGCAACCAAATTGTTATAAGAAAGAAGATAGGATGTGGTTAATCTCTAAGATTGAGAAAAGATTAAAATCTTGGTGCTGCAGGTGGTTGTCTTAGGCAAAAAGGTCGATCCTGGTGAAGTCAATGTTTGAGGCAATACCTATTTTATGGATATCTGCAGCATGGATTCTAAGGGGAACACTAGAAAACGTCAAGAGTCTATGCTTCAAGGCAAGTTCTCATGATCAATTTTTTCTCCCTTGAGTGAAGTGGAACCGTATTGCCTTCCCCAAACTCCTTGGTGGGTGGGGTCTATAAAAAATTATGTTCTCAAAGGCACTTGCAGCAAAATGTGTTTGGAGGCTTCTTTCCACCTATAGTCAATAGACGTCAGTTCTTTGTTAGAAATATATTCATCCCCGATCACTTAAAGATTGGATTAAGCTAAGTGATAAACTGCGATCAAATATCTCTATAATATGACAAGCATTGCTAAATTCATTTGATCTCATTGCTTCGTGGTTGGCATGGAAGGTGGGGAATGGTTTGAAAGTGAGGTTGGGTCAAGATCCTTCGTCTGGAATTAGTCAATGCCATTGGTTACCTCAAGCCCTTATTGATAGGCTCAGAGACAAGGGTTTCTCTCGTCTTGCCCATATAATTATACTACTATATGACGGCAGGGATAGCTTACAACAAATGATTTGCAGATCGGTCAGGAATTCAGGGAAATTTGGAGGGGTTACTTGGAGGCATTGGTAAATGGTCATATCAGTCTCTGAAGAGGAGAATGGGCTAGTTTGGGCTTATTCTATAGATGGCACTTATACTCCAAAGGTGGGTTATCTTCATTTGAATGTGGAAGCTGAGAATGGAGCGAAGATGTGGTGGTGAAAAGGGGTGTGGAGGATTAAGAGCCTTGCAAAGTCACGTATCTTGGCAAAAAAGGTCCCTACCTAGGAAAATTTGCAAAAGAGGAACAAGATTGGGCCTAAGTGGTGCCCTTTATGCAAATCAAATGGTGAGTCTATCAAGCATCTCTTCACTAATTGCCATTTTTGTTGCCAGATCTGGTTTAGATGTCATTTGGTCTGTGGTCAGTTTTGTGTTTGGAAAGGAACTTCATTGGAGGCGCAGTTGTGATCTTGGCTATAGAACAGGAATACTAGGCCCTTCAAGGCTTCACCTCTTCTCATTTGTTGGGGTGTTTGGCTGGCCCAAAACAAAGAAATTTTCCAAAACTTGTTTTCCAGATCTAACAGGGTGGTTATTTTAGCGTTGGCTATTTTGAGTCATTTTCCGCAAACTATGGTTTTTGTCCATGCAAAAAACATCCCCCATGCAAAGCCTAATATTTCTCATCTCCGGGGTTTCTTTTTCGGGGCTAAACAGGGGGAGGATCACCAATGTGGTGGCGGTTTTACCTTGCATCTTTCTTATCAACATTACTTCAAAGTTAGTATGGGGTTAGGGAGTGGCACAAACAACTTGGCCAAATTATTATCTTGTCACTCGCTAGGGGCTTTTGCTAGAGAAAAAAGTTGTGAACAACTTCAAGTGTTTGGTGGCTCTTTATTGGTCATAACCTGGGTGAATGAAATTCAACAATGTCACAATATTCACTTGGTTCATACTCTAGAGGATTTACAAAGAATAAATCTTACTTATTCATATTTTTCATGCACTCATATTTACAGGGACATAAACAATGAGGCAGATCGGCTTTCTAAGGAAGGCCCACAATCGGATCGGGGCTCTTGGCACATTGAAGGAGTCCTAAATGATGCTCACTATAGATATTATAACAGACTTTTATGGATGTTCAAAACTCACAACACTATAAACATTGTTTTGTGGTCTTTTGCAGTTGATCTTTCATCATATACTCTGTTGTCTGGTTTATTATGGAAATATTGTTTAGAGCCTTTTTGGTTGTTACTTCTTGCACTGTTTCTTTTTTATTAACAGTGAGTATATTTTTTGGCTCTCATTTGACCTATGGGGTCAAGCACCTATTATATTCTTTAAGATGGTCACAAATGTCTTTTGTTCTTCTCTACCACTAAGGGATCTGGGGAGATCACATTGAATAAACTCAATTGTGTATCAGCAAAATGTAATTTTGTTTATCATCATAAATATAATATCGTTTTTTCTAGGAAAAAAATGTTTAAAAAATAATAATATATTTATCTGTTATTTTTTAGTTAAAATAAAAACGAATGTTAGCATTATTCGTATTAATTCAAATATAGTTAGAAAACACACAAATGCATTTGAGTTTATCAAAATCTTTTGTGTTGCCTTTAACCTAAGCAATTGATAAATTTGTGAATTTACATTTTAGAAGAGAAAGGAAGATGTCGAGAGATGAGCATCCCCTTAGAGCATGCTAAAGTGAAAGAAACCATATATTTTTGTATTTATGTTCTCCATTTTTTTAATAATTGACCATATGTCATTGTTCAAAAATCGTTATCTTAGGCTATGGTCGACTTCACAAATGCAACAAGTTGCAAATCTGGTCACCCCCAACCACTCGATCTTGTGTCCAACCCTCTCAAATAGCTACTACCCATATTTATTCCCACAATTGATCTCTTACCTATACTTTTCGTAGAAACACAATAACTAGTTTTATCATGTTTTATAAAATTGTAAGACCTATCACATTACAATTAATCCTATTTGGCATATCAGATTTTGTTGTCTGACCAATGCACTTTACTTTAAATACAAATTAGATTAAGCAAGGACTAACTGCTTTGCAACTATTTCCCTCATTTTCCTTTTAAAAGTGACTCCAGAGCACTGCATCCTCTTCAATTATCGCTCCCTTTATCTTTTAACCTTAGTTGTCATCTGCATATGATCTAGATTCTAGAAAAGGGGTGTTAAATTCAAGTTAGCAATCGACTAAATAATCTATAAACTATCTGTAATAAGTTTCAATCAATATTGCCAAATTCAAGTTATTATACTAAATATCATTTGTTTAGAATAATATGATGTAAACTATGAAAATATCTATGTTACACAAGGACCCATCCACCCTAAAAAATCCATGTACCTGTCATTCCAACATTTCAGGGACTTATGGACCCTTAGAAAACGTCATAAAATTGTTGGGCACTTCATTAGGGACTTGGGAACTTTCCAACCATCTCCAAAACATTCTAGATAGATTTCAAAGACATTCTAAATAGATTTCAGGGATGTTCTAGGCAAATTTCAGGGATCTTTTCTGGCAAATGACATTCTAGGCATATATCTTCAATTTTCACACTCATGGGCATTGATGATCAGAAAATATGATAATTTTTCCCTTCCACTATATTTATATTTTAGTTAATCTATACATATTTTAAAAGTTGCAAAGCATGTCAAGGAAAAAGAAATTATAATATTCCAAAGCATTGATACTTGTGGTTATTGCTCTCATTCTCATTTTTTGGGTCATCTCAACTTTTATATAGTGCATATGGGTTTCTAGAAGTCATTCAAGTCCGATTTTTCTACTATCCCAACCTAAAGCATTGTGAAAACAATAGACATTAGTGACTTGGATAGGGTACTAAATGTTTGAATGAACTCATATTCGATCACCTTTTTAATCTGAAATATGAATCTAATCTCTTTACTAAACCAAAGTGTTTTATAGTGATTTTCAACACAGTCATTAAAATATGCAAAACCTATAGAGAAGGGAATGCCTTTTATGTCTTAACATAATCATCATTAACAAGAAATATGAGGAAGAAAAATGGTTGTAAAGACAATTCTTTATCTCAGAGACCCTTCAAGTACCTTATTGCAAATTGCAAAGAGCCACACTTAAGTTTCCTAAAGCTAAATTGCATTTTGCTCATGTCTAGCAACAAAAATTAGGAATGGCAAGCATAAGGGTTGTGCATAATAATATAGTATAGCTTCTTATGCTTACAATTTATAAGCAACTGCAAACGTTTACAGTGAATTCTAAATTTTTAATATTGCTCTTTTTCCATGAGAATTATCTTTGTATTTCATATGAGGAATATATGTGTTTTGGTCCTTAAGGGACTACTCGACAACACAGCTCAAAGCCATTACAAGAAATACTCAATATGAGCTTAACATGTCACATGTAGGAACTGAATCTCAATGGTGTGGATAATAACATTTCTCCCAACCACCTTAGCTAAAGCCAATTGACTGATAATTATTATTATTATTGACGCCCACAGCCCACCATCCCCTGAAAAATTTAGGGGTGTGCTCTAATTGTCCTAGGGACATGTCCCCTCCTCCCTATCATTCCCTTTGTCCATTGGATTATGGAGGATCACAAGTAGCAATATACTCTTCGGAGTTAGAAGAAGCTTGCACTCTTCTGAAAGGTTTACTTCTAGCTAAGGAGCTTGAGGTCACATCGTAATTATTATGAGATTCCATGATTGACATCAAGGCAATGCTAGGGAAGTCTTCTCCGGTAGATACTAGGTTGGCCAAAGTAATATCCCAAGCAATCAAGGAGGCAAAAACAATCAACACAACCTTGTTCTATCATGTTAAATGAGAGTTCAATGAAGAGGTGGATAAATTGGATTAAAAAGGCTAAAGCCATTGAATTACCGACGGGAGAACCTGGAAATGATAAGGGTCGAACATTATGCAATATCTCCTAATCCTTTGATTTATTTGGTTGTCACAATTTTAGTTGCCCACATGGCTTCATGTCATGCCAATTATGTGACCCGCCTCAATTGTTTTGAGACGAGTATAGAGAATGGCCACCATTCTTTTACATGTGAGCTTTCACTCAACCTTGGGTTAATGAACGTTATAGTATATGAAAGCACAGACGCTGACATATTGCAACATGGAGGAGCTAGGAACAATGACCAACTTAGCTAGCACTGTTAGCCATCCAGTTTCCTAGTGAGTTATATACCAAGCTTTGGGTGGTTTGATTGGAATTCTATTTTTTTGAATTTATTTAAGGGAAAGGTGGTTGATAAATTCTGGTTTTGGTAATGGTCCTATAGTTATAGTGGCTCTCTGAGTAGTTTCTTTGAGTCCCTTCTACAACTCTAGCTCTATGTCATTAACTTGGAAGCATTCTTTTTTAATCTAATTTCCTATTAGTCTTGAGTGGGCCTAATCGTTAAGAGCATGCGTTTTCTCCTAAGAGGTCACAGGTTCAAATTCAGAGGAGGTTAGAGTATATATGCCTTCATAGACTTTAGCAAATACATTGTTGTGCGGATGTGGGTCTCTCGTCACAGAGACAAGGGAATCTCATACACCAATTTGGTATTTGGCTTGGTCGTGACCTTAAAATTGAAAATATAACCCTGCACCAAATTTTTCTCCCAGACTACTCCACAGTGCCTCTATATAAATGAGCCTAAGGTTGGAATAAAAGAAGGATTTTCGACTTACTTAGAGAGAAAACCCATATCTAAACTAGTACTAATTTATATATATAGGGATTTCCGAGTTATTTTGGGAGAAAACCCATACCTAAACCAGTGCTTTTTTTCCGAGCAAAATTTGGGCAAATCCACCTGAGGGGATCACATCCCACTAACCAAACTAATCAGAACCTAACCTTCAGGGCGTCGAGGATAATTGACCATGTGACCTCCCAATGGCGAGGTGCTTTAGCAATGGAACCTCGGCCAATTGAGCTAACCCTCGGGGCTAACCAGTACCAATACTTTATGTGTGTGTGTGTTAGTTTAGATATGGGTATGCTCTCAAAATAAGTTTGAAATCCCTATTTTATTCCACCCTCAAGCTCATTTATATAGAGGCACTGTGCAGTGGTATGTGAGAAAAATTTGGTGCAATTTCATTATTATTTCAATGAATTCTCCAAGCCATAGGAATAACTCTATCTTTCGTTGTAGCTCTGGTCTTTACCAATCTGGGTAAGTTATCAACTCTATAGCTATTTATTGGATCTTTGGCCTCATTTGTTCGACATTCGGTTTTTTTTATTGTGGATGCAATTATGGGCATAACAAAATCACAAAAATCAAAAAATTCTTGGGGAGACTTGAAGAGTTAATCCACTCCAATAGGACCTCTCTATTTTCCATTACCAATAACAATACACAAAAAAGAACACCTTTGTCAGTCAACATGCATCATTAAGGAAAATGCTAGTTGAATAAAGACAATGGATGGATATCATAGAGGTTAAGTGTAATACTCTTAGAACCCTTACACTCAATCAACATAAACACTCTATCTTTGCAGCCTTGAACAACAAAAGCTCCGCAAATTCCATTCATGCTAAAGCTTGCAAGGAAATAAAGTAGCAACTCAGGAACCCAATGGACATCAAGAAGCAACACTCCCTTTACTTAGACTTCAATCGAGATGAGGCAACCAATGTCCATGTTTTTATGAAATGAATGTTTTTCTTATCATCAATATCTGTAAATTTTGTAAATCAAACTTCTTGAAGAAAATATGAATTGTTTCATTATAGTTCATAGAAAAACTTGGTGGAAGATGGTGAGGAAACTGATATGTCCAATGAAATCTAGATTGTTTCAGTGGTGTATTCAGTGGTGTATGTTAGAGAATAAGCTTCCTATTGGTGAAAGTTTTAAAAAAGAGGAGTTTCATTGGCCCGAGTTGGTGTCCCCTCTGCAAAGTAGCCGAGGAAACAGTGGATCATCTATTCTTGTTTTGTCCATATGCTTGTAACATCTAGAATTTTGTTTGTAGTGTTCTATATGTTGGTGCTCAATGGCAAGGTATAACATGTAGGGAAGCTTGGCAATCATGGTGGGATTTGGCAAATCCAAAAAAGCTGAGAAATCTTCCTCCCATCATCAATTGCAGCATTTGGCTTGCCTGGAATAAAGTGATATTTTAGGAGAAAGATTCAATCCCAGACAGAGTGGCTACCCATGTCGTGGCTATCTATGAGCATATTCCAAATGATGATTCCAGTCATGGGCCTAAAACTATCATAGTTGAACAAGTGGATGGGTCATGCCCTTGGGCATATTTTGATGGTGCCTCCCAAACTGGCGGGGTATGTGGGGCAAGAACAATTTTATTTTTAAATGAACATCATTCATACAAAATGCAATTTGGATTGCGTCAGGCCACAAATAATTATCCGTAACTTTTAAGCCTTAAGATTTTGCTTCTTTTTGCTTTAGAAAAGGGGTGCACGAAATTACAATATTTTAGTGACTCTCATTGTCGTCAACTAGTCTAATGAAGCCTCTAGGTGTCACTTGCACACCCAATCCTATTCTGGAGGAAGTTCTTTTAAAAATATATTTTGATCATAGTTCATGTTGTCATATTTACAGGGAGAGAAATGTCACTGTTGATGAACTATCCAAGGCAGGCGAGCAGCAAGCTACGGGCATATGGAAGATATCAGAGCGGGATGGAAGTGAACACCATGAATATTATCACAAACCTTCATAGATGATATGTAGGTCGAAAATGCACCAGAATGAAGACTACATCCTTTTGCACAACCTCTTTTTGTATGCTTGATGATTTTTTCTTTAAGTTGAATGGAGGTCAGTTTCGTTTTGGTCAATGATTATGTATATGTATTCATTGTTAAACAATGACGATGATCTGATCTAGTTTAGTAGGTCAGACTCTACTGGATATTGTTTTGGATGAAAGGTTGTAAGGCATAAACAACCCTCTTTTTCATGCTTCTATGTTTATACTCTATCTCGTTTTGGCCTCTAAAGATCTATTATATTTTTTTGATATTTTAGCAAAATATATATTACAAAACAATTATTTTTTAATGCACCTTATATATCTACAACATATAATTTTCTCTCTTACCATAAAAATTACAATTTTTCTCTAAAGAAAAAAGTTCATTGAAAAACTTATCCTATAGTCATTAAAATTATTTTAATGCAAAAATTTAAACTTTTGAAACAACAGATAAAACCTTTTATATAATTGAAATTGTAACTATAACATTATTTAATACTTTTCATATTATTAAAATTTACAATTTCAATTTTATATATATAATTTACAATTTCGATTTAGCCTATATAATTTAAATGGTCAAATAAAATTTACCATATATAAAATTTATGAAATTATATATTGTCAAATAAAATTTACTATATATAAAATTTAAATTAAATTATGGAATTGTTGTATGTGTTACTCCCTATTGTCTATCCACACCTTCTAAAAAGGGATATGGTAAATATGCCTCAATGCATTCTTTGTACTTAATTCTTGAATGGGAACATTTTTATATTTATTGTGATGAGAAGTCACAATGGAAAATCAATAAATATTTTTTTTCAAATCAACAAATTTAGCTCGTGTTATACTTGTTTATGTTATTTGTAAATACAAGAAGGGTGTTTGAAATCTTAAATGTAAAAATAAGCCATGTACTCTATGTCAAAATCAAATCATTATAACAGATCAGAAGGTACGGACTCAAAATTTATTCACCGAAAATAAGTACTTGTGCTCTAAATCTAAATTCAATTTAATTTAAAGAATACATTATAAGATAACAAACCATAAAATGGGTAGTTTCCAAATTCACTAGCATATACTTTTTATAAAATTACTTGAATTTTTTTCAATAAATCCCACCCCAGTTTTTCTCCATGTTCCTTTTCCCCGCTTCAAAGGAACGTGCTAATAATAAATATATAATTTGTATAAGTTTGCATATATGGTTAAGTCGATTATTTTTAAAATAAAGCACAAAATATCGGATTTCTGAGATAACATTTTTTACATAATTTGCATAAGATTGAATATAAGTTCATTTTAAAAGAAAAAAACAATAACAACAAACTATCGGATTTCTGATGCATTACTTTTTCAATATGAAAGAGGTTATACTTGTTGATTTAAGTTATATATATAATAAAAATAATATAAATATAAGATTTTTGATATATTATTGTTGGATATGAAAAAGTTCATACATATAAATTTAAATAAATAAGTGTCCTTTAATTTATTAATAAAATGGTTTTTCTATAATATTTTGGAATTTTTAAAATTTTGAGTTTAAATTATTAATTTGTAAAACTAAATTTTTTTTATAGTGCTGAATTATTTAAAAATTGGAAATGTAAGGTAAACTATTTCGTGTATAAATTAAACTAACTTTATATATAATAATTAATCATTAAAAATTAAAGTAAAATAATTTTTCAATTTGGGTATTAAAAAATATATATATATATATATATATATTTAAAATTAAAAATAAAAGAAAATCTAAATTATAATTCTAAAGGGTTGGACTTTAGGACAAGGCATTTGGACGAGGCAAGGGCTAACCAGCCTGCCATAGGGCATTAAATGCCCTGGTACACGCATGCTCTATAACAAAATAACACACAACTTTTATTTTTAATTTATGTAGCCACCAAAAAGCTATGTGTTATTTTGTTATAGAGCAGCATGTACCAAGGCATTTAATGCCGTATGGCAGACTGGTTAACCTTACCTTACCTTTGGACGAACTTGCAAAGTAATTAAATGGCAGCGGAGGCGGATTGTACGGCTGCTGCTGCAAAGGCTGGAAACGCAGGCAGCATGTGCGGGCATTGGCAGGTGCAACGCACGGCAGTGCAGATATTTAATAGGTAGTTATGATTACTGCATATTTCATTGTACGGATTTTTCCAGTGAATTGGATAAATCAGAATCGTACAAAAACCTTAAGGTAGCTTGAATGCTAGGATAACCTGCAGATCTGACTATAGATTTTATGTCATATAAAACAATTGGCCAAATAAACGGCTCTGGTGCCACATGAAATAAACAAAGCGGTTTATTATGAGATCGTAATATTATTTATGCTAAGTATATAAGAATATATTAAGTGATCAAACATAAACGGACAGAAATCTTAAGGTAGCTTGAATGGTAGAATAATCTGCAGGTCTGACTATAGAGTTTATGTCATATGGAACATTTGGCCAAATAAACGGCTCTGGTGCCACATGAAATAAACAAAGCGGTTTATTATGAGATCGTAATATTATTTATGCTAAGTATATAAGAATATATTAAGTGATCAAACATAAACGTATATTGAGGGATAAATACCTGATAAATTTGATTTCTGTGTACGTAATTTATTATTTTTTATTCAGTTTAATAATGAGGTCATCGGGTGTTTATAGAGTTTGGAATAGATTGTGATTGGGTGTGTTGTTAAGGTATTTCTAGATATCAAGTCACTGTTTCAACTGTCCACTGCATTTCTAGATATTGTTAAGGCATTGCTAGATATTAAGTCACTGGTTCAACTTTCCACTGCATTTTTAGATATTAAGACACTCGTTCAATTTCTACTTTATTAGACTGTTTCTTAACTTACCAAACAAAAAATAATGAGGTGAATTTTAATTTTTTAATTTTTTATTGAATTTAATTGATATGTGTGTTTATTTCATAATATATATTCAAAATTTTAATTCAATTATCAATAATTATTAGGTCCCTAACTTATCAAACAAAAAATAATAAGGTGAATTTTAATTTTTTATTGAATTTAATTAAGTTGATATGTGTGTTTATTTCATAATATGAATTCAAAATTTTAATTTAATTGTCAATAATTATTAGGTGGATGATGGGGTAAATCTCTATGTTATTATTTTAGAATAAAACATTCAGAATTTTAATTTAATTATCAATAATGATTAGATAGATGGTGGAGATAAATTTCCATGATTAAAAATCAATTTCCATGTTTTTTAAATTATATGTTTAACTTATAAATTATTTTTAATAATAATAATTATTAATAATTATATTTAATTGGCTTTTATGATTTTTTAAATTTTAGTAATTTGAGATTTTTTAAATTTTAGCAATTTGAGGTGATACTTATTATGAATTGATGCTTATAGGCATTTACTTATATGGCTTTACATAAAAGAGTATTTTGATAGTATTATGATTGATGCTTATAAACATTTATTATAATTATTACTATATATTTGTTTTTTTATTATCATTTTTTCTTGCTATTTCTATTATTATTTTTATTATTACTCATGTTTGTTAATTTCATCGAAAAACTTTTGCTTTAGTCAAACGATGCCCCATGTTTCGATGAAGGGTATGGGACATTTTTAGTCCCATTGACCTACTTTCTGTGGTCATTCATCATGTATTAATGAACTTATCTTACGGTCATTCTTGTACATGTATGTTCAATATGTAGTTAACCAGAACTAAATGCAAAGTAAATGCAACAGATGTTAGAAAGCAATAAAAAGTTTACCTCATATCCAATCCATGCCACGGAAACAAATACAGCAACTGCCAATGCATTAGTGAACTTCCTGTAAATGTCTAGCTTAGCAAGCGACCTCCTTGCCTGTCAACAATTGAGTGTATGTAACTTCAGTAATCACACACCTTGCCAATAAAGATTTAATCATAAACATTCATACACCTTCATATGTTTACAATGCTATAACACACGGAAAAGAAAGCCACTTGAGAATCAATTATTTAATAATAAACATTCATACACCTTCATATGTTTACAGTGCTATAACACACGAAAAAAAAAGCCACTGGGAATTACTTAGCAAACACACCATGGCACTGCTTGCAGATAATGCCCATTGCCAATTTGTCTTCAAGATGCACAACTTTTAAAATGCATACAAACAAATAGATTCCATGTTTAGTAAAAATGTTGCCTACTATTACGCAACAAGCCAACAATGTTTTACAAGCTTAAACATGCCACTTGTAAGATAAGAGCCGATTGTAAATTTGTAAGATAAGATAATTATAAGATAATTGCATTAATGTCCAATCTATGACCACAAAAATAGGTCAATGGGATTGAGGAATATAATCACTATGAATACAATGCAAAACTGCGAGCAACAGCTCTTAGAAAATGATAAAACCAATATAAAGAAAGAAACCTACATGAGTACAACGCCAGAACACGTGTAAGATCACGACAAAGGTATGGTGATAACATGAGCACAATGTCAGAACACTGACAAAGGTAAGGTGAGATGGAATTGGAAAACTACTAATCAGAATTTTGCCAGGAAAGAATTTCATAAGAGCATTGTAGTGTTCAATCAGGGTTGAGGACATCACTCCACATACTCGATATGGTAATACATTGAAAAAACTCAGAAAAATATGCCAATTATGAAAAAGGGTAACCACCAATGCTGAAAATAGAAAAGAATTTCATCAGCATCATTCTTTTTCCAGTTGATAACAAAAGAAGTATATTCTAGATTGTATTTCAGCAGGCATTCAGAAAGCAACATCCAAGTGACAGACATTTTCTTTTTGAAAATTAAATATCCTCCCCCATAAGACCAAGAAGTTCGATAGTGCCAAATACAGTAATACTGGTGCGTTTGATGTCTCGTGGGCAAGGAAGACACTTTTGGCTCAACATGAAAACCTGGCCAAATATTGAATTCATTAAAATAAGTGGACCAACCATTCCCATGACATGGAATGTGTTATAATTTTCCAAAATTCTGCTAATTTAGAGAGGCACCAATGCCAAAATATTCAGCAACACATAAAAATGAGAAAAGTTCGATGTACAAATAACATAGTGAACCTTTAGAGCGAGATATGTAAATGACATGGTAACTTTTGGAGCTGCTTTAAAAGGTTGTTTGGTGAGGTAATAAACATCATCAATTGGCATGACATGTTACAGCAGAAGTATTCAAGACACTCTCTTTGACAACGTTTATGACTGCCAATATCAAACTAGTTGGTTAGATTATAGTTCTCTCGAGTTAAGGAAACCTTAATAAAAAAAACCCATAAAAAAATTAAGGTTTAAAGGCAGATAATTAAGGAATTCAATAAAGATAAATTCATTCTTAGAAAACTCCAAAATGAAATAATTTAATGGCAATAATGAAAGATAGGTTGCAACAATAAAAAGCGATGCAGGTTGCAACAATCGTTTCATCAATATTGCCAGCCTATAAATTGTTACCTTGGAACAATGCATGCACTCTGATTTCAACTGACTTTTACTGTGTTGTTCTAATTAACAAAAGCATACGCGGTGAAACTAAATTATGCAACCTAATTATAGTCGAGAATGTCCATGGGTATTGACTGATCAGAAATATGGGATATAAAAGGTTAAGCTGTATACGTTAAGAAAGCATAATTACACATCCCATCTTTAATGACTTGAGTTTCATTTCATTTTTAATTCAAGCATCCAATGGAGAAACAAAAAATGCAAGAGGCTATGACTACTTGCTCTTTCCCATCCTGCCAGCTTCAAAACTTTACTAAAGTCAATTACCAAATGCAAAGCTAGCAGAAAGCCAGGGTAAAGTGCCATGCAAAACTGGCCACGCTTGATTAAGTGTAGCACAAAATTATCCCCAACAACTGGATAAGTATAAATCAAACGTTACTAAGCACCACTCATATCCTCACTGGTCAATCTATCTTACAATGTGCCTTGTTAGAAAAATAGCAATTTACTTGATTTAAAAAATAGAATAAAAAATTGAGTGGAATGATTCATACTATCATGTGTACATAATCTGTGGCAAATAGCCAATTAAGATATGGCTATTCAGAGAAAAATTGGAATACCTGAAGTTTCTCCAATGTTTTAGACAAAGAAGTAAAAATCCAAATAACGATGAAAGCATCCACAATTGCAACTGGCAGAACAAGAAACAGTCTGGCTTTTCCTGATAGATCATTGATGGACCCCACATTCTCCACAAGATCAAGCAACTCAGATGCCAGGAAGAACGTTGCTCCCAGAAGAAGCACCTTCGAAGTAAGACCTCCTAGAGTGGGCCTTACTACACCATAGCCCATTGAAACAACCAAGATAATGAGTCGGGATATGGTTCTCTTGACAGCACCAAATGTAACAGCCCAAATAGTAATACCTGTGGACCTGATTCCAGTTGCATTGAAATTTGCGTATTCAAAGTACAACAGTGTCATTTCTAACATACCCAAAGAAATAACAAGAGTAATACAGTTCTGAAGCTGTAAAATTTCTCTCCAAAATCTGGCATACTGGGAAAACCAAACAATCCCAAGGAGAAGGTATGCAAGGGACATTAGACCATAAAAGGTCATTAGTGGTGCCATCCTCCCAGGTAGATAACCTGTGGGATTTTTCCATATCGTCTTTCCAGTCATTACCAGCCCTTTAAGTTTAGGTTCACAAAATATAAAATACAAGTTATACATTCCTGTCATGGTAATTGGCACATTTACAGTTTCCAAGGTGACTTCTGTAGCATCTCCATGAAAGTGGACGCTTGTCACATAAGGCCAGGTGGCATCTTTCGCTGAAGGCCGCCAAATGACTTCACCCTGTTTGCAATTTTCTAGCTTTGAAAGATCTGGAGTACAGCAAATAGCCTTCTGACCACCATAGGGTGAACCACCTATGTTATCCCGATCAGCTGCCTCAAAGATAAGAACCTGAACAAGCCCAGTGTCATGGTCCATATTTGAATCTTGAGCAGCAATTTCTTTTTTCCTATGAAATGTTATATTATCTAACCTGCATATAAAAATTTACATATTAGGTTCCATATGATTCAGTTACAGCCTTAAGAATCTGCAAGCTAGTGCACTGATTATTGGGTGCAACTATCTATCTATCTGTGTACATTGTATATGCATGTGTGTGTGTTCAGTGCAAGTATTCACTTGGAAAATTCACCTATGTATCTCATTCACTCAATAAAATACTGAGAATAGTTGCATATGCATATTTCTTTTACCCTCTTAGGAATTTCTACAATTCACAAAAAAATCCTAACAGTAAAAGTCTGGCTCCAACACAACTACAAGAACCTAACCTACACTTGGAACCAGTATTAAGCTTGAAAACCTACATATTATGACATGAGAGCATCTTGCTCCAAAAGCAATTAAAACTGGTTTTAGATAGAGAAGCTCATTCCAAACAATATCAAACTATGTTATTATTAGAACAAGCCAACCTACACTCACAGCCAGAATTAAGCTTGAAGGCCTATATGTTATGACATGAGCAGCAATTTGATCCACAATCAATCAATACGAGTTTCAGATACAAAGTTTACCCCCATACAATATCAAACTTTGTTATCTAAGTTTCACCTTAGAGCAGTTAGAAGTTTCCTAAATCAGAGCTTTTGAATATGTTGCAATGGTCAACAACTACATCCAATTTCTTCAACATAGTTTTCTCTCAAGAAAATAATTGTGTTAGCTACATCCCAGACCTACACTTGAAGATACCTGCAGTCTCAAAACCAAGTGCAACCCTAGAGGCACTTGGGAAGGTTGCCCATTGTCACTAACTCTTCATCTCACTTTAGTTCAGCTCTCCTCCAACTCAAGATGGGGATTCCCTAGTAAAAATGACATATAACATATACTTTAGAAATAAATGGGATGGTGGATTGCCAAGACCAGTGCCTGTCCGATGGCTGGTGGAGTCAAGATCAACAATCAAGAGAGTTCAAACAATATGGAAGGAAGACTAATAGGACCATCATTAACATGCTCAAACTAACAATATGGATTTACTTCAATATGCAGAAAAATAAAGGAGGGCCTTTCCAATGATGCTCCTCACAGCAAGTACAAAATCAGCCAAGTAATAATGTGCAACCATGCATAATTAAAGAATACCCACATATGAAATCATAAATGAAGAAGACACAAATCCCAATCATTAGCTCAAGTGGTCTAGAGCCAGACGAGAAGTTCTTTGATCTTGTTGCTAATTGTTGTTGTCACAGGTTCAACTCTCTTTGATTCCCTTGGGGAAAGGCCCCGGAATCAGGGCCGACAGTTTACCCGGTTTACCATTCACAAAATGTGGGGTACTCTGGGGTTTCCCATGCTTTCATTCCAATTAAAAAAAAATGAAGACGACACAAGTAGGAGGCCCTCTTTAGAGAATGATCAACTAACATCTCAATCTCCAAGTGTGATTTCACTCCAAAATCAAGAGAGCCTAGATGTGCCACACTTAAACTCCAAATCTCAGCAAGGGAAGCTCTCAAAATAGAGTGGAAAGCCCTAACTGTAATATTACAGCAGCAAAAATCCTACAATAAACAATACTTACAGCAAGACGAATGGAGGGCTTCACCTCAACCCTACCGTGTTCTTATTGGGGCAAGAATACCCTTCTACAAAAATTATTAACAACAGACTTATAGAAGTAAATTCCATCCTTCAAAGCAACCCAAAAAAAAAAAGATAACTTCTTCCCCCGCAAAAGATCTTCAACTAAGTTCAAACTTCAAAGGGAAATAACAATTCCAACCATGTCTAGTAAATTAAAGCTCTCTTCTTTTTATAGAACTTCTCCTCAACCATTTTACAATACAAAATATTTAGAAAAACTAGAAGCCTCAATACAATGTTATAAATAAAAGCCTAGAAGCTTCTATGAAAAAGTGTTCTAGAAACTTCCTGTAAAATATTATGTAAAAACCCTGGAGATTCCTCTGTATTTTCTTCTAATCATTTATTTTAAAGAACCTCCTAGAAACCTCCGTTAAAATGTCCTTAGAAAGTTAGAAGTATTAAGAATCCTTCATAGAACCTAATTTAAAATTCCTATAAGCCTTCACTTGGTGGAGCACTCCTTAAAATCTGCCATCATTCATTCCTTGAGTCATGCATAGATGCCATTTGTTACCTCCTAAGCTATGACACTCCTTGAAGCTTCTTTGTTCTAATGCAAGTTCTCCCAGAATCTTCTACCTTTTCTTGTAACTGTGCCAAAGGTCCATCTACGAATCATGCTTCCAAATATGCATAGAATATCAAGTTCCTCAAAAGGTGCTCCTCAATGAAAGAATATGTATCAAAATATGTAGAGAGAGCAACATCGATCAGCAACTGCATGATATCATGGTCTACTATACTCCACTCAAGTATCCATGCCTCCCTAGGCAGTAACAATGTCAATTCCCCTAGGTTTCAACACAGGGATACATCATTCAAACAACAAAACATATAAACTAGACCTCCAAGGTCTTTTCATATCCTTTGATCAATCACCCACATCAGTTTCTTCTCTTCAATGTCAAATGTTAGGTGAGAGAACATCGATTATTGTTAATTAGTGCCCATTAGGCAAGACATTGTTCCCCCTTCCTTTACTAGAGGTTTTGTTATTAGGTTCTCAACAATACTTTCATGATTCTACATTACCACTCTATATTTTCTTTTCAAGGTCATAGACTCTAGATCTTATCTAGCATAGTTTTCTATCTACTTTTATCATGTTTTTATAAATACTATTAATAATAATCTAATTTTAAGGCAATGGCCAAGACAAACACCAAATTGGCATATGAGATCTGCTTGTTTGTGGGACAAGCGGCCTGCCTCCAAACAATGATTCGATTGTTAAAGTCTACAGAGGTGTCTATACTCTACCACCCTCTGGATTTGAAATATGACCTCTTAGGAGGAAGCACAAGCTCCTAACCAGGAGGCCCACTCAAGTTGTATAGAAGCAACCTCTGCACTCCAACTTTGTATCCCACACTGTAGTACTTAGCAATCATTTTGCCCTATTTGTGATAAGTAGTTGGACATTAATAAAATTATTTATTTGTATTTTAGGATCACATGTGCACATGAAACAAGCACATAAAAACACGCAATACTTGGACAGAATAACAAATGCCATTGATCAAATAGTATATTGCAACATTACATCAAGAGAGCTTGAAATTGGCTACCCAAATACACAAATACCAAAGTCTCTTGTATCTCATCTTGCAACGAATCATATATAAAACCCTATCCTCGTGAAGATGTCAAAATGGATCCTAACAAAATTAAAGCTAAGATGAAATGGAAAATCCCCAAAATCTTGAAGAAACTTGGAGGATTCTTAAGATTAATAGATCATTACCACAAGTTTGTCAAGAATTATGGTCAGATAGCGGCATTTTCAAGAAGGAAGCATTTTCTTGGACTCATGAAACAAGCAAAGCATTTGAAAAATTAAGGAGGCTATACGGAATTCATGTCCTAACCACACCAGATTTCACAAAAACCCTTGTTGTGGACTGTGAAAACATAAAGTTGGCCATACTAGATGTGGTTAAAAATGGTGCCCTTTGTAGAAAAATTATGATCTGCACTGTTAACCCAGTTTACAAGTATGCATGTGTTGTTTAGGCCCAACCCACATGTTTGTCGTGCTGATATAAATTTTAGTATGCATTTATTGAAAACATTCAAAGAGTACTTCTACTATTTTTCACTTTCCTATCAGTTGTAAATTAACACATAATTTTGGCAAGCATTCACACATTTGAAACACTTATTTTTGGTCAAGGTGACCCCAGAAAAACCCCACAGCCTCATGCGGAAAACCAGTGTTCAAAGGAGATTTTATTGCTTGAGAAATTACAAAACAAGTGCAAAATTCACTATACTTATCTCCTGTAATGTTCCAAACTTAAATAAATAATGATATGCAAAGCAAAAATGATTTACACCAAAAAAAATTAAACCATCAGCAAATGCTCATAAAAACTATGGAATTAAGAACCAACTGAGCCATTCTATTAATCAATGGATAAAGTACAATAGTATGGAGGAATGCACCTAGGCTTGCCTCAATGGCAAGCGAGACAGAACTCAAGTGATAATACAATGATCTCAAATGCTGGAAATGACTACTCTAATGCTCTGCGTTGCCCAAAAAACTTCACTGCTGCCTGGAAAGGGACTACAAGAAACTCCTCCTCTGTTGCTCAAAAAATGATGAAACTTTAGCTACAAGCTCCTTGGCCAAAACCCACAAAAACCCAGAAATGGTTTGGCCCAATTTGGACTTCCCAAAATCGACCCCCAAAGGCACTATTCAATCCCCAACAATTCTACATTGTCTGATGCAAAGATACGGCTTAAAACCCCACCTCCAGTGCTTAGAAAATTATGAAACTTTATATTTGGGATCCTTGTCAAAAACCCAAAAAGGATTTTGGCTGGTTTACACTTCTGAAATTCGACCCCTTTAGAGCCCAACCTCAACTGCAATTCCAAATTTGGCCTACTAGAAACCGCCTGTAAATCCTCCCGAAAATGCCTCCAAAGTTTTGGGCTGACCCTTGCTATCAAATCCCTGACTTCCCGAGTGAGCTCTTGGCCTAAGACACCTACTCCTAAGCTCCATGAAAAACTACTGAGTGGCCTCTGCATTGTCCCCTAGCCTAGCAATTCGAACCACTGGAATGTTGGCTCTGCTGGTTGTAAAACTCAGCAAGAATGTTGGTCTATTGCTGTTATCTCAGCTCTCTAACTCTTCGGCAAATAATCTGATCTTTGTTGGCCTCTATCTCCCTCTGCATATTCTCTGGCTACCCAGAAATACGCACTCCCTGCTCTGCGCTGGCTGGTGGTGCTATGTCACTGCCTTGGAACAACTGAAATCTTTGTAGAACTGCCTCTCCAGGGTGGGCATGGATGGTCCCCTGAAGTAGAGGTTGAACCTCCCGCTTGAGAGATTCGTGGCTAAACTGCCAATTGACTCAGCTAAACATCAGAGTGAACAATCAAGTGATTTTGTTTGCAAGATGTATGAATGAATCCCAAAATGATAGTTGCTCCCTCCTTATAACTCCTTCGGCCTCCCTTGCCTCATGTGGGCCCCTCCATCCACCTATTCGACTTTCCCTCCAAGTTATTCGAATGGGCCAATTTGAATTCCCATGTGGGTAGCCCCCACATTCCACTAGCAACGAAATTAAGTCGAATTGCCTCCTAAGTCCCTAAGTCGAAAATGGTGGGTTCTCTTCCTTAGCCAAAATTGTGCAAAATTGTTTAGCAACACCCTGTTACAAATGTGTTTGAGAAGGCACATGACAGTCCTCCCCTCCCAAATGTTGCTTGCCCTCAAGCAACCTCAAAGTTGGGTGCTCCAATATGTGCTCACCCTCCCAGGTGGCATCCTCATCCGGCAAGTTCTTCCAACGCTCCAAAACTCGTTTGTCCTCAAGCAATGCCTAAACGAGCATCCTTTCTGACTATTGCTCCCCACTGTCACTACAACATGTGCCATGGTCCCAGGTGCCACTGAATCGTCCCTGACCTCAGCACTGTCCTGATATGAAAGAATCCTTCAATACCAGGATCCCAGACCATCCTGTCCAACATGAAGCTCCCCTCACTCCACTCACCAGAAGTCCCTTGCTCCATCAATAACTCGTTAAATCCCAATGGAAGATCTATATGATCTCCCCCTGCAGCAATCGGCGCATCCCTAAAGGTTATTGAGTTGTGAAGAGCTGTGACGCCCCAGTTCCCTGCTAGTCCCAGAGTGGTGCCACCATGCTAAGGATGCGCTACGCTGACTATGTCATACTCCCCATCGTGAGCAGACAATATCCTCCTCTCCTAGAACTCGATGGTGGAATACTGAAAGAGGCGAGACACATCCTGCCTGGGCATCTCCATGGCATCATGGCCTACCCATACAAATCTAACTCCGAACCTGTGCAACAATAGGGAACGTCTACCTCCCCATATGATGAACCCCCATGTGTCATCCCAAAAGTGAACTATATCACTCTCTGCCACGACTCCACTCATCACGAGTGATCTATCGATCAACTAAATCCCTGCATCCCATAAGCAATCCTATTGCGGCATAGCCCTGACAACCGATGGAATCCCTTTGACCCTCATCTCCAATCTCTGCATGCCACCCATATATAAGCTCCATACATCATGAACTAATCTAAGGAATGCTAAACTGTCTGGTGCCTGCCACTGTGTAGTACTGATGACCACTAGAAACCACGTGTGCCAAATAACTACCCCCTAAATGCAACCAATAAATGGGTATCCGATACGCACAATCGACTTAGTGTATGTGGATCCATCCTGCTCCTGCCAACCATCACCATTGGTTTGGCTACCCAACCCTTGGAGAATCTGTCGATACAATGTCAAGAACCTGGATACATACTGGACAACTATCTTAGTAGTACATGGTATCCTTTGCTCATGCATGGTCCAAACATGCCCTGTGGAAAGAGTGAAACATGTCTCCCCTGGCCCAGCTCCCCAGGCATAGGATCAATGATGAATGATATGCCATCCCTGTCAGTGATCACCTCATCCCTCAACCTGTGGCTATCAACTCACGCACCGACTTGATGCCCCCGCTAAGAAGTCTCCCCTCTATCGCACCAAGTGTCATCCAAATATCTTGGGTGAGCTCCCAGTCCCATGCTGCTCGTGCCCAGAGTGTCAAAGGACAAAAACCAGATCGCCCATTCCTGTAAGTGACGTAGAAGAGAGTCAGGGGTGTGAGTCCCCGTGGATACCATCAAGTATCGCTCATCTGTGTCCCCATTGATCCTGGGTGAACTACACCCAAAGGTATGCCTGGTATCTCTGTCTATGGGTGTCCCTAGAGGCAACACTCCAAGACCACGTGGTGCAACACCATACGCCTCTGCATACCACCGATCATCGCAGTACTCCTAGACATGCCACTGTACATTGTTGGGTACCCTCAGCTACAGTTATGCCATCCTGTACCGTCCTGCTTCCTACCTGTGTCACTACACTTGTCACTCCCTGCATGTACTCACTGTGATGTGAGGCACTCCCACTCTACAACGCATTCCAACACACTACAGCACACCACCATGCATCTCCATGCCCACTTGTAGACCATTGCTCAATGCTAGATGCTCCCACACATCCTTGGATATGATGGCCTAGAGCTATGTCTCTATGTGTCAGGCCACACCCGATCAATATCATCACCTCCACCATTGCATCATTATCCCCGCCGATGAGTGGATCTTCCCTCTAAATCCCCCCTGAGGGATCCAAGAAATGATGCCTCCCTATATGTCAGCAGTGATGCCACCAATGCTCCGCTCCTCTGCATTCTCTATGCCCCGCACAAAAGTGAATAGCCCCAACTCCATGCAAGGCACCGTTTGGTGGCCTACCAATGCCACCACCATCGACAAACTCCTGCCAAAGTATTTTGATCACCCAGTGATCCCACATACAAATGCAATACCAAGAAAACCAAAAGATTATGTGCATAAACTAGTTGGCCACTAGTACTGACCGAGACTCCCCTAGCGAATGTGCATGCTCAACTGCTAGGTCAACTGCACCATCCCGGTTGTAGTCAACCGAAATACATGGGAAATGATAGGTAGTCCCTCCCGGATCCCAATGTCGGTCGGGGCTTCCAGCATCCCCAGTGCCTGGAAACTCCTGCTGAGCTCCAGCTCGGTCCACTACCATCTCCATAGTCCACTCCATCAAGTACCAACTCAATATCTCTCGCCATCCAACCCTAAGAGAGGGATCGAATGCACGAACTCCCGCACATACAACAACCCCAACATGCGGGTGTTCCACCCTATGCAACTCAGGTCGTCTCATCTCGCTATCTTGGTCAATACATACAATCTGACTAGGTAGGTCTATCTCCCTCTGTCCAATGGGCCAAGGTAACCTAACAATGCTGCCAGCCCCGTCTATGTATGCCCGAAGAGGGTTGTTCTCACGCTCCAACATGTACTCTAGCTGCACCAGTAGGGAATCCAACTGCTCCCCAATGTGAATCAATTTGGTCGTGGACTTGGCACAAACCGCTCTCATGCCCTCCAGCTCCTTGTTCTGCTATAGAATCGCCTCTCGCAATAACGCGGCCTTCCTTTTTAATGCTAGAAGGTCGGCCTAAAACTGATGGAACTAGCGTGGGCATCTATCACCTGTAAACTCAGTGACAGCTCCATAGACCTCAGCGATTGTTGGCATCTCGTCCACGAATGGCACCCCCTCAACAAATGGCTCTATGCGAGTAGGCTCTATCCTCTCCACCAGGGTGTCAGCTAGGGCTATCAAAGAGGTCTCTTATAAAGATGACTCCTGCGCCACACCAAGTATATCGATGTGCTCCTCACCATCCCTGTGGGCTCTCAGCATCATGCTCAACCTCCTCCTCAAGCTCCTGATATCTAAAGCCAGGTCTCCACCAGCAAAAGCGCCCCCTGCTCTCACCCTCTAACTGTCTTTGTCCTATCTGCTCCTTTTCAAGAGATCTGGTGCCCTGGTCGACTTCCCCACACAATGTAAATGGTTGCACCCCCATGGCCTACTCACATCTAACGTCTTTGTTTTAAGGGTGAGGATTGGTTTGGTCTGTTACTCTCATAAACTGGGCCAACCTCTGATCATCCCAATGAATTCTACCCCAAAATTTATGCATATTGGATTTTCCTTGAGCCATGGGTTTGTCCCGATTTCACCCATCACTGTGCACTCATACCCAAAACTTCCATGATCTTCTGGCTAGTTTCCCACAGCTGGGCCAAGATCATGCTCTGATACCACTGTAAAGTTCCAAACTTAAATAAATAGTGATATGTAAAGCAAAAACGATTTACAGCACAAAAAATTTAAACCATCAGCAAATGCTCATAAAAACTCTAGAATTAAGAACCAGCTGAGCCATTTTATTAATCATTGGAGAAAGTACAATAGTATGGAGGAATGCACCTGGGCTTGCCTCAATGGCAAGCATGACAGAACCCAGGTGATAATATAATGATCTCAAATGCTGGAAATGATTGCTCCTCTAATGCTCTGCGTTGCCTAGAAAACTTCAATGCTGCCTGGAAACGGACTGCAATAAACTCCTCCTCTGATGCTTAGAAAATGATCAAACTTCAGCCACAAACTCCTTGGCTAAAACCCACAAAAACCCAGAAACGGTTTGGCCTGATTTGGACGTCCCAAAATCGACCCCCAAAGGCACTATTCAATCCCCAACAATTCTACATTGTCTACTGCAAAGATATGGCTTAAAACCCCACCTCTCGTGCTAAGAAAATTATGAAACTTTATATTTGGCATCCTTGTCAAAAACCCAGAAAAACCCATAAAGGATTTTCATTGGTTTAGACTTCTGAAATTCCACCCCCTTGGAGCCCAACCTCAGCTGCAACTGCAAAACTTGGCCTGCTGGAAACTACCTGTAAATCCTACCGGAAATGCCTCCAAAGTGTTGGCCTAACCCTTGCTATCCAATACCTGACTTCACTGGTGAGCTCTTGGCCTAAGACATCTACTCCTAAGCTCCACGAAAAATTGTTGAGTGGCCTCTTCGTTGTCCCCTAGCCTAGCGATTCAGACTGCTGGAATGTTGGCTCTACTGGCTGTAAAACTCGGCAAGAATGTTGGTCTATTGCTGCTATCTCAGCTCTCTAACTCTCCGGCAAACAATCTAATCTCTGTTGGCCCTCTGCATATTCTCTAGCTGCCTAGAAATACGCACTCCCTGCTCTGCGCTGGCTAATGGTACTGTCACTACCCTGGAACTCCTGAAATCCTTGTATAACTACCTCTCTAGGGCGGGCACGGATGATCCCCAGAAGTAGAGGTTGAATCTCTCGCTTCAGAGATTTGTGGTTAAACAGCCATTTGACTCAACTAAACAGCAGAGTGAACAATCAAGTTATTTTGTTTGCAAGATGTATGAATGAATCCCAAAATGATAGTTGCTCCCTCCTTATAACCTCCTTGGGCCTCCCTTGCCTCATGTGGGCCCCTCCATCCACCTATTCAACTTTCCCTCCAAGCTATTCGAATGGGCCAATTCGAATTCCCATGTGGGTGGCCCCCACATTCCACTAGCAACCACTAAGTTCCGAAGTCGAAAATGATGGGTTCTCTTCCTTAGCCAAAATTGTGCAAAATTGTGTAGCAGAACCCTATTACAAATGTGTTTGAGAAGGAGCATGACATCTCCCTTTTTCTGTTGTAGCATTAAATTCAAATTCTGGAAATTTGCACCCATTGAATCTTTCAGATTTTCACAAAATACATGCCCAGAATTTCTGCATTAAATTCTCTGCCCAACTCCTAGAAAAATGTGCCCAAAATTTGCCCCAAAAACTGTGCAACTACTGCCTTGATTTTTGCGCTGAAGGGTGATTGTTCTGCCTCGATTTTTGTGTCATACAGTTGCTGAAATCCTCCTCGAAAATCATGCCAACTTGGCTCAACTTAGCTCTGATACCATGTAGAAAAATTATGATATGCACCCTTAACCCAGTTTATAAGTTTGCATGTGTTGTTTAGGCCAACCCACATATTTTGTCATGCTGATATAAATTTCAGTATGCATTTATTGTAAACATTCAAAGAGTACAACTACTTTTCACTTTCCTATCAGCTGAAAATTAACGCATAATTTCGGCAAGCATTCACACGTGAGACACTTATTTTTGGTCAAGGTGACCCCGGAAAAACCCCAGAGACTCTTGGGGAAAACCAGTCTTCAAAGGAGGATTGTATTGCTTGAAAAATTAAAAAACAAGTACATAAATTCATTGTACTTATTCCATTTTCCTGCTGTAGCATTAAATGCAAATTCCAAAGAGGCGGCAGCAAAGAGGTGGATCTATTCCACTAGAGGCTGCATAGGGACCACACAGGCAGCTTCAGTGAGGCGGTTCAATTTGGCTGAGCAAGGGGTCGATTCAGTAGCCACAAGTCAAGATAATTTTCCAAGGTCGGAGGATGGCTTCCAATAGCAACAAGACGCCGAATGACTTGATCAAAGGCAGATTCAGGCTATGTGTTTGAGGGTTTGCGCAAGCACTACACAGGGGCCTATGCAAGGGTTCTTGAGGGCCAGTTTTCTGAAGCAAGTTATGTCGAGATTGCTTGTGGAGAGAGAAAATTCTCTCTAATAATTTTGGCCAGATTATTTGCTGAGGATTGCCAGTTTTGGGCATCCAAATTGTACTCAGGTTTTCACTGTTGCATAATAATATTAAAACCCCCATCTACAACAGCGGTTTTCCCACATTGGGTTTTTCAAAGGACATTTGTCCCAAAAAAAATTGCTATCTTTATTTTGTGTGTGCTCTATATTTCTCAGTTCAAGTATTTTATTTTCCATGGCGTTTTTATGGTGAAAATTGCAGTTGTGATTTTAATCAATTAGAAGAATAATTTCCAATTGTTGCAATAAAGTTGAAAATTTCACATTGTATCATAGCAGTGTTTTGATCAAATCAGGAGCTCAAAAGCAAAGGAGAAATTTTGCAACTTCAGAGGGAGTTTCTGAGCAAAATTTCCTGATCTACGCAGAGGCCTAGACAAGCAGTTTGAATTGTTGGCAAGACGATTCAATTTCCAGTTGCAAATGCGGGAAAAGTTCGAGCAACCGAGTAGCAATTCCAGTAGGCAGGGACATTGCCGGGAAACAGTTCCGATAAACAAGTTAGTCAGTTCGTTGAGGAAATCTAGACATAGATGGTTTGCACACACAGGAAGAAATTTACAAATTTTCCATAAGGGTTTCCAGATTTACGTTTTTGGAGGAAATCCGAGATTTCTAGTAGCTGGGCAGAACTGCGCATTTCAGCAAGGAGTGCAAGTTGCAAAGCTAGTAGTCGAGCTGGAAAAGGAGGAGATTCTTGTTTATTTTCCCAATTCTGAGTTTCACAAATTTTGCAGCTTTCTAGAGATGGTCATACGAGATTGCCAGAGGAGGTCATGTTAGTTAACCAAAACACAAATCTGGGCAGAGGATCAACTTCCAGTTGTCAAAGACGAGTGTCAGAGGAAGTGCGAGTTGTCAAATACGAGTTGCAAAGTGAAGTAGTTTTCTAGTAAGTGACAAGGTTCACAGGGAGGAGAAAAGAAGGAGGATCTCTCAAAGATCAAACGCTTCAGGTGTGGTGAGTTTGGTCACTATAATACTCAGTGTCCCAAGAAGAAGAAGGAGAAGAAGGAGAAGCAAGAGCAGGCAACAGCTTCAACAGAGGTTGACAATTTGTCTTCCAGGTTGGAGGACGAATTCGCACTGTATGCAGCTATACCTCCAGGAGAGAGGTGGGGAGATATTAAGCTCTAGATCCCAGAGTTGCAAAAAGTTTGGACAGGGTCTAAGGAGGACTGCGTCGAACAGGTGTTTATTCTTGGATCATTACCCTTGCTACAGGGGTCCACGGTATTCAATAGCAGATGGATAGGTCTTCGGGATGGCACAATCAAATCTCGAGGGACATTTACAGTACTAGTTGCAATCAAATGCAGAGGGGCGTAGAGTAGTTGCAGTGCTGATAATTACTCAGTGGACAGTGTAGAGGCTAGTAGCAATCAAAGACTCAGGAAATATTTGCAGAGCCATCTGAGGGACACAGTGGATTCTGAGTTTTTATTTGCAGTAGTTGCAGCAGCAACAACATGAGATCAATTGCAGTGCAGAGCAGACTTGGTAGCAGTACAGGTAGTATAGTGCAATGTCAGCAGCAGTGTAGATGCAGTGTGTTTCAGCTCAGAGTGGCAAATGAATCAGAGTTGCGCAGTGGCTTGGTGGGCAATGGCAAGTTGTCATAATTCTCAGACATCAGCAATGTTTATGGGAGAATGTTATGAGATAGAGAGAGAGAGAACAACTTCCTCGCTAAGAGGGAGTGTTAGTTTTGTAGCATCGAACAGGTGTTCTAGTCTCGGCTTGTTAGAAAATAAAAAAGGCAGAAAGATTTTCTTCTTTTGATAATTACCTGTGATTTCTTTGTAATCTTATTAACTTCTTTTATATCTTCTTTTATCTTCTTATCATCAAGCAACTACCAAAACATAAATGCATGAAGATCAAAACAACAAGGACACAAGATGTAAGCTCTCAGCGAGGGCAAAACCCAAAAATTCTCCTCTTCCTTTAGAACCAAATCAAATGAGAAAACCAAGACCCTTTGACCAACAATAAGACCTCCTCCAATCCACCAAGTCAACCTCCCAACAAAGCCCTTTCAAGATAGCAATAGTCAGCTTCTAGTCAACAAGATTCAAACTTCTTCGATCCTGCTTCAATCACAAATTTCGGCTTCCTACATCAAATTTTCGACCTCTACTACAGACCAGCAATTTTCGGCCCCTCCTACAACTCAAAGTCTCGCACGTGTGAGCCAAAACAAGAGAAAGACAAGCTTTTTTCCTTTGTTAAGCTTCCTCCTTTCTTCATTACGATTTTTCCTGCTTCTTCAAATCTTCTACTCCCTTTTGAGGCTTTTGCACTTCCTTTTAATTGTAGATCGAAATTCCTTGGATTAATACCACAATAGGTTAAAATGCACTGCTTATTTATAGTGGTTTGTGTGAGGTCAAGTCCCTTCAATGAGGCCGACTTGTTGGAGATAGGGTCGACTTAATGGAGGAGCCTTATTTTACATATTTGACATAAAAACGAATTTCTTCTTGGATACAGTAAGCCCAAGAAGAGTCTAATATGTGATGACAAGGACAACGACTTATGACACAAACCCTAGAAGCACACAATGGGTGCTTAGACCTAGAAACAAAATAAATTGAGCATGAAACCCATGCTTATAAAAAATAATTTTCTTTTAACCTTTACAATAATTTTTCTTTTTCTTTCTTTTGAAAAATACATAAGAAGCACACAATGGGTGCTTAGACCTAGAAACAAAATAAATTGAGCATGAAACCCATGCTTATAAAAAATAATTTTCTTTTAACCTCTACAATAATTTTTCTTTTTCTTTCTTTTGACAAATACATAAGAAATACATCATGCCATGAGCTAGACAAAAATTATGAAGACCGATACTAGTTACATTTCTCTACACTCCCTCTTAAATAGGGAGGTATTCATAATTGTTCAACAGGTACAAGGTTGACCTCAATTTGAAATGTTCCAAGAAGAGTACAACAACATACACAAGCTAGATACCATCAAGGCCAAAAACTGCCAAGGTATCAATCCAACAGGGACTAAGGTGTCATCAAGGCAACTTACCACTATAGGTACCATCAAGCTACAACCCTAGTATCAATCCAACTGGATATAGATACCATCTAGGCCTCCATGCTACGACACCAACCCTCATAGGGATCTAGGTATCATCAAGGTCAAATCACTAAAACGAAGCTCCATATCAAGACCAAGATACCCTCCCACACCAGGATCTAGACATCATCAAGGCCAAACAATAACTGAGATCTCAATACCAAGTCAAGATGTCCTCCCAAGTACCATCATTCGACCACATAGCCTAAGGTACTCATCTCTCCCTCTCAACCAAATCAATCCAAGCATGCTTATGAAATATTCAAACTTCTCAAGGAGAGATCAACACATCAACTACTTGTTCATCCATCAAAACATAATGTAGCTTCACAACCCCAATCACTTCCAATATATTGGTTCTTATTATCAATATGTTAGCATAAAATCCGAGGTTCTCAGCCATTATGATGTCACTTAGGTTATCACAATATCCAAACAAATATCGACGAAATCTTCCTCTTTCCAACTTTTCAAGCAGCACCAAACTCAGCCTCAACACTTCTCAAATCAACAGAGTCTTTGTTCACCACTTCACCAAACAAGAATAACCTTCAGTAGTGCTTTAGCCATTCTTCAATCTCATTCTTTCTTCATGGTCTTCACTAGACGTACGGTTGTTCATCATGTCCTCCTTCTCAGTTATGGAGGACATACACTTTCCTTCATCCAAGCTCCCTCTCAACTAGGGGGATAAGTCCATCATCAACAACTTTATTCTTCCAGCTACACAGGCTCTTTCTTTTGCATCATCTTATCATCAAAAAACTTCAACCTTCTAAAACATCATTTTTATCTTCATATTGCAAGAAATTCTTATAGTTCCCATCATCATCATAAGGTCATCATCAAATATGATGTAGGCATACCTCTTTACAACTTCTTGCAAACTATGTGCCTATTAATCTCAACAAGTACAACCATACATACAAATATATATGTACAAGAGCATGAAATTAACTTTATCAATCTAGGGTTATCATGTTATCATAAGGAGAGCATCTAGGGTTATCAAAACTTTGAATAAGAAATTAAACTTTAGATATTCAAAACCTAAACCTAGTTGGAGTGACAGTCATAGCAAACATAAACAACTAGGGCTACACTTTCATGCCCTAGACTCTTACAACAACTTTTGTTAGGGTTTTGTCACAAATCTTAGATACTATCATCAAAACTTTAATAATAAACCTTAGATATCCAACAACTAAACCATGTTAGGGTTTCAACCATGTCGGAAGCATTTACACCTAGGCTTTCATTGTTCATGCCCTAGGTGTAAATGAAAGCCTAGGTGTAAATGCTAGAACCTTTCATTGTACCCTTTCATTATAATTATACTAAGGAGACCTAGTCTTAGTATCATCTCATATTTTCATGTACATTGGACTCATTGTAAAAGGAGATTTCCCCCTCAAAGTGGATTGTAATCATTCACTTTTTATCATATTCAAAGCATTTGGTTCATAATAGTGCAAGTTTCACCATATAAAATTTGTTATCAACAAATTACATATAACATCGACCATGAAATGAAACAAAGCAACATATTCCTTAATAAAGAGTTGCAAGATGCAATTAACAATTCAAAGGTAGGTTCAAAGATTAAACTTAAATTTTCATGTAAGGTTTACAAAATAGGCCATAATAAAGATAAAGCACTAAGTTCTACAGACTACTACTAAACAAAAATAAGATAAATAGATTTAATATATAATAAGTTTTCCTCTTTCCACAAGAAACTTCTAGTTTTGTTTCCAGTGATCCATGAATAAGAGGAGTAGGAGTAGGTGGAAGTATCATGGAACACAACAAGCAACTACATCGCCCTCATGCTGCACTAGACATTGTGAAGCTGAAGGCAAAGCTCCTACATTTAGAAGCCTACTAGTGCATGGGGGTGGCAACTCTGCTCCATGAATATGATCACGCGAAAGTTCAAATTCCAACCCCCCTAAAACTATGGCTCCATCCTCGAAATTAGCCTCCTTTGGATTGTTTCCCAAATCACATATGTTTTATCATTCTCCGTTGCCTCACAATAATGGGACAACAACCTCAATTTGTAATGCACTTAAATCAAGCTTTCTATCAATATACTTTCAACCTCGTTCTCTTCATGTTGTGGATGACGAAGCTATAAGTGCTCCAATGCCTCTCTAAAAAAAAAGTGTTAACAACCTGGGAAAGCAACCCCGCCACCAATTTATGCAGAGAAGTGTGGAAAAGAAGTCGTAAATGTTCCACCATCCAAAAAGGTAAAACATATCTCAATCTTTAGCACCTCTAGATCTATATGTGATTTTCTCCTAACCCCACCTCCAAGAGCTAGTTGGCCCAACCAAGATGGAGAATAATATTTCGGTGTAAGGACATGCTAAAACATAAAATGGAACATTTAGATTACCTCACCTTTTGACCATGTGTCTATAAATATAATCATACAAGATCGTGTCTCTCAGTTCAACAATGTCTTTGATTTGGCCCAACATGTTGCACACGAATCATACTATAAATGGGATTGGTGGACTGCAAAACATACCCAACCTATGCCCAAAACTAACCATGAAGAACAATATCTTCCACCTCCTGAAATTCATGTTTGCCAAATGTAGATGCAGTCATTTTTTACACCCTACCATGAATCACTTGCGACCATATTAGCTAGTGCCTCTCTTACCTTCAAAAGGCACTTAAAGGTCAAATAATAGTTAACATATCTATTTTTGCAAGCTTTCGTGGGTACAGCTAAGTGGTTACAGAAAATGTGGTGGGCCATGCTATGATTGGTAATAAATTTTATCATTTTCTTCCCTCACTTGTACAATGCACCAATCCATACATACTCATGGTCATTCACCTTAATTATAGCATGCCCCATGCACCAATCCATTTATAATCACGGTCCATATTAATAATATCATGGATTGAGAAGTTCAATGTGTGAAGCAAACTCCCTAACCAAAATATGTTAGGGTACATATCCTCAATGATTGCTCCTACTACCTTACAATTAGCAAAATTATTTGTGATGACTTGAATGACATTGTTCGACCTGATCTCTTTAATGGTTTTAATTAAGGGTTTTGCAATATTAACATTATTCTTGTAATGATCTAAGTAGTCGTTGAATGAAAAGAAGATTGCACCACTAGTAAACACAACCAAGAATACGTACCAATGGCCTTACCATTAACATTTTTCAAACCATTTGATACAATGTATAGCCCATATTCGGTCCAATCATTTGTAAATTGTCCCAAAGCACTATGGAATTTGACCCTTTCTCTATTAAATCCCATGATTCTATCATTGTCATACTTGGAGCTCTTATATCCTTTCGGGGCACCATTGATGCATTGTACTATTTAATGCCAATAGGGTAAGCCAAGAACATTGAATGGTACACTATATGCATAGAGAAACCTAAAATATCATGCATCCACAACATCCCTACAACCTTAATCAAGGAAATTTGATATTGTTCTATGCCTCAAATGTGTAGATGAGAATACACTGGCATGGGAGCATGGGGATCATCCATTGACCATTCTATGGGAGCTTGAGGTCTCAAATTCAACCTTGAATTTTGGGATTTGTTTTATGCAACTTCCTCTTCCTTCTTGTATGCATTTCTATCTTTCACTAGCACATGGTCGCAAGTTTGATTCCTATAGTCTTGCCTTCATCCCATGGAATAATCCAACAAAGATGGTTTCTCACGCAAAAGTATATGAACATGTGTAAGTTTTATGGGAATGAGAGCATATAAATTGCAAGTTGTTTATTTTAGTTAACAATGGTATGTTTTATGCTTAGCACAATTATTTCAATGTTCCTTTAGCAACCCAATGACAATTTCCAATTTAGTTTTCCAATAGCAATCACATTGACAGTGACTATAGATAGAACATAAAATCAAGTGCAGAAGACAAGCCAAGACAAGAGAACACCAGATTTGGCAGATGCCAGAGAAAAACCCCAATGCGGGGAAAACCCTTTGATCAATTCTTCTTATTATTATATCAAATGTTCAGTAGAGAGAGAGAGAGTACAAAAAGTCAAAGTTAACTTGTGAAAACAGCCTTGTCAAATCTGCAGTCAAATTCAGCCCTAACCAAGAAGTCAAAGATGGTCAATGCATCAGCAAAACCTCCCCTTTGAAACTCGATCAAGGGAAGTCAAACTCGGCCTCTTTAGTTGGTCAAATAGCAGTCAAAACAGTCCACAAAACAACAATCAAACTCAATCAACTTATGCGGTCAAACAGGGTTGCGGTAAACACAGTTGAAAGTACTCAGAATTTCTCTATTTCTATGCCAATCTTTAGGTTTGTCAAAAAACGAATTTTTCCCACAAAATCTCAGTCAAATGATGAGTCAAAGTGTCTGGGCAACACTAGTCATACCTCTGCAACAGTCCTAAAATTTGGCCGTGCAATTCGCCCAGAAAATTCATCCTCCTTGCCACACGTGTGAGAGAGAAGATCTGCCCAATAGTTGTATGAACCAATGAGAAAAGGAGAGAGAAGAAAATGTGCGAGTGATGATGCCAAATGAGGTGAGAGGTCACTTATATTTATAAAAGTCGTTGAGGGTGAAGTGACATGTCCATTGGGCTTCATGAGCCTACAATATGATGTGGACGACCTGAACAATTTAGATATGTGTGGGCATAAATTCAAAAACACACTTTTGCTTGTCCAAATTAGATGATCTTTATATCAATTTTGGTCCTCTCAAAGAGGAATTCAATGAATTCAATGCAATCATCATCTCCATCAAATGAGTTGTCTAAAGGGGAATTTGGCCCTAGTTGCCAATTTTAACACTCCCTCTCAACTAGGGAGAATTCCACCTGCTAATCCATCCATCATCATCGATCATCATGCCATCTTGTCATCATCTGCCATCTCTGAATCTCATCTATGCTCTGCTGAACACTGATTTAGATAATGAAGAAGAATTGATTGGGAGAGAGTCACAAGACCTTACCACCCTCCACTAACAAAAGTCAGTCCAAACTCAAAGGTAGAGCCTCAATCAGACTTGATCACAAATCAAGTTGTTGAACACCATGCATCCTAGTCATAGGGAGTATGGCAATACATGATGCGTCCATTGGTTGTGCTATGGTCCCTATCCACTTTTCCCAACTCATTGGCCAGATGAGAGGTACTTCCCATGAGTCCCGAACTACATGGGTAGGATGTATTTTAAGGCATCCACAGGAGAAGGTGAACCACTCATCCTGCTCATATGCCATATGAGAAGGTGAACCACTCACCCTACATACATGTGTCATCAATCGTAGGGGAAGGTGAACCACTCATCCTACACACATGTCAACCATCATGGTGTATCACAGGGTAAGGTGAACCACTCACCCTGTACACAACACACCAATAGGGGAAGGTGAAACACTCACCCTATGGTCGCTCATAGCTCCAAGAAGTACCCCAAGCCCCCAAGAGCTCCCAGAGCTCAATGTTCAACTCAAGCGAGACCCTCATGGGAGGGTCTTTCCACGATTCCAAGTCTCTCTCCAAAGGCTAAGAATTTGACTTTCCCTAAGGGCTTCGTGAGGATGTTTGCAACCTGCTCATCAGTCCTGATGTGTTGGAGCCTTATTGCTCATCAATGTGCTTGGAGTGGTCGTGGAACACGGGGTTCTCTGAAAGGCTAATCCCACTCTGGTTGTCACAATAGATCACGGTGGGGTATCCATCACATGCTCAAATAGCTCACTAAAGAGCTTCCTCAACCAAACAGCCTCATAACAGGCCATACTAGCTGCAATGTATTCGGCCTCGGCGGTGCTTAGAGCAACCGATTTATGCTTCCTGCTCATCTAATAAATTGAAGCAGACCCCAATGAGAAGCAACATCCAGATGTTCTTTTGCGATCCACCACACTGCCAGCCCAGTCAACATCAGTATATCCATGTAGCCTCAAATTCTCGGCAGTGTATCTCAGTCCATAGTTGATTGTGCCACAAAGATATCTCGAGAGATTTTTAGCAACAATCCAATGTATGTGATGAGGCTCAACCATATTCAGAAGGCTCAACGTATTCACAGCGAAGCATATGTTCTTGTGATGTTTACCAAGAACATCAATGCCCCCACAAGTCGTCTATATTTGAAAGGGTTTTCCAATTCAGACCCAGCAACACTACCACATAGTTTCTTGAAGTTGAGTTCCATTGAAGTAGACACAGACTTGCAATCCACCATCCCACATCTCTCGAGCAGCTTTACAATGTATTTTCCTTGAGAAAGGAAAATCTCACCTAGCTTTTGCGAGACCTCCAAGCTTAGGAAATAGTGCATCAGTCCTAGGTCTTTCATCTCGAACTTGGAAGCCAACTCCCTCATGCATTGATAAATGAGAGGGTATGCACCTGTCAGAAAGAGATCATCTACATAAAGGACCAAAATGAGAGGCACGTCCTTTTCAACCTTAAAGTATAGGTTAGGATCAGCATTGCTCCTCGTAAATCTCAGCTTCATAAGATAGCTATCAATCCTCTCATACCAAGCCCTAGGGGCTTGCTTCAACCCATAGAGGGCTTTCTTCAACTTGCATATGTGTGTCCTTCGATCTTGTACTTCGAACCCCTGAGATTATTCCAAGTAAACTTCCTCCTTAAGCAAGCCATGCAAGAAAGTATTCTTAACGTCCATTTGATGTAGCTCCAAACTTGAGAAGCAGCTAGAGCAATAATCAATCAGATAGTGGTATATTGGGCAACTAGTGTAAGTGTCTCGTCATAGTCCACTCCTTCCTTTTGAGAGAAGCCTCGAGCAACGAACTTGGCCTTCCTTTTGAGACAAGCCTCGAGCAACAAACCTGGCCTTATATTTCTCAACACTCCCATATGCTCCATGTTTGATTTTGTATAGCCATTTTGAGGTGACTACGAACTTGTTCTTGGGTCTAGGCACCACTTCCCAGACCATTCTTTATGATAGATTTATTTTCCTCATTCATCGCATCCTTCCAAACTTGGTGTTTTACAACTTCCTTGAACGTACATGGCTTAGTTTGAACAATAGTACTCATAGCAGCTAAGTACCCTTGATACCTATTCGGCTTCTTACTTTCACAGAATGTCCCTCTTGGTGCAGTGTCTTTCAATATCTTCGAGAGTATCTTTGAGACATAAAGGTCTTTTCCTTGAGGTAAAGGGATCACCAAGAGGTGAATCAATGGGATCCATCGAGCCTCCAACATCGGGCATAGGCTCATTTGTCGAAGGTTCGTCCTGTTTTTATGTAGAATCATCATTGTCTTTCCTTGGGATAGGGAGATCCTTGGCTTTCCCAAGAGTAGTATCTTCATTAAAGGTGACATCATGACCTACTTCCACTTTTCTTTGACCAGGCACATAGATTCTATATGCCTTTGCATTTTCCATGTAGCCCACAAATATACCTTTCTTCCCAGATGCTTCTAACTTGTTTCTCTTTTCTTTAGGCACATGAAAATACACGGGACAACCAATTAAAATGAGAAACATCAAGTTTCTTACCAGTGAAAACTTCTTCGGGTGTCTTGAAATCTAGTGTTTGATGTGGGATCCTATTTTGAACATACACAGCAGTGTTGGTAGCTTCTCTCCATACGAACTTCAGCAGACCTTGATCATGGAGCATGGCACGAGTGGCTTCCATGATTGTTCGATTCTTCCTTTCAACAACTCCATTTTGCTCAGGAGTGTATGGAACAGTTGTCTCCCTCTTAATGCCAGCGTCTCTACAAAAGTCATTGAATTGATTTGATTCATATTTGGTTCCACTTGTTGACTACTGGAGTAGCACCTGATGATTACGTGAAGACTCCATGCCCAAGGACGATCCAGAGGACACTTGTACCATCAGATGTCATCAGTCAACAGAGTTTTTTAACTCTCCTTCTATCTTCTCATCATCTTTCTTCTTGTACCCAGATTCCACACCCTGCGGGGAATTGTAATAAGTGATGCTAGTATGATGTTTCTTGAATTTGTAACAGGCCTAGGATGTGGGACTCGATCAGCAAACGAGTACACCTTGGAGTGTTTTTTTTATCCGGTTAATTATCCCTTCTTTTCCCTTCTTTTTCAGAGGCGGATAATTCTCTGGATTTTTTCACTCGTGCACACCCCAAAGCCGAGGTGACGGTTTGAAGATTGAGCCCCTGACACATCTTAGTGTCTAGGGTCGATGTATATTACCATACTAGATCACACGAAAAGTTTCGTGGAATTTGGCTAGGTCTAAGTAGGATTTTTTAATAGTTAAAAATTTCCCGCAAAACGGGATTTTTTAATTATTTTTTATATAAAGGCATAAATAAGTGGCCTTAGGAGATGTCTGGGATGACCACTCGAAATTCATCCTCAGAGGCCCGGCATTCTCCTAGAGCCCACTTTGGGGGTCAAAAAATGACTCAGAGTCCCTCAAAAGCCGATTTTTCAAGTGACAGTAGCAAAAATGAAGAAGAAATTCAAAAAAATAAATAATTGGAAAAAATTATAAATTTTTCCAAAGTCAAAATAAGTCAAATTTTGACATGGAAGTCAAGCAGAGAGTCAAAGGTGATGTGGCAAGCACGTGGGACCCACCAAAAAAGTTTCAACTCAAAGTCAAAGAAAGTCAAAGTCAAGTCAAAGTCAAACAGGCACCACGTTGAGTTCATAAGGAAATGGAATTTTTGAAGTTCATTTGATTTAATTTTTGATGTGAAAATATTATAAGGTTGAAAGCATAAAGTAAATGAGGAGGGGGCCCACCTCAGCCCACCATGAAATACGCATAAGGTACAACAGCCAAAAAATACGCATGCCAAAACAACTCAGCCGCAATAAACTCCACGTCAGCACAACAAAGTCAGCAAGTCAACAGGTATAACGTGGGCAACAGTTTAACGCATATATTCCGATAGTTAACGTGGGCAGCATATACCTGTGGTTTGCAACCGAAAATACGCGGTCAACACAGCCCATCTACGTGGGCAGTCAACGCAGATTCCAACAACAGTTTACGTGGGCATACATAGCAGTTTGCAAAGGCAGTTAACAGCATATTACACGCTGTCCCAACAGTTTCTAAAGGCAGCCAATACACACACAGTTAACTGCTATCAATCCTACAGCAGTTTGGAGACACATGGACAGTCCTCTAAGCCACTTGTACAAATTCGTTTTACATTGGGATTGTCACTTGCTACACTTGTCATTGTCTCTTGGCATTGGGATCTCCTCCCATTTCTTATTTATATGAGCCTTAGGCTCTTATTGTAGGAGGATAGAACGAGCTGTTGGGCTTGCGGAAGCTCTGCTGGATTGTGTACTTACCTTTCACATAAATAAATAAAAGTCTTTGGGGTTACTGGCTTCTTTTGTGGCACATGCTTTGGTTGATGAGGTATACCTGTGTCGTTTGATATTCATTTGATTTCATATTTTCTATCTAGTTGTTTTTCTTTGTGCATTTTCCTGAGGGCATTATTGTCTAGGGAGGAGAGATTTGCAGCTATCTCAAATCTCCTTTGGGCTTGGTATATTTTGTACACTTGTTGTAGCTTGTCATTCTCGGTTGAATGACAAGCTCAACTTGGTCTCTATATGCCAAGTCTCTTTTGCACTAACAATTGGTTTGCAAGCATTTTTGTGTTTTTCAAGGGATAGGTTGCCAGCTATTGGAGTTTGAGGACTTCTTCGGTTGGAACAGTCCCCTCCAAGGATATCAAAGGTCCCACAAGTTGTTCAAGCCAGCAATCTCATAAGACATCAAAAGATTTACTCAAGAGGGAGTTTTTTGAGCCCTTAGCTTATTTTCTATCTTGAAAAATTATCACATATTTTCTTCTTTCATTTGAAAGCGTTTGACTTCATTCTAAACAAATAAAAAATACAATAATTTTTTTTTCATTTTTTAAAGAGCAACGCTTTGAAGGCACTGGTCGTTTATGTGTTTCATGCTTATCTCATGTGTTAATGGCTATTGCTCGTATCAGGTTTTGCTTATAGATTTTAGATAAATAATCTATTTAACCCTAACCAATTCTCCTAGAAACTCGCAACTTTGTTTTTAGCTTAACTTTTCATTAGGGACCACCCCCCTTAGCTAACCTAGGAGATAGCTAAAACGGAGAGAGTCGGGATTAGTGTGACAGGCCCTTCTCTGAATCCCCTACCACCAACCACACCTTGTGGGGTTGAAGGCTTTTCTCACTAACTTGTAGGTAGGTGTGGGCGGCAGGGTCAACATTTTTCTGGCGCCGTTGCCGGGGACAAGCTTTCTTGTACCTGGGAAATCGACTAACCTTTTGATTTTAGCATTTTGAGATTTAGATTTAGATTCTTGTTCAAGTGGCGACTCCACTCAATCCAAATTTTGCAAGAGTCTCTACTAGGAAAAATTCAAGTGGTCTAGTTAGCCCCTCTCCTGATCCTTAAAGGGTTTTAGAGAGAGGTTGAATAGACTTTCTCGTAGTAGAGCTCTTGCTAGTCTTGGGCAAGAGGCAATTTCTGATATTCATTTGCTTTTTCAAGAACAAGTAGAGCCTAGCATCATGAATGATCTTTTTGCTCCTTGTGACTTCACTAACATAAATGGATATCCTCACAATATCCCTGACAAGGCTATTGAAAAGTTGCCTTCCTTTCAAGGTAACAATGCCATGCCATTAGTGCTACATCACATGTGAAGAACTTTAATGTTTGTATCTTTAAATGGTGTAACACTGCTAATTATGAGGATGTGAAGATGAGGCTTTTTGTTTTATCTTTAGAAGAGGATGCTCTTGATTGGCTCACTGAGCC